>OZ026835.1:41356312-41920499 GCA_964023205.1 Lutraria lutraria
CAAGATCATTTTTTGCAAAAAAATTCTAACAGTACTTTTTAATAATATTTTTACTTCAAGATTTCATGTCAAATGAAAAACATTTCAATGTTATTCTAGGATACAGTACGGTTCGGGTGATTTGTCAGATTTTCGCGAATCGCCGCGGAATTAAATTCGCGCTAAGCCACAGGTAGATCGCTTCAACGCAGCGATTTGAATTTTGGCCATCGCGTTCAGAGCGACGATGACCGTCACCACTGAAGGGCAATAATTCGCGGTGGATTGCGGCGACGATCGCTCAACCCGGTGATACGCGATGTCGCCTCTTTAGTTTACCTAAAACTTACAAATTTCTTGTAAATAACACTGTTATTCACACAGTCTTCACAAAAAACTTTTTTAAGCACCGGACATTCGGTCCAGTGAAAATGCAAACATTACCGGACCGAATAAACATTTAGTGGACCGAATAAGTATACACAAAGTTTCATAAGTTGGAACAAGATTTATCAATTTTATTCTCTGCAAATTGTATAAAGCAAGGAAGACATGGTCTGATGACATTTCCATGGCCTCATCACTATCATAATCTTCAAAATAATCACTGTCTGAATCATCTGAGTCACTAATGCTCTGTAAAGAAAAAAAGGAAATAAAATACAAAAAGAACTTTAAAGTAAGAAATTGAAATTTAAAAAGAGAAAATGCATATACTGATGGTATCAGATTTTGTAAAGTATTCATACCTTGAAGGGTGTGCACTGTACATCACTATTACATTGACATTTCATGTGTCTGGTCTGGTCTCATCAACTAAGATGGGTGATTGAGTTTGAGATGTACTAGTCGCAGTGCGGTTATACTGAAGGCGCCTACTTCTACCAGATGGTGTAACCTGTTCAATGCATAAATACACACTTATGATTAGTGTTAAGGTTTGACAAGCATTTTGTGACATGTTTTCATTTCTTGTTCAAAGTACTTTACTATTAATTCTACATGGAGCACTAGGTTCTGAAGGTAACTTATGCATTCTAATTTTTGAGTTTATAATATACATTTAGCTTCAAAATCATACCATCCACTCCTGGATTGCTTCTTTAGGATTGAAGTCTTCAACAGATGGCGACTAGAGGTGAACAAGCATTAAGTCATTGAATGTTTCAGTACCAATCCTACCCCTTCGTTTCGTCTTGAGTAGTTTCATAGAACTGAATGTAGTTTCATTCTTCACAGAAGTGGGTGGCAATGACCTTAACAGATCAATACAACTGGGTATCATCACTAAACCTTGGTCCTTTGTGGTTCTAAATGCCTCTTCCCACAGGAGTTCCCCAGTGACAAGCTTGTTTCCAACCCTAAAACATGCATTTAAAATTGCATGCACATAGATGAAATATAGTATTATATAGTTACTGTAATTGTAAATGATCTTTATACTTAATAGCTTTGATAAATCTAAGAACACTTATGAGCATAATATCTACAGTGTAATCTGTTTAAAACAACTTACTTTTTGTACAATAACTGTTTTAAAAGGGACCACTCATCTAATAAAGAGGACAGCTGATCTTCGCCAGACTGAGGCAGAATGGCACCAAACTGTGCCTGAAGACACCTTACTTCTTCAACACCATAGTCTATAAAATTAAAGTTTTGTTTATCAAGACTTAATAAAAGCGTAACTAGGAGAATGTGTAAAAGAAGTTGTTTTAACACTGTAATGAAACAATTAAATATGTACTGAAATAAAGAATATTCACAATACCTTGATTAATAGTGGAACTGATTTTATTTTCATTAATTGTTTATATGGAAAAATACTAATTAACCTTAAACTCTAAAGACATGGGCATAATTACAACAAAGAAAATTCAACATGTATTAACTGTAACAAAAATAGCAAACCAAAAAAAAACATGCAGGCAGAAACAGAAACAGCTGAACAGAGGTGCCTGTAACATAAACTGGGTCAAATTTTTAACCTTTAATACAGTCTGATCCCAGGGCAGGCCAATTATTAAAGCTACTAATCATGCTGGCTTCAACTATGAGCGCATGATCTGGGGGAACCGTGTCTCAATACACTGTATAAGCTTGTCAATCAATTCATTTGTTGCTTTGGACTTATGACCTTTAAAGGACAAGGTCATGCTCTCATATTCTCCTGATTGGAGAACAGTCAACACATCTGGATTCTCTCTGTGATAAAATAGTATTTATGCCACAATATAATACAAGATAATGTATAGTATACTTAAGTAAATAAATTATTTAAGCCAGAAATGTGTCAAAAGAATATGGATATTGCCGATCAGGTTAGTATATGTTAGAAAAAAAAACATAAATAGAAAAATTCGACCGATTTTCAAACTAAACATATACAGTAAATCTTGCTCATGCGACCACATGTATTAAGCGACCTTTTTCTTAAGCGACCACTTCAAAATCCCCCCGAGCATTTTTGCACTATGTTTTTAATGTATTAAGGGACCTTTGCTCAACGTCAAACACGTTAATTCCAATAGATTGTTAATTGTAAACACAGACACAATAAACACGTGACGAACATGTGAAAATCAAAGGCCTGAAGGCCTGAAATGAGATGAATTTTGTGATGCAGGGATATCACTGAGTCGATACAAAGTTTAAAACTGTATCAATAATTCTGAACGAAACAAGGACCTAGTACTGTTAATTTAATCAAATATTAAAGTTCAAGAATCATATTGCCAGTTTAACCCTTTACTTCATAGCCCCCTAGTCAATATACATACTGTAACTTGGTACACTGTCTTCATACAGGCTGTTGGGAAATGGTACTGTTTTGACACATGTCTACTTGTTCACTGGTTTATTATACTAAATATTAATCCCATCAAATTATAGTGAATATAAAAGTTGTTCTTACTTCAGTAACCTATTTTATGGTGTAATTTTTGTAACTGTGGGATAAATATTAAAAGAAATCAAGGGTAACAAAAATTGCAAAAAAAATCTGTCAGCCTATTTTTGCCTTTTCTGATTTTTTTTCTATTGACACCTGGTCATTTTATCACTTCATTGTAATGCTAAACTAGAACTGTCACAGAGGTGACTAATAACCCCGCCGCCGCTTTGACACTAAGTTCAAGGGAACATAACTCTGCAATGAGTGGATCACTGGGTATGAAAAGTATGTCTTGAACATCTACATTTAATATTGATAATATATTTCAAGTTTCAATTCAATCTCTTGAAAAACGTGGAAGTAGTTTGCTCCAGAAAGTAAGAGTGTCATTGTACACTATATGGCTAAGTTCAAGGGCACATAACTCTGTAATGAGTGAATCGCTGGGAATGAATATTGTGTTTTGCACGAGTACATTTCATAGTGATAATATATTTCAAGTTTCAATTCCATCCCTTGAAAAATGTGATAGTAGTTTGCTCCACAAAGTAATAGTGCAATTTTACAGTATATGGTTATGTTCAAGGGCACATTACTCTGGAATGAGTGAATCGCTTGGCATGAAAATTGTGTCTTGCACGAGTACACTTCATGGTGATAAAATATTTCAAGTTTCAATTCCATCCCTTGAAAAATGTGGAAGTAGTTCGCTCCACAAACTAAGAGTGCCATTCTACACTATATGGCTAAGTTCAAGAGGACATAACTCTGGAATGAGTGAATTGCTGGGAATTGAAAATTGTGTCTTGCACATCTACACTTCATAATGATAACATATTTCAAGTTTCATAGCAACTGCTTAAAGAATGTGAAAGTAGTTCGCTCCATAAACTTTTGATATTTTAAGCTGACGGACCGACCGACCAACTGACCGAGAGTGACTCCAATATACCCCCTCCCAAACTTTGTTTGTGGGGGTATAATAATGATTTATGAATTAAGCCAAATTTATTGTATTTAATTTATCTTACTTGCTATGCAAAAATGTATGATGCTAGGCAAATATCTAGGGCAATATAATGTGTACAAACTGACACAAAGTCCGTGTTTTTTCCTCATCCTTTTTCCATTTGCTATTTACTATGAGACATACAATAAAAAATCTTAAAGCAAGAATTGTTATTGCGAACTCCTTGGGCTGTAAAAATCAATACTTTACACTCAAGATTAAATAAATGTGCAAAGGTGAAACTTGGCTCGGTGCCAGTGATTGGTGCCAGTGATTGACAGTGCACGTTCAGGAATTTATGTCCAGCGATCAAGGTCATCGTGACCCAGACGGAGTGTCTGATAAATGTGGCAAGTTCAAAGGATGTTTTTAAAACAATCAGAGGATGTGAAAGTGTACCAAAGTACAAAAAAACTTTGACCTAGTTGATCATAATTTGGCATGTTAAATGTGGTGGACTATGTTTTTGACTGATCTTCAATTGCAAGTTCAAATAATTAGCACGTGCTAGATAAAAAATATTGGAAGGGAGTCATAAAACACCAAGGTGACGCATTATTTTGATAATTATATACTGGAAGTGTTCTGCTGACTTAATTCCATTGATGTCTGCATCGATTAACACCGAACTCGTTATATATGTTTTTAATTGTTTTTCACACGTATTCGCGGCGAGTCTTTGTGATTTGAATATTATTTTACATCAAAGATGAGTAAAGCGGCCGTATGCATCAAATTTGTTTACGGATAAAGGATAATATTTACGTATGTTTCGACAAATCTCCTATCATAATTCATGTCAAAATGAACCGTGTGCTTGCAGACTTCTGTGTTCATGATACGTCGAGTGATCGGTGCATGACTCGTTTTGTGTTTACATGGTATTTACAACATTTACAGAATAATAGACGAAATAGTTTTGTTCATGGAATATTGGAAATTATAATTTTTGGAATAAAAATTCGGCGATATTTCGAAGGGAAAGGTATCTGTTTAGGTTGAACAACGAATTGATTTAATTGGTAGTGTCATATATTGTTCTTCAATAAATAAGTCCCACCCACGAGAAGATTAAATCCGATTTGGAAATTTGTCACACGTGTCAGCTGTAAAAACAATGCGGCACCATAAAACTCCGGGTGACATTAAAATTTGATAATAAATAGGGAACCATACTGTTAGCCAACTTAATCCCATTGATGGCCACATCAATTAGCACATATTTTTGTTAATTGAATGAACTTGTCATATACTTCTTTGTCAATGTTCGTTGAAATATATGCATTGATTATCAATTTCCTTGCTTTTACTTTCAGCAGCTGAAATACACACTTTTTATTAAACCTCGTGTCAAAATGATACCAGGTACTTTTGACTTGACCTAAAGTAGATTATACTAAGCTAAAAATAGAAAATCAATAATTGCGCAGTACTTAACGCTCTGTTAGCGAGTTAGTATGTAAAACAACGATGACCAATGAAGTGTCCGATAGAGTGTGTATCCTAAACGCTAAAAATAGAAAATCGATATAGTAACAGCTTCTATGGTATTTGCTTGGTGACTGTGTGTGGATGAGTGTTTGAACTGCGTGCAGTATTGCTCTGTTAGCATAGCGAGTAACGAAAAAGACTGAAAAAATGTAGTACGAAGCGCTCCCTAAGACTACTATTGAGAGCAGTGCAGTGTTGAAATTCATAGTCTGCGTGATCGCTATATGAGAAGAATTTACAAGTAAATTCATCTCATAAACATGACCGTAATCACTCGTGTATGCATAGAGCACTTGGGTGTAGGACGCAGGTAAGATACGTATTGTATCAGTGGAAATGCTTGTGAAAATTATTTTATTATTATTAGCAAAATAAATGACAAAAGACATCAACAAAAAAAACGCGCCATTTTTGTTTACAGTATTTGTGTTACGTAAGTATTACGAAAACGTGATAATGACTTTTGTATCAAAACACTAATTAATTTCTCAACCCAAGAATTCATACTTCCCAACACCTTGAGGGTATCTTAATTAACGGCACGATCTGCAACATTCGTTATTGATTTTCAAACTCGCGTCTTCGGCAACAAAATCCACGAAAAGTACGGGATCTTACGGGTTTTTAGACTATCGCTATGAAAACGACTTACTTCCCTTGTTTCATATTTGACAAATTTCTTCACTGGTAAATAAATAAATTCAGTTTGTATTGTTTTGTCACGGATAAAATGGACCGATCTTTGCACCAATGTATAAGACCAGGGTCACTCAAAAGACCCTGATAAGACACAATAGATTTTCAGACACGATTTTTTATTTAAAAACATGTTAAAAACGAGTGAAAAATCGTACCGTAATGGAATATTGTAGTCATAAAACAATATGTGATATGTCATCAACGATGCATTTCATTTCAAATAGTACAATATATAATGGTACATATGCTTTATTTCACCATTGCTATTCATTTCCCCTACTTTTTGCCTCATCACTAATGTGTTTCATTGGTGATCTTTCTATAAGGTACTCTTATGTTTTCCATGAACAAGGTAAATTACCGAAATAAATTATTTAAATAAACCTGGATTTTCATTGCATAATTATCATAATAACTTTTATTTGTAACACAGTTGAACACCCACTCACAATAAAAGTGCTCTGCAGCAAACAGTACATGCATGAAAGTCAGAAATGTTACAAGGATACTGGTACTTTAGGTATAGTTCAACTATCGGAAACTTCAAGTTTTTGTATTAAGAGACCGTTGTATTAAGAGACCGCTTTTGGTCTTTCCCTTGGGCGGTCGCTTAATACAAAATTGACTGTATTTCAAAATTTATACAGGTGTCTATCAAAAACTGAAGACGAAATGCTCTCATGTCACTTGTAAGTGCAACAAAATTACCTTATCTGATGGGACTTTAAGACTTCTAAAGTGGCATGTACTCGGGCATAGGCATCAGCAAGGCTCAGTTCACTTTTCTGCAGCACTAGAGATAGCTTTTGCAATACACCAACTACATCCTGTAAATTGAAAGTGGAATGTATTTATTATTTGTTGTTGTATTCTAGTATGAAAAATATTTTTATCATATGTGCAATAAATTATTTGACTTCAATACTGTGATAGCATTAGCTTAGTTTATTTATTATATAAATATTAACAATGTATTCAATATTTTTCTTGTAACAAAATTATGCAGTTCATTCTCCTTTGAAGAGCATTTACATACCTTGAGTTTAAGCATAAATACAACAACGTGTCCATCTGTAGCCAACTTGGCCAAACCCTCGGCCCTCGAATTTTCGTGAGAGGAATTTTGAAGGTTGTAGCAGAAGGCTCTGTAACCTTTAAAAATACCTTCAATGCACGTTCAACATGAGGTAGCCAACGTGTCCCTCCTATATGTGTAGGTAATATAGGCTTCATTTCAAGACTTTCAAAACTCCTGATAAGGGACTTCTTGGATTTTGGACTTTTTCTGTAGATGTAAAACAGACCTAGCAGCAAGGTCATTGTCTTATCATAATTTTTCTTGTGTTGTTTGACACTGTCCTTGAATGCAAGCTCTAACCTGTGGGCTAAGCAATGAGTGACCACCAAGTGAGGACATCCTTTCCGTAAGAGAGAAGCTAATCCATTTTTTTTACCTACAAAGAAATAATTTGAATTGGTATTATCATTCACTGTTTATGTTTTAAAGGATTAAAGATACTTTTACTTCTATTTGAAATTTCCAACTTATTGTTATTAATATTTAAATGTTTATTTTGTAAACTTCACTTACTGTAGTTTGTATATGTATATTAATGCATTTATAACACTAATGCACTTGTGTTTTTCAACTTTTGTGGACTTTTTATGTCCTATATTACTTATACATAACCCTACATAATTACACAAATTTTCTTGGATAACAGTATTTCATACATTCTGTGTAACTGTCAGATCTATATAATTTACCTTGCATGTTCGAAGCACCATCTGCTGTAAACCCGACTAATTTTTCATAGAGAACATTGTTGATACCATAATTCTCAAAAACAGCCTGTACATGGTTGTATATATCTTGACTGCATGCTGACTCAGCTGGACCTATATGAAGGAAGGTATCTTTGATCTTACCCTGAACACAAGTTCTAACATAAATGTTTTCAATGTCATCATCGATGAAATCTGTTGCGCCATCAATACTGAAGCTGAAGTATGTACATTCACTCAGAGTTTTAATAACATCAAGTTTAACAACTTTAGCTATGGCCGACATAAAACTAGCAGCAGCTTTGTCATTGAGGTAACTAGACCCCAAGTCCAATCCCTTGACTTTATCAAGTCTACATATAGTTTTATACAGGTTGAAACTCAGATGACACTTGGCCAATGTATGAACAGTTCGAAACTTCAACACAAGTCTGTCATATTCTGCTTTCTTAATCTTAGACAAACATTCAGCAGCTTGACTCTGTCCTACAGGATTTACTTGGGCAGAGACTATAGCTGCTTTTTTAAGATGACATTTGGAGTTAGCATGTGTCTTCAAAACATCAATTTTGTACTTATCTGTTCCTTTCACGAATTGTGAATCTTCACTTGAAGATTAATCTTGACAAAATTTACAGTACATCAAATCCTTATCGTACCGAAGCCATGGAAATTGCTTCAACCATGATTCTTGAAAAGACCTTTTTCTCTGTTTTTCATAATCTTTTCTGGCAGTTGATGAGCTCAGTTGTTTACGTTTAATACCTGGCATTGCGCCTTCATAATGGCGAAGGAAATTCATGACACTTACTGATGTAGTTAAAATGTACGAACGAAAAATTGACGGAACACGGGGAATGTATAAATATCGGACGAATACTAGTCGTTGTCGGCACACGAAAGTGAATACCGTACAACTGAATTTAAAAATATGTCACCAATACTTTCACCGAGGAAAAATATAATCGTCGCGAGTGATTGAAAATGTTTTCTTATGAATTGAGATAAAAATCCAGCTGAAAATTCCAGTGGACCGTCGGACCACTAAACTTTTAAAATTTAATGGACCGGCGGCCATTTTGGCGGCCTCGGTCCACGGTCCGGCGCTAAATTTGAAGACTGTTCACACATTATCTAATTGCGCTTTTGTGAACAAATTGTTACCTGATATGTGTGAAAAATTAGCGTTGACATAAATTATAATCAACGAGTGTTGAGAACTTAATAGTAGTTGATGAGCTTTAATTAATCTGTCAGCTTTCGTATATTATTCAGCGAAATAATATTACATGTAAACAGTGGACTGGTTTTATTGATAAGAGCACCGAGCTACATTCGTAAAATGAGAGACTGCGACTCGGTCTAAATAATGATTCTCGCCCTGGTACTCGAGATATAAAACACTAAAAATAGACATATGAATCTTGCTCTGTACGTAACGCTGCATATGTAAAACATAGCTACACAGTTTACACATTCGCTTAGCAATTCGCCGGTTTTACTTCATATTTACTTCAAGAATGGGATTTCCTACTTGACAAATTTAATCCGATGTCTGGATTTCAGTCGGTCTTGGCCGACGGATTTAGTAAATCCTGAATTATCTTACCATGTGACTGTTTTCGGAAAATGAACGGTCAACAGAAAGCGAAAGTAGAAGAAAGATTCACAATAAATAAATTTTTATTTACTTGAGAGTCGGCTTTAGAGTTTCGCGAATCACCCGAACCGTACTGTACTATCCTAACCCAAAGATAGCGAGTGTCAGATTTTGACACTATGAATTACGAGCGAAAGTCACAGATTAAATGTATTATGAAATCATTATCTAAATCAATGACTTACTTTGATAAACAATGCCTAGAGAATATATATGTTGCATTTGTCACAGGTTCCGTCTCAACTAGACCAGCTGGTACAATCAGTAACTCTCCGTCTGGCGTGAATGTCAGACGACGGAAAAATGACCTCATAGTGTCGTCATGAAACATTCTGAAATGAAAACCTTCAAGTTTTCCCTATTTTCCAATCGCAAAGTATTAAGATAATCATGAAGCAGGGCTTTTTTCACAGCTAGGTCCTTAAATTTTGGGGGAAAACATGTCATTTTTGCAAAAGGGAAGAAAAAACTTGATGTAAATTGAATATTAGGGGAAAACTGCATGAGTTTAAAGAATTTTGCTGAAGGTGAAGATGCCGGTTAATGGCCCCTGCTAAAGAAGGAAAAATGCTCTATCAGACGTTAATCAAATAATAGCAATGTCTGTCAACAAAGGGAATGACTACAGTCCTTATGCAAATCTAAACGTTGTTCAGTAATTGATTTCATTTGTTAGTGCTGTTAAGGTGCTATAGTACAAATATAAACCTTGATTTACTAATTAATGGGAAATAATTAGGGATGTAAACAGTTAATCGATTAATCGTTCGTTTGTCCGATTAACCGGTTATTAAATCATTAATCGTTTAACCGTAAAAAATAGAAAGATGCAGGTAAAATGTAATAATAAATAATAGAAAATCGAAACTTTCAGTCAGTACAGGCGTGTTATCTTGTCAATAAATTAGTCGACCAAAGGTGCGAAAAATACGACAGTTGAGCAAATTAACAATTCATTGACACTGACCTGGGACTATTATAGATACTGACATATTGTTGATTGTGTAATTAACTAATTGAGAAGCGCGATTTTTGGATATACGAGTAAACTTGCTTGGTCTGGGACTTCCTCACAATTTGATAATTGTTTCGCAAGTTTCATATACAATACATTTGTTAAACTATCGTAAGACAAAATCGTCTGTCTGGACGTATTTTAGGCGCAGTAGTGATGAAAGAACGTAAAATGTAACCTTTGTGGTAATGCATGTATGCATATATATGTTGTGTATTTTGTATTACTTAGACATGCTAATAAAATCGTCAAATAATATCGCTTTTTCTTCTTTTGCATCTTTATTAATATAATTTGACATCCTTGTTCTTCATTAATTATCTCTGTGTTAAGAAACCGGTATTTGCTTAAAACAAAGCCGCTGATAATTATGAGAACGTGTTGATATTTGATACTCAATTGGACAAAGTGGGAAATACTTACAAACATCAATTGGGATCACAATTAAACACAAATTATAATTCAGCATTACACCAATCAACCAATCAAATGATCGTTGTTGTAAGCTCCACCCTATGTTCCAATTATAACCTGACCAAACTGAGTATGAAACAAGCATGTCGTAATCTACTTTTTTGTAAACAAAATTACTATAAGTTGCCATAATATCGTGTGTAATTGATCATTATTATATCTTAACGGAAAATTGATAAGAATTAACATACAAACATCACATTTCTGTGGTAAATATATTGATGAATATATACATTATCGCATTTCGTGTAAAACGTCGGTGTCGCGGAAACTTGTGACAATTCATATTTATAATCACTTCATACAATTAACATACGGTTAATTGATTAATCGTTCATATGAACGAACGATTAACCGATTAGTAAAATCTTGACAAATTGACATCCCTAGAAATAATCAGTTTTACTGAATACTGAAACATACTAATTGTTGTTGCTTTTTTCATTGGAATTAAAGCTATTTCTCAACGATATTTCAATGATCATTTAAGTAAGTCTAAAATGTAAGTATATGATCAAATGATAATTATTTTCTTGATAAAGAATCAACGATGTATTTTACCTGAAAGACTTTGGTTTTGTTTCTTTATTTTCATCATTTTTAGCCACGGATGGTTTCACTGGTAATGTCATTTTGGATATATTATGTATACACGATTTGGTGGCGAAACTGTAAACTCTGCAGGACCTGTGGAGGAAATCAGAAGTTAATTATATGACAGGAAAACAATATTGTCATACATTATAGGCATCTAATCAATAAATTGTTTTTTCTTTTCATCAAGGGACATTTTTATTTACGTTTCAGAGGGTTTTATGCCATTGTTCAATGTTATTTCAGTTAAAATAAATGGTGGTCGGTTCATCTCACCAGTATTCCTGGACTGTATTCCAACCAGTACTAACTAACACTTTCACAAGGAGCCAGCCACTTCTTAACATATAGAGGAAAATAGACATTATTTGTCAGAATTTCATAGAAGAGAGGCCGAGATTAAAACCTGGTTTACATGTTCAGTGCACTAACCACACAGCATTAGATTGTGTTTGGTTATTGGGCAATTTTAATTATTTATATGTTCCACTAGAAAAGGTATTAGGCTAACAATCAGGGGGGTGATTCTTCCTCCTTTCAGCTGAGTTCCTCTTTTTTATCTTTGAAACAAAATGGTCCAGATTAAGACTGACCTACTCAAAAATAATGTTTTTGCTAGCATGAAGGGGTGGGGTTAGGGTATTTCAGTCTTTTTGCTCTTGGAGCAGTCACACCCCTGACAATACACAGTCTTCATGAATAGCTCAAGCACCAGACAATCTGTCTAGTAAAGGCATAAATTTTACCAGACCCAATCAGCTTTTACTGGACCAAATGTTAACCAGTCTTTGCATGATCAAATTTTGCTTGTACAACATTTTTCATAGACTATTTTTTACACATGATGGTGTTATAATAATTAATGGAAACCATTATTATTTACTAGTAAATATAGGTTTTTAATCATCCATTAAGCTTAAAATTTCACCAAACCATCAATCTGATGCTCCATCAATTTGATCCGAACCGACTAGCAATGAAGTAAAATGTAGAAATGCGGGGATCTCACTAGAAAGGTAAAAATTATCTTTGGCTGATGATAATAATAAATTTAGAAAAATAATAAATAATTATAAAACTAGACTCTTTGGTACAAATTCTCAGGAGGCTTAAGGATTATTTTTACTACAAATTCTAATGGATAAAATGCCATTTTAAGGGTCAAATGCGTGTCCTAAAATTCATTTAAAAGTACTGAATTTATTCTGGATGTCATAAATTGTGTAACACTTACCTGTCAGTGCTCAGAGTAGCAACAAATTCATTCTTAGGATCCCAAGCCACTCCCTGTACAAAACTTTTATGTTCATTGAAAATTGCAATCTTTTGATCTGAAACACATCAAATATGACTTCTCAATCAGTTACTGGCATCATTATAAACATAGTAACAAGAAACGCGGCAGTGCCACGAAACCAGGTTTTCCAAGGCTTTAATACCACAGTACTCTAGAATTCTTCGCTAAGGCTTCATCAGTGGTTCAGTTTCCAGTGCTTTAACATAGACCTTTAACCTACTGGCATAGAATGCAATCCCAAGCTTGGTTTCTATGTAAGCTACCTCCACACAAAATTTCAGCGCAATGTCTAAATCCTTAATTAAGTTATTCACCAGAAACTGATTTTCTATTTTTAGGAACAGTGACCATGACCAAACTGAATATTCCAAGCTAAGCTTTCATGCAAGGTTGTTAAATACCCAGTTGAGTCAAGATTAGTCATTCCAGTGTTTGACACTTACTCTAGTCCGTCGGTCTGAGACCGACAGAAATCACCAAGGACCGATGACATCCACGACCTGGTCAGCCTGGGTGTCCGATAGATTGTGCAAATAGGAAATCCCATTCTTAAAATAATTATAAACTATGACGTATCAGCATAATCGCAGTTAACAACGTTTAACAGTAACGGTGTTTTATATATGCAGGTTACAGGGCCAGAATTATGTATCTATTTTTAGACATAACTACGACGTTCAGCATAATAAAGTCAGTGCGCGCAAGAGACTGGTAAACTCATACACGAATCAATCTACTCGTAGTCGTACCCTTCGTCAACTAGTGCCCGATTTAATTAAAGTATGATCTTTACCTCTTGTATTCGTGTTGTAATAATTATTTTTTATCAAGTGCTTCAGCGATTTTTCACTCATGCCACCAAAGTGTAAAGAATCCAAATTACTGTATATACTCGGCCATAAGTCGATCAAATATGGGTCCTGAAATTGTCCGTAAAATCTAACTCGACTTACAGCCGAGTAACCAAAAAAATATTATCACTTGGACACTTTCAGAGCACAAAAACACAATAATTTATGTCCACACGTATTTTTGCACAAACGGGTTAAACTGGCGCACTTTGTAACTATATTGATTTTCTATTTTTAGCGCTGCTGAAATTAAGTAGGTTTAATGTTAGTGTAACTGACGTCATGAATGATGTTATCTGCCAATCAAATGACATATATCTTGCTCTCTGGTTAATTTTTTACTTCCTTAAATTGAACAGGAATTTCGTAATTTAAATGTGTCACACAATTATTGATATTTTTGTGTTTGAATAATTTGTTACTGGATTACTTGGTAAGGTACGAAGCTGTTGTAGATTTGATCATTTTAGATTAATG
Source organism: Lutraria lutraria (assembly GCA_964023205.1). Lineage (NCBI taxonomy): Eukaryota > Metazoa > Mollusca > Bivalvia > Venerida > Mactridae > Lutraria > Lutraria lutraria. Next base: position 41,370,537 of record OZ026835.1, read on the forward strand.
ACAAAATAGTCTTATAAGTAAATAAAAAAAAATTACAGTTTTATTTGAGTAAATGCACATGATGATTCTTAATCATTTAATATCTTCAATACAGAAAAGGCTTGCAGTGTCTTATTAGAATGAATATGAACAAAATAACTATTTCATATAAGTTACAATTGCTTTTATTTAAAAAGAAACAATCAGAATATAGTACATTAATAAAAATGGGATGCAAGAACGCTCTGAACATTGCATTGGTTTTTTATATATTTTAAATTACAGTTGAATCTCGTTATTTGAGATAACCGAAATTTGAGATAAACAAATACTGTATAATTATATATGATTTAAAGTATTTGTGTACACGCACGTACAGTAGCCTTTATTTAAGATTACAATACATGTATGATTACATTTTGCTTGAATAAAATATGTGCATACGTAGTGAAGAAACAAAATAATTATGTATTTATTCATGATAATTAATATCAACAATTAATGTCCCAACATAAAGTACTTATTTACGAAATTTGTTGTAAGAATTCGAAAAAACGGAGCGTCTAGCTTTACATATTTTCGGATGTATATGCATTCCGTACATAATGTAAGACGAATCTGTTAGTTGCCGCAACGTCGATCACGCTTTCGGAATTAATATTTTTTATTAAGCTAAGATCATTTTACTCAGATTGGAATCGGACACTGTCATAGGTGGCAAGTAATCGTACTCAATTTTCAAGTTAAACCTACGAGTATCCTAGTATTCGGATACTCACAGCAGCCGAAAATATACGTGGTGCATACTTGTTTACCTTACCTACCATAATTTTAGTTAAGTCAAATACCAGGTATGATTATCATGCTACACTACACGTGTGCTTTCTGTTTGTCATACGAGTATAAATCTCCTGGAGCCTTTAAATTGTTCAATTAGCAAAATGTCATGATAGGTGTGAAAGTGTCCATTGTTCGCTGATCTGCTCCAACTTTGAGATAAACAACTCAAACTACATGCTAATTAGAGTCATGGGGACAAAAATTTAGTTTGACATAAACGAAATTTTGAGATAAGTGAATTGGAGGCAAGCAGATTAATTTCATATAGAGAAAGAGCAAAAAAATCGGGACCCAACGAAACAGTTTGACATAACCGAAATTTTGATATAAGCGAGTTTGACATAACAAGATTCAACTGTATCACTAAAATTGAAGGACCTGTGAAAGTGTAGAAGGACTGGTAGGTTTGAGAAGTTACCGGTCCTGTGGACCACCATGCTCAAAAAGTTAGTGTCAAACACTGCATTCCAAACTTAAGTAATTGACTGGAAACTGATTTCTATATTTAGTAACAGTGACCTTGACCCTACTGGCCCTTAATTCAATACAAAAGCATGGACTGGATGTAAGCTACCAACACACAAAATTGCATCGCAATATCTCAATCCTTACTTAAGTTATTGAAACTGATTTTCTATTTTTAGTAACAGTGACCTTGACCTTACAGAACCTAGATGCAATTCAAAAGCATGGACTGCATGTAAGCTACATACACACAAAATTTCATCGCAATATCTTAATCCTTGATTAAGTTATTCACTGAAAGCTGATTTTCTATTTTTAGTAACAGTGACCTTGACCCCACTGACCCAAAATACAATCCCAGGCTAGGTTTTGATTCAAGGATGCTAAATACCAAATTTAGTCAACATTGGTCATTCCAAACTTAAGTTATTGACCGGACACTGATTTTCTATTTTTAGTAACAGTGACCTTGACCCCACAGACCCCAAATACAATCCCAGGCTAGATTTTCATTCAAGGATGCTAAATACCAAGTTTAGTCAACATTGGTCATTCCAAACTTAAGTTATTGACCGGACACTGATTTTCTATTTTTAGTAACAGTGACCTTGACCTTGATCCCACAGACCCCAAATACAATCCCAGGCTAGGTTTTCATTCAAGGATCCTACATACCAAGTTTGGTCAATCAGAACTTAAGTTATTGACCGGACACCGCCTGTTTGACGCCTGCTCACTGCCATGCTGCCCGCCATTTTCGGCATTCTAATAACCAGGTTTCACTTTGTGAAAACCTGGTTAAAAACAGTATATAAATATATGAAATAAAAGTACTGAAAGTATAGTCAGTAACCCGTTTATAGGTGGATATTGAACTACGGTGCAATTAATAAATATCCGTACTATACATGCATGGGTAACTTAACGGTTTCAATATATCTGTCATCAGCAGAAACAGAGATAAATTGTCAATTTGAAGGTTACTATGCATTAAAATTAGTTTTGTATTAAGAAAATACATGAAATGTTTATGATTCAATCAAAAGTATGTTACTTTTCTCTAAAAAACTGGATTCGTTTCACTGCAGTCTGCGTTTTGAATGCAGGTGTTCAGTTACTTAAAATAGAATGGGTTGTAAACACTTTAGTTGACAGTGACTTTCTTGTGTTTTTCATTATTTCACTGTATTACAATATATATTGCAATATGGGTCAACTGTATCACATTATGGGTATGTAATATTATTGTAAACCAGACATAATTTGAATAAAACAATTTTCTAACAAGTACATACCTTTATTTAGATCCCATAATATGGCACTGTTATCAACAGATCCTGATATCATGTAGTTACTATCTGCAGACCAACATATATCATAAATATCTTCTAAATGACCCCTGTAACCAAAACAATAGTATTACACTACATGGGTTTTCTCTATTATATAGTTGTAGCCCGCATAGGGCGCCTTCCACTCGGAAAATTTCTTTGAAATCATGCAATTTTCCCCACATTTCCAATTTACTCCTAGAAATTTCATTCCCCAAATTAGTTTCAGGCGAGAATTTTTCCCCAAAAGAGGCTTCAAACCTGCTATTTCATCCCCATATTAAGGGCCAAGGTGCCTTCCCCAAACATGAAGAAAACGCGTGCACTATCAAACTTGATCCACTGATTACCAATAACCGACAAGGCTTTACAAGATAGAACAAGAGGGCCATGATGGCCCTATAAATGCTCACCAGGAGAAAAGGTCATTTGGAGATTAACATTGTTGAAGTTTTCTATACGAGTCCAAGTAAGATCAAGTGACCCATCTGGGCCGTTTTTTATCCCATGGCCATTATATGAACAGATTTAAAAGAGGTCTATTAGACAAAGCTAGATACCAAATATCTTAGCTCTAGGCCTTGTGGTTTTGGAGAAGAAGATTTTTTTAAATTTTCCTATATAAAATAGAATAAACCCCAGGGCAGGGCTAATTTTGACCCCGGGGCCATAATTTGAACAAACTTGGTAGAGGTTCACTAGACAATGCCACATACAAAATATCTAAGCTCTAGGCCTTGCAGTTTTGGAGAAGATTTTTTAATTTTTCCTATATAAGTCTATATAAATCAAGTGACCCCCGGGGCGTGGCCAATTTTGACACTAGGGCAATAATTTGAACAAACTTGGTAGAGGTCCACTAGACAATGCTACATACCAAATATCTTAGCTCTAGGCCTTGTGGTTTCGGAGAAGATTTTTTAAGTTTTTTCTATTTGTTGCCATAGCAACCAGAGTTTTTAATGAAATTTAATTTTTTGAACAACTTTGAAAGGGGACCACCCAAGGATCATTCCAGCAAAGTTTGGTTGCAATCGGCATAGCGGTGTAGGAGGAGATGTTTTTTTAAGTAAACATGGACGCCACGTAACGACGCATGATGGACGCAGGGCGATCACAAAAGCTCACCCTGAGCACATTCGTGCTCTGGTGAGCTAAAAAGAAATCAAATAATATTGGGAAGATAAAAAAACGACGTGCCACAGTGGTTTTTTAATATCTGACAATGTGTTGCTTAGAAGTGCACATATCAATGTTTCCATGACAACCAGTATAAAACCTATGAACAAACCTATATCAATGTTTCCATGACAACCAGTATAAAACCTATGAACAAACCTGAGTACTTTAAGTGTATTCCAGTTTTCTTTGTTATCTTCTTCATCTTCTTGAAATATGTTAATAATAGAACTACTAGTATCACTTAGTTTCCAGAATATGATCACTCCATCTGTAATATTATAACAAAAGAGACTAAGTATAGAATATTGACTAAGTGAGAGGCAGTCTAAAGATTTGACATGCACCAACTTTCTTTTCAATTGACCAGTCGCCACCTGTCAAATCAATCCAATCGATTATCCAATCAGATATCGGCTTTTTCTCACACCCCCTAGCAACACTTATCGCCGCCATTTTCCTTCGACAAGCTGTCGTGTCGAAGGTTATCTGATATGCTATGTAGAAGCCCAAAAACTATGTTTTTTTTTTACTAAAACTGATTGAATAAACATTTTAAATGGTTAGAATATGTCAGTTGGAACCATGCAACTCAGATGATCGCGATGACGATCGACTGGAAGGAGATATTATACAGTTTATTCCTTTTCCCTTTACTGAAAATTAAGGAATCTTGAAAAATGTAAGAGTTGGATCTAGACGTACGGTCATCCCTAATGTCAACAAAATTAACGGGAATTACCATATGCTTGATTGCACCAAGTGAGGGCAACATTTTTACTTAATTGTAACAATTATTCACTGTTACAGGACGCTTAAAATTTAATTTCAATTGCGCTGTCGTACTAAAATTACACGTACGTACGTCTCTCTGTAGAAGCTACATGAAAAATTTTGATCGACACCAAGTCTTGTTAATTTAAACACTATAATTTGGCACAAGTATTGGACAGCTCATATATACATGTGAACCCCAAAGTCCACATGAGGTCTAAATTCTTGTTTTATTGCCCCTTATATCGGTCTAATTGATCCCCTCTGATCACGATCAGCTTATAAAATATAGTGTATGTATATACTTGACATCCAGTGAAAAGCTAGGGTCACACACTTCTATTGATTAATCGAGATAATTAGTTTATGAATAACTTCCTGTTGTTTTTATAAGCATGTATTAATTGATTATGTAAACAAAAGCATGTCTAGCAATGACCCTTTCAGTTTTATTACCCCCTACTGAGGAATACAGAGGACTGCTGGTCCGTAAAGCACAGGCCTCGCATTCCTGGTTCAATGTCTTTGAATAAGTCATAGATGTTTGAGATTATAAGTTTTGTTGGTATATTATAAGGTTTATGTAAAGACTTATATTGATCCATATGAATTTACAATATTCATACTTCTGACGTACACATTCGAGCATATTTCGTGTCGCTCTCATATCTCCATTTTTCAACGCAGCGTCAAGAGGGTTTACTGGTAATTTCCCTTGTTGTTGTTTTATAGAATTTAACATTATGACATATAAGTCTTTATCATTTTCTTTGAAATATTTTTTTTTATTATCATAAAGTATTATTACTGTCGCATTACATGCATATATTGTCCCGGTCGTGTATGAATGTATTTACAAAATGTATACTATGTGTCATGAATACTATATATATAATATTATATAAATATAGTGTTCCTGTACATGTCAAGGAGGTTTGATCAGTTTTAAAATTTTTCTAAATATAATCATAGATTTGTATTATCATGGTCGAAATGAATATGATTATAACGCCTATATAAGAAGTCCACGTTATCAGTTATACTTGTCGCTCTTAGCATAGATAAAAAAACACGTGTTACGGATAATTTTTCTTTAATTTTAATTTCTACTGTAAATTCACATGATATATTAACATTTTCAAACTGCATTAAAGTTAACATCAACATGAATCAGTCATCATAATTTTAAGTATCCCAGGGACTGTAATATACAGAATCCCTGAAGTATCTTTATTTCTCGGTTACTGTATATATTCTCGCTTTCTGAAATTCAAATTTGTATCCATGGCAGATACGAAGCGTCAGGAATGTTTATTGATTGTATAATCTGTTAAAATCAACCTATATAGCCAATAAATATTTTAACAAGTAACGCGGCAGTGCCACAAAACCAGGTTTTCCAAGGCTTTAATACCACAGTACTCTAGAATTCTCCGCTAAGGCTTCATCAGTGGTTCAGTTTCCAGTGCAACTAATAAGTTAACATAGACCTTTAACCGACTGGCATAGAATGCAATCCCAAACTTGGTTTCTATGTAAGCTACCTACACACAAAATTTCATTGCATTGTCTAAATCCTTAATTAAGTAATTCTGCAGAAACTGATTTTCCATTTTTAGAAACAGTGACCATGCATGACCAAACTGACCCCAAATACAATTCCAAGCTAAGCTTTCATACAAGGTTGTTAAATACCCAATTGAGTCAAGATTAGTCATTCCAAACTTAAGTTATTGACTGGAAACTGATTTCTATATTTAGTAACAGTGACCTTGACCCTACTGGCCCTTAATTCAATACAAAAGCATGGACTGGATGTAAGCTACCAACACACAAAATTGCATCGCAATATCTCAATCCTTACTTAAGTTATTGACCAGAAACTGATTTTCTATTTTTAGTAACAGTGACCTTGACCTTACTGAACCTAGATGCAATTCAAAAGCATGGACTGCATGTAAGCTACCTACACACAAATTTTCATCGCAGTATCTTAATCCTTGATTAAGTTATTCACTGAAAGCTGATTTTCTTTTTTTAGTACAGTGACCTTGACCTCACAGACCCCAAATACAATCCCAAGCTAGGTTTTGATTCAAGGATGCTAAATACCAAGTTTAGTCAACATTGGTCATTCCAAACTTAAGTTATTGACCGGACACTGATTTTCTATTTTTAGTAACAGTGACCTTGACCCCACATACAATCCCAGGCTAGGTTTTCATTCAAGGATGCTAATTACCAAGTTTAGTCAACATTGGTCATTCCAAACTAAAGTTATTGACCGGACACTGACTTTCTATATTTAGTAACAGTGACCTTGACCTTGATCCCACAGACCCCAAATACAATCCCAGGCTAGGATCCTACATACCAAGTTTAAACATTGGTCATTCCAAACTTAAGTTATTGACCGGACACTGATTTTCTATTTTTAGTAACAGTGACCTTGACCTTGATCCCACAGACCCAGGCTAGCTTTTCATTCAAGGATTCTACATACCAAGTTTGGTCAAGATTGGTCCATCAGAACTTAAGTTACTGACCGGACACCGCCATTTTCGGCATTCTAATAACCAGGTTCCACTTTGTGAAAACCTGGTTAAAAAATCAGTGTATTTTACACCTGCCTGAGGGATTTATATGTTAATCTGTCCGCCATCTTGGATTTAGCTTGTCGAAGGTTTCGTGTTGCCACACCACGTGATTGAGTGGGCGGAGCATTCCTGTATCTGGCGACTGGTCAATTATCTTTCATACTGCTTTTTTTGACACATGATATGCATTTTTTGTACGTCATATTTGTGACCAGCATCAGAGTGTCTAATAAAAATTAATTGCATCAAATCATATAAAACCTCACACAAATAAGATTTTTCCTTTCTGGGATGCTTATTTTAAACTGGCAATGCAAAATCGCAACTTCTTGCGCGAAGCAGCTTAGTGACAGTGCCCGAAATATTCCGAAATATCCGCAATGGTCATCACGTGATATAAACAAAACAGAAATAGAGCGAGGTCACGTGTTACTCACACCAACTAGTGTTAGCTTGATGACGCAGTCACTATTTATAGTCTAAGAATGTAGCGAGCTCTATATATGCCCATCTGTCAATAAATGCAGCCGAAACTCTTTATATCAAAGGAATTAGGAAAAATTGTTCGATCTAAATGAACTTCGATGTATAATTATTAGAGAAATTCGCTGTGTTTATTATCGGTGTGTTGTAATAATCATTTAATCGTGTTAATAAGATACGGAACACGGTATTTATACGTTTCGATGTATTTATTTTAGCAACAAGTCGCAAATAAACAAAACATTATAAACATATTCACACAGACTAATTTTATAATCGCGAGCATGGACACTGACTTGTTTACGCAATTGTCGTTAATTAAATATCAATTTCGGAGCTCAATACAAAAAATGTCCGATCAGGTGAGAAATGATGACTTAATTGGTTCGACATAGATGGTCACTTTATGGCTCGATATAGGTGGTCACTTTGCAGTTGAAAATCTATGTTTGGGACCGTTATACCAGGTTTTTACGACAACGTACCCTCAGACAACGGAGTATATTATTTTTGGAGACTTTATTTAAATATTGTATATGCATTCCAGCAGATATTGCAACGTCTGATACATGGTTTTAATTTTAGGGTGGAAACAGAGACTACATATAGAGTACCTCGTGAACTGTAGAACCATATGACCAGATTCATGAGAATCATGAAACATCAACGGCTTGTATTTTTGATGGAGTAGATGATCACTTTAGTTTCGGGATCAGTTAAGTCAAAATAACAAATTCGTTTGATCTGAAACTTCGCACATCCTGATAAAAAATACTACATAGGCCACATTCTAGTATTGAATTGCCGGATGCGATTTTGCGCCGTACAAACATTTAACTTGTTTTGTGTATAATGCTTCATTTTTTTCAGATAACAAAGAAAAGAGGAAGTCAAATAACTCTTGAATCTTTTTCATCATTAGACAGGTTAAGAGACTGATCAAGTAATGCAATGAAATGGAATAAACAGGTAATAAAAAACTCACCATCTCCAGCTGTGGCTAATATGTCACCTGTAAGGAAGAGAAACATAATTGCTATTTTTAACATCAAAGGCCTTCAGACCTGAAATGAGATGAATTTTGTGATGCAGGGATATCACTGAGTCGATACAAAGTTTAAAACTGTATCAATAATTCTGAACGAAACAAGGACCTAGTACTGTTTATTTAATCAAATATTAAAGTTCAAGGATCATATTGCCAGTTTAACCCTTTACTTCATAGCCCCCTAGTCAATATACATACTGTAACTTGGTACACTGTCTTCATACAGGTTGTTGGGAAATGGTACTGTTTTGACACATGTCTACTTGTTCACTGGTTTATTATACTAAATATTAATCCCATCAAATTATAGTAAATATAAAAGTTGTTCATACTTTAGTAACCTTTTTTATGGTGTAATTTTTGTAACTGTGGGATAAATATTAAAAGAAATCAAGGGTAACAAAAATTGCAAAAAAATCTGTAAGCTTATTTTTGCCTTTTCTGATTTTTTTTCTATTGACACCTGGTCATTTTATCACTTCATTGTAATGCTAAACTAGAACTGTCACAGAGGTGACTAATACCCCCGCCGCCGCTTTGACACTAAGAATGTGATAGTACACTATACGGCTAAGTTCAAGGGGACATAACTCTGCAATGAGTGGATCACTGGGTATGAAAATTATGTCTTGAACATCTACAATAGTGCAATTTTACAGTATATGGTTATGTTCAAGGGCAGATAACTCTGGAATGAGTGAATCGCTGGGCATGAAAATTGTGTCTTGCACGAGTACACTTCATGGTGATAAAATATTTCAAGTTTCAATTCCATCCCTTGAAAAATGTGGAAGTAGTTCGCTCCACAAACTAAGAGTGACATTCCACACTATATGGCTAAGTTCAAGGGGACATAACTCAGGAATGAGTGAATTGCTGGGAATGAAAATTGTGTCTTGCACATCTGATAACTAGGGCTGTCACGATACGCCAAGAGTGTACCACGATATATCGCGATGCAGTGCTACTGTATCGCGATATGTATCACGATATTTTACAGACTATATTGATGAAGAATTATAGGCTATTATCCCATTGATTGAGATAGTGACATTTGTGAGTTGTGTTGTTTGGTAGGAAAGGAGATAAAATCATAAATATCTGTCACAAAATTTACAGGTGGTAATTTCAATTTCTTTGAGCTACAATACTATTAAAATGCAAATGGAGGTGTTTTTATGGACCAAGAATAATATGATCCAACATAAACAGAATTATGATTTTCATAAGACTGCACTGTGGTCCTGGCAAATGGAGATTTCATCAAGAAATTGATGAATATGTGCCACATGATTAAGTATCAAGGATAAAATACCACAAGTAGAATAGGTTTACATTAAATACCTATAGATTAGATGACATGTGCAAGCATTGTGTGTTGCTCTATCCGAAATTTATTGTCCGAAATTTGTATACTTAAATATCAACGAGTCTTTGATATTTTGTTGGTCATTATGCTTAATGCAACATGATAACGCAGTAAATATTCCATTAATACTATCAAAACATGTGATTATCCAGTAAAGTGCATAGAAATTTGCAGAAAATACGACCCGGTCTATACCGTATGGTATGAACTTTATTCATTACCATTGACTATGCAGAAAGGAAGAACTCACGATTAATTGTCATCTGTATTACGAATCACAACTTGGGGTAATTAAAATTGGTGTTGGCAGGTGCAAACAAACAACATACATCAGCATGGTCAATTAAAGATATTACGGGCAAGTTGTCGATCTTTAAAGTATATCATACAATATTATGTTGACAAAACAACATGGCGGACCTGGAAATTCAACCATTTACGCATTTTAACATTATTTTACTCGATTCTGCGTTGGTAAAGACGATCATTTAATCAAAATACCTTGTGGATTCATCCACTGTCTTTAATGAAAGAAATACAAACGAAAAACCGGTACGCCATTGCTGTATCGTGATACAAATTTTTTCTGGCAAATACCACGATACACCGGTATATCGTGACAGCCCTACTGATAACACATTTCAAGTTTCATAGCAACTGCTTAAAGAATGTGAAAGTAGTTCGCTCCACAAACTTTTGATATTTTAAGCTGACGGACCGACCGACCGACAGAGTGATACCAATATACCCCCTCCCAAACTTCGTTTGTGGGGTATAATAATGGTTTATGAATTAAGCCAGATTGATTGTATTTAATTTATCTTACTTGCTATGCAAAAATATCTGATGTTAGGCAAATATTTAGGCCAATATAATGTGTACAAACTGACACAAAGTCCGTGTTTTTCCTCATCCTTTTTCCATTTGCTATTTATTATGAGACATACAATAAAAATCTTAAAGCAAGAATTGTTATTGTGAACTACTTGGGCTGTAAAAATTAATGATTAAATAAATGTGCAAAGGTGAAACTTGGCTCTGTGCCAGTGATTGATGGTGCATGTTCAGGAATTTATGTCCAGCAATCAAGGTCATCGTGACCCAGACGAGTGTCTGATAAATGTGGCAAGTTCAAAGGACGTTTTTAAAACAATTAGAGGATGTGAAAGTGTACCAAAGTACAAAAAACTTTGACCTAGTTAATCATAATTTGGCATGTTAAATGTGGTGGACTATGTTTTTGACTGATCTTCAATTGCAAGACCACCCATGTAGATTAAATCTATGTTCAAATAATTAGCACTGCTAGATAAAAAAATATTGGAAGGGGGTCATAAAACACCAAGGTGACGCATTATTTTGATAATTATATACTGGAAGTGTTCTGCTGACTTAATTCCATTGATGTCTGCATCAATTAACACCGAATTCGTTATATATGTTTTAATTGTTTTTCACATGCATTCGCAGCGAGTCTTTGTGATTTGAATATTATTTTACATCAAAGACGAGTAAAGTGGTCGTATGCATCAAATTTGTGTTTACGGATAATATTTACGTATGTTTCGACAAATCTCCTATCATAATTGATGTCAAAATGAACCGTGTGCTTGCAGACTTCTGTGTTCATGATACGTCGAGTGATCGGTGCATGACTTGTTTTGTGTTTACATGGTATTTACAACATTTACAGAATAATAGACAAAATAGTTATGTTCATGGAATATTGGAAATTATATTTTTTGGAATAAAAAATTGGCGATATTTCGAAGGGAAAGGTATCTGTTTAGGTTGAACAACGAATTTATTTGATTGGTAGAGTCATATATTGTTCTTCAATAAATAAGTCCCACCCACGAGAAGATTAAATCCGATATGGAAATTTGTCACACGTGTCAGCTGTAAAATCAATGTGGCACCATAAAACTCCGGGTGACATTAAAATTTGATAATAATTAGGGAGCCATACTGTTAGCCAACTTAATCCCATTGATGACCGCATCAATTAGCACATATTTTTGTTAATTGAATGAACTTGTCATTTATTTCTTTGTCATTGTTCGTTGAAATATATGCAATTTCTTTGCTTTTATTTTCAGCAGCTGAAAAACACCCTTTTTATTAAACCTCGTGTCAAAATGATACCAGGTACTTTTGACTTGACCTATTGTAGATGACACTAAGCTAAAAATTGAAAATCAATAATTGTGCAGTACTTAACGCTCTGTTAGCGAGTTAGTATGTAAAACAACAATGACCAATGAAGTGTCCGATAGAGTGCGTATCCTAAACGCTAAAAGTAGAAAATCGATATAGTAACAGCTTCTATGGTATTTGCTTGGTGACTGTGTGTGGATGAGTGTTTGAAATGCGTGCAGTATCGCTCTGTTAGCTTAGCGAGTAACGAAAAAGACTGAAAAAATGTAGTACGAAGCGCTCCCTAAGATTACTATTGAGAGCAGTGCAGTGTTGAGATCCATAGTCTGCGTGATCGCTATATGAGAAGAATTTACAAGTAAATTCATCTCATAAAAACCACTCAATTAACCAAATTATGCAATGTCATACATGGAATCAATCAAAACATATTGTAAGAATCATTTATTCTTATTTATATTCACTTTTTTACATTTCTTAAGACGTCAACGTCGTTTGGCGCCATTATGTTTGACGTTACGTTTGCGCTACTTAGCACGTCGTCGTATACGTCAGTTGTTTTGTTGGAATTGTATAAGAAACATTCACAAATGAAGCGGCGCTTAAGCCTAACACAGTAATTTTAATTTAAAGGTTTCGATGTTTGGACACTATAGTCGGTAAGACATTAATTCAATTCATACTACATACTTGCTTACAAATAGATTTTTTCTTGTGAATCATTTATTTATTTTGTTAAGATTACTAGTATTGAAATTGATAACAATGAGTTGTAATATTGCATATTTATAATGAATATAAAATACATGCACATGTTTATATCTGGATTGATTTTCTTTCAGAGAATCGCTTATTGACGCTTGTTGTCTGTATGTATGAATAAAGAATTTAGAAGCGTATACTCACTCATGTCGTTATAACCGAAACCCTTACAATTCTTGACTAGTCATTGTTATGGAGCACGAAGATTTCACCAGTGCTAGGAAAACATGAACAGCTCATCTTTCACAGTTAACAAAGCTTTACAATGAAGTCGAAAGACAGATGGTGTCTTATGAAAATGTGGATAATGTGAAAGATTTATATGATCGTTTATGTAACAGATATGAACTCTTTAAAACAGCACATTTACAATGTATAGACTTGTGCAAAGATACGGAAACTATTACGACTTTAGAAAACAGTTATATAAGTCAGCAGAACAATTTTGTTGAGTGTAAGGAACACTAAATTGAGTGGATTAAACGTTTAGATATGACAGCAGACGATGATAATAGATCTGTGCGCACGAGAGCTAGTTCGGTACAGTCATCTCGGTCAGTAATGCAAAACGCGAAAGCTAAGCGGCTTGTTGCAGAAAATCGTTTGAAAATGTTGAAAGAAAAACAGAGACTTGAAAGGCAACAAAAAGAAATAGAGAATGAGCGTGAACTGTTAGAGGAGAGCGAAATCGAAGAATTGAGGAGTCAGTCTTCATGGACAGTAACGATGAAACGTCCGGCAGTGTACGGGCTACGGAACAATCATCTAAAGTTAATGGTAAGACAGACAATTCCTTAAATTCCGGTTCTGGTAACAGCAGTGATTCAGCATTTGAGAGATTAACATCAATATTACAAGAAGGGTTTAATTCACCAAAACCCGAATTATTAACATTTAATGGTTCTGTGATAGATTATTGCAAGTTCATCAAGAATTTCGAGACAAATTTGGAGTCAAAAGTAAGTGACAATAGACTTAGATTAAGCTATCTTATTCAATATTGCACTGGTGAGGCAAAATCTTGCATTGAAGATTGTGTATTGTTAGATTCAGATGAGGGGTACAAACAAGCTAAGGCTATTTTACAGTCACGTTATGGTAGGCCACATGTAATTGCTAGAAGTCATATTGATAAATTGTTGTATGGCCCACAAATTAAAGCTTCTGATATTAACGAACTATCTAAATTAGCGTTAGATATGCAAAGATGCCAGATGACCCTATCTCAGTTAGGTTTTGTTTCTGATGTAAATACTTCAGAAAATTTAAGATGAATTGTTAGGCGTTTGCCTATGCATATGCGAACCAAGTGGGCTGATATTGCGCATTCGATCTTTGAGTGTTGCTTGCTTGTTATATGGTATTGATATTGTTAAAGAAAATGTACAGTCTCATGTAAGAAAACATCCCCACAGTCTGTCTGGAAATATTTGAAAGACAAAATAACTACCTTGTCTTCATACACTGAACGTGAAAATCACAAGTACGAAAGAAAATGTTATTGTTGTTCTGGTTCATGTACAGACCTAGCATCATGTCATAGTTTTACAAAAATGAACTTAACAGATAGAAAGAAATATGTTATGAAGAATAGGCTGTGTTTCAATTGTCTTAAACGCAATCACATGTCTAGTGAATGTAGGAAACAAAAAATATGTAATGTACCTAATTGTAGTAGCAAACATCACACTCTATTACATAGCTGGTTTCCGGTAAGTTCTGATAAATCTGTTACCCAACCATCAATAAACTGTGCGGCCACAAACGGCTCTTTTGTTAAAACATGTTTAGGGATTATACCTGTAACTGTTAAGGGTGGGGACGGTTACTTCTGTCAAACATATGCCCTGCTTGACGATGGTGCAGACAAGACTCTGTGCGACGAAAGACTCATCCGGAAGCTGAATATATCTAGTAGACCAGTCACGTTCCAGATATCTACCGTTAGTTCAACCGGAAGTAAAGTACATGCAGGGTTTCCGCTGCCATTCGCCAAATATGCAATTGGCGAAAAAAAATTATGAGTGGCGAAAAAAACTTTCAACAAGCATAAACATTTTTGGGTCACAATTTCATAATCTACCTTAACAGTCCTGATTCAATGTTTTAATCAGTCGTGAAAATCAATAATCCCACTGCCTGCGGCTGTGGCGTGTTGATCCAGATTGTGATTCGCATCACCAACTTCACACCTCTAATAATGAGATTGTCGAGAGGCATAGATTGTTGCAGGTCTGACCCTTATTTTTCACAACAATTAGTGATTGTTTATGGTATGATGTTGATCTGCGCATGCAGATGACAAATCCAGAGTTCTTACTTTCTGTATCGTCAGTGGTACTGAATAAAGTTCGTACCATACAGTACGGTCCGGATCGTATTTTCCAAATATTGCTATACACTAAATTACTTGATAATCACATGTTTTGATAGTATTTATGGAATATTTACGACATTATTTTGTTGCATTAAGCACTATAACCAACAAAATATCAAAGACTCATTAATTTCCAAGAACAGTCGTTACACTTATATTTTCATGAAGTGTACGAATTTTCGGATGACAAAGAATTTCGGATAACTGCACTACAAGTTGCAAGCATGTGTCATCTGTTGGTATTTGATGTAAGCCTGTTCTAATTGTGTTATCTTATCCTTGATACTTAATCATGTGGCACACATTCATGATGAAATATCCATTTGCCAGGACAGTAGTGATGGTCTTAAGAAAATCATAATTCAATTTATAAAAAAGTTGATTTCAATTTTGATGTTATTGCGGCTCAACAAGATAAAAGGGGCAAGAGCCAAAGAAATTGAAGTAACCATCTGTAAATTTTGTGAAAGATTTATCTCCTTTCCTACCAAACGACACAACTCACAAATAAGTGAATGTCATAAAAGTCTTTGGCCGGGTGTATAGGCCTATATTGGTTTCCAGACAAAATCTGAGCAACAGAATGTGATTAAAACTGACCTAGATAGACTAGGATCTAGAAAAGATTATTTTAAAAAATCAGATTATATAGTACAGCTGTTATTTTGATAGTTGATTTGGACATGTTGATTTTTGTTCCGGACAACCAAGATTTTCAAGTCTACCTTCCCGGTAATGAGTAGAAAGATATGATATTTCCACACCTCTGTTTGTACAGTAGAACATTAAATTAAGCATACTTTTTTCCTGTTCATTTTTACTTGAATTTATACATTTTATGTCCTAGATACACTGGAAATTGTGTCTTTGCATGTATGAAATGAAAAAAAATCAACATCCAGGAGGGGATACCCCACCCAGACCCTCCCCCATACATCATTCATGATGATGTGGCGGAAAAAATATAATGGTCAGTGGAAACCCTGACATGGAAAGGAAGTTGATCTAAGTGTTAGTCCTATTTCCGGCGATAGTGTAGTTCAACTCCCATATACCATATTTATGTGACTTGAAAATTCCAAACGTGAACGTAAATGAAGTCATGTTACTAATTGGCACTGATTCACCGGAAGCACACATTCCCCTGGAGGTACGTACAGGAAGTAGCTATGAGCCATACGCATACGCAGTGAGAACGCGACTTGGATGGGCAGTTTGTGGACCAGTCCCTTGGATTAACACAGAACTTGATAGAACAGAAAACAGAAGAGAACCGTTCAACATAAATTTCGGTCAGTCCAGAGACGTGATACTACAACAACAACTTGAACGTATGTGGACGTCGGACTTCAATGATGTGTCCTATGACGAGAAAAATTCAATGTCAGTTGAAGACAAAAGGGCACTCGGAATTATGGAATCTACTCTTTCACATGTAAACGGACATTACGAGATGGGACTACCGTGGCGACAGAAAGACATAAACTTGACGAATAATTTAGCGCTTGCGCATGCGCGTCTAAATCAGCTCAAAAGAAAACTTTCTCATGACAATGACAGTCACAGATTATATCGATAAAGGATATGCCAAAGCGGTGACAAAAAACGATACGAACTCGGAACGGATATGGTACTTACCTCACCATCCTGTGACGAACGTGAATAAGCCTGGAAAAGTTTGTGTGGTATTTGACTGTGCCGCAAAATACAAAGGTATTTCACTAAACAGCCAACTTTTACAAGGTCCCGATATGATGAACAGCCTTGTAGGCATACTTACCCGATTTCGACAAGAAAAGGTAGCTCTTGCCGCTGACATAGAGGCAATGTTTCATCAGGTGCGTGTATGTGAGAAGGACTGTGATGCCCTACGTTTTCTATGGTGGCCTGGTGGGGACTTGTCTAAAACACCTATGACTTATTGTATGAAAGTTCATTTATTTGGAGCAACTTCTTCGCCTAGCTGCGCTGCATATGCACTGAAGAGAACAGCCAGTGACAATGCAGAGAGATTTGAACCTGCAGTAATATCAACTGTAAATAGAAACTTTTACGTCGACAACTGTCTGAAGTCCGTAGAATCTGAAGATAAAGCGGTGAAACTTGCAGCAGATTTACAGTCTGTGATGTCAAGGCACTTCAGTGAATTGAAGAACATACAGTTGCACGTGTTCAGCGATGGCTCAGAGACAGGCTATGGAGCATGTGCATACTTACGATTTACCAATCTACAGAATAGAATCGCATGCAGTCTTGTAATTGGTAAGTCTAGATTAGCACCAATAAAGCAAACAACCATTCCAAGATTAGAGCTGTGTGGAGCTGTTGTGGCATGTCGCCTGTACGCTATGTTGTCAGAAGAACTTGACTTAAAGGTCGACAAAGTCATATTTTGGACGTATTCTATGATATTACTTGGATATATAAACAACAATACCCGACGTTTTAAGACGTTTGTTGGAAATAGAATTAGCTACATTCACCAGACGACATCTTCTGAACAATGGCGTTATGTCGACTCCGGTTCGAACCCAGCTGACATTGCTTCTAGGGGCATTAATCCAAGTGACGTTGATGGTTTAAAGACATGGCTAGATGGACCAGAATACTTATTACGAGTCGAATCAACTTGGCCCCAAATACCATATAAACTACAAATTGCAGACGACGATTCCGAGGTTAAGAAAGAGGTTCTTGTTAACGTCACGGCGTCATACACAGGACTAGATTTGAATGACCTAATCAACTACTACTCCAACTGGACCAGACTGCAAAGAGCGGTTGCCTGGCTAAGAAGGTTTATTACCTACTCCTGACGACATCACCTGACTTTGGAAGAACCAACTGAACGAGGTGATCTTTCTATCTCCGAGTTAAGGAACGCAACTTACGCCATATTACGACATATACAGAACTCAAACTTTAAACAGGAACTGAACGATATAAGCAAAGGTAATCCTGCCAAAACGGACAGTAGGTTAGCTACATTAAACCCGATACTACTGAACGGACTCTTCCGTGTATATGGAAGGAACGCTCACAAAGAATATGACACGTGCCCGATTATCCTTCCACATGATAGTCACGTGACAGAACTGATTATTCGCCATTACCATGATACTAACGGACATGTTGGGAAACAACAGGTACTTGCAGAAACACGGATGAAATACTGGATACTAAAAGGACCTAGCGCTGTAAAGAAAGTAATCAGAGGCTGTTTTGCATGCAAGCGGCAACACAGTCCACCACTTAGACAGCAGATGGCACCCTTGGTCAAAGAGCAGACGACATCTGACAAACCCCCATTCACCTATGTTGGTGTTGACTACTTCGGACCACTAATTGTGAAGTCAGGTCGTACATGCTTAAAAAGATATGGATGTCTCTTTTCCTGTCTAACTACGAGAGCAGTCCACATCGAGGTAGCACATAGTCTAACAACTGATTCATTTATAGCGACTTATCAACGTTTCACAAGTTGTCGAGGGTACCCTGACAAAATATATAGCGACAACGGAACGAATCTTGTTAGCGGAGACAAAGAATTAAAAAACTCAATAAGAGAATGGAACCAGTCCAAAATCGGACGACTTCTTGTGCAGAATGATGTAGAATGGCACTTTAACCCACCCTATGCCAGCCATATGGGCGGGTCATGGGAACGCTTGATAAGGTCCACACGCACTATACTCAAAGCTGTCGCGAGAGAACAACTCCTTACAGACAAAAAGTTACTGACCCTAATTGCTGAAACTGAAAGAATAATCAACGACAGACCAATAACTCACGTAAGCAGTGATCCGAGAGACCCAACAGCGCTTACACCAGACATGCTTCTTTTAATGAAGTCTAGTCCTTGCACCCGAATCGGTGTTTTTAAAAAAGAAGACACTTATAGCAAGAGATGGTGGAGACAGATCCAATATTTAGCAGATGTATTTTGGAAAAGATGGACAAAAGAATATTTAGCAACCCTACAGAAGTGGCAGAGGGAGACTAGAGACATACAAGTCGATGACGTAGTGCTCGTGGTAGAAAACAGCGTATCGAGAGGTCAGTGGCCACTAGGCAGAGTAACCGAAGTTATTAAGGGTAGGGATGGGCATGTTCGTAGATGTAAAGTTCAAACCAGGAATTCAGCTATTATTAGGCCAATCTCAAAGTTATGTCTATTAGAAAGTTCGGAATAATTATTTTGTATTATTCAGAAATGCTTCACAATTAGTAAATTTGTATTGTTCGACAAGAATGTATAGTACAAATACATGATTTATGACATTAAACAAGTTAATAATACACAATGTGGAATTTAATACGAATATTGTTTCATAGTTATGGACATAAATTATTTATTCTTATTTATATTCACTTTTCCCTTTTTTACATTTCTTAAGACGTCAACGTCGTTTGGCACCATTATGTTTGACGTTACGTTTGCGCTACTTAGCACGTCGTCGTATACGTCAGTTGTTTTGTTGGAATTGTATAAGAAACATTCACAAATGAAGCGGCGCTTAAGCCAAAAACAGTAATTTTAATTTAAAGGTTTCGATGTTTGGACACTATAGTCGGTAAGACATTAATTCAATTCATACTACATACTTGCTTACAAATAGATTTTTTCTTGTGAATCATTTATTTATTTTGTTAAGATTACTAGTATTGAAATTGATAACAGTGAGTTGTAATATTGCATATTTATAATGAATGTAAAATACATGCACATGTTTATATTCTGTGCAATAACTAATAGGTATTGTTAAAAGAATATTAGAAATTGTTGTATAGTATAGTAGTAAAATAGAGCCCACTTAATTTATCGAGGGGTCATCATTCATGTGCTCCTTAGCCAGAATACATACAAGTATGATACTAACCATCAGGAGAAAATCTGCAGACATTCACTGACTTGGTATGTCTCTTCAAGTTGGCTAAAAACTCCACTGTAGATTTTCCATCCAAATCTTCTTTAATTTGCCAAAGCTAAAAAACAAGTCAGAAATTTCAATTGTCTCTCCAACACTTATAAACCCTGAAGACAAAGAGAACAACACATTGCCCCCTCTGGGTGACCCTGACCTACTGACCTTAAAATGCACAGGTCCTGTACAGGTTGTCATAAGGAACCAACATGAAGTTTGATGATTGTAGGTGGAAGCGTTTTCATTTTTTAAGCAAGGTTAAAGTTTGGTACAAACAGACAGACACGGACAGGCCAAAAACAATATATCCCCCATATATCAATACAGGAGCATAAAATTTACCTTTCACTTAATAGAAACAATGTTAATGCAATTGTTTTTTCACTGTATTCATTACTTGCATTAACCGATAGATAAATGTCTATTACCTATACATTCAGAAGAAGTAAATATTCATATAACAGAATCTCACCCTAACAAATTTGTCCACACCACCTGATGCCAAACGTTTGATGGATCTATTACCAGGCTGTATATCAACACTATAAATTGGATCCCTCTCATGCCATGATATCTCTGGTGTTGTTACTTTCATACTGCAAATGGTATAACAAATTTTTAACCAAAGCCAGCTCAATTATTAGCAAGCTTCACTTATAACAACTAATCATACATATGTACTGACATGTAATCAAGTATTTCTTGTGAAACAACTCTTTCCAATATATAGAATTAACCTCAAGAATGAGACATTTGAACAAATAAAACAGTTTAATCCTATAAAATATTATGGACAGTCATCAAATAAACCTACATTAGATGTATCAATATGTGTAAGATCCGAGCTATAACAAATAATACAAACCATGTAGCCTAAACAGAAACCAAAGTGGCCGGGTCATGAACCTTATTTTTCTTCACCACATAAACATCAAAGGCCTGAAGGCCTGAAATGAGCTGAATTTTGTGATGCAGGGATATCACTGAGTCGATACAAAGTTTAAAACTGTATCAATAATTCTGAACGAAACAAGGACCTAGTACTGTTTATTTAATCAAATATCAAAGTTCAAGGATCATATTGCCAGTTTAACCCTTTACTTCATAGCCCCCTAGTCAATATACATACTGTAACTTGGTACACTGTCTTCATACAGGCTGTTGGGAAATGGTACTGTTTTGACACATGTCTACTTGTTCACTGGTTTATTATACTAAATATTAATCCCATCAAATTATAGTAAATATAAAAGTTGTTCATACATTAGTAACCTTTTTTATGGTGTAATTTTTGTAACTGTGGGATAAATATTAAAAGAAATCAAGGGTATGAAAATTATGTCTTGAACATCTACATTTAATATTGATAATATATTTCAAGTTTCAATTCAATCTCTTGAAAAATGTGGAAGTAGTTTGCTCCAGAAAGTAAGAGTGTCATTGTACACTACATGGCTAAGTTCAATGGCACATTACTCTGTAATGAGTGAATCGCTGGGAATGAATAGTGTTTTGCACGAGTACACTTCATGGTGATAATATATTTCAAGTTTCAGTTCAATCCCTTGAAAAATGTGGAAGTAGTTTGCTCCACAAAGTAATAGTGCAATTTTACAGTATATGGTTATGTTCAAGGGCACATTACTCTGGAATGAGTGAATCGCTGGGCATGAAAATTGTGTCTTGCACGAGTACACTTCATGGTGATAAAATATTTCAAGTTTCAATTCCATCCCTTGAAAAATGTGGAAGTACCGTATATGCCCGACTATAAGACGCCTGCGCTTATAAGACGCACCTGTAAAATGGACTGGCAAACTGAGGTATTTAGCATTGACCCTTCTATAAGACGCAGTCAAATTTTGACATCAAGAGAGGACAGTTATAAGTTCCAGAGCCGGTTAAAATTAAACAATAAGAGCTAATAATGGCTTTATTTCAAAGCAGAAAGTTCATCGCTCCCGACGGTCATATAAAACAGAAAGTAGAATTTAACAAAGGGAGTAACTTCTACTACTACATTGAGTTTATTTTCCCTCGCCACTGGGAAATCCCATATGGGTGAGCTTTCTCTATCTTTAACAATATTTCTTTCTTTACTATATAGCCTTTCTTTATAAAAATCTATTTTTAAAAATCTAACATGGTATATAGGCTATTTTTTAGAGAAAGATTGTATGTGTGTCTATTTTTAAACAATTTTTAACAATAATAAAATAACTTAATTATGTAGTACTAAATTAAGGGGAAGTAATTCTATGTTGTATACTATTTTATATGTTTAACTAAATTAAAGGGAAAGGACTCTATGTTATGATTTATTTACTTTTTAATAGTATACAATGTTTTCTAATTTGGAAATAATAGCTATTTTTATGCTCTTAATAGCTATATTTGGTGATAGTAAAAAGGAATATTAATCTGAATTTTGGTCTTTAAATGTTTAATCTATTTTCTTAAATTATTGTATATAATTGTTTATCATGGAAATTAACTACCAGCCTGTTATTCATTTGAATATTTGGGAAGTCATTTAATAAAAGAATTTTACCCACTTGGATGCCATAGTAAATAGGTACTTTCCGATATGTGGTTTGCATTCTCTTTTACAACATATATAAGAGAATGTAAACTCTTGAGTGAATCTGATATAGCGTTAATGCTTCATCATATATAATCAGATTCACTTGGTGCGGCCAGCCGCATATGTATGTGTCTGATGAAGTCTTTAAGACATACCGGAGAGTATGATGGCTTTTTGTAAACAAGAGGGCCATGATGGCCCTATATATGCTCACCAGGAGAAAAGGTCATTTGGAGATTAACATTGTTGAAGTTTTCTATACGAGTCCAAGAAAGATCAAGTGACCCATCTGGGCCGTTTTTTATCCCATGGCCATTATATGAACAGATTTAAAAAAAGTCCATTAGACAAAGCTAGATACCAAATATCTTAGCTCTAGGCCTTGTGGTTTCGGAGAAGATTTTCTAAAATTTTCCTATATAAAATAGAATAAACCCCAGGGCAGGGCTAATTTTGACCCCGGGGCCATAATTTGAACAAACTTGGTAGAGGTCCACTAGACAATGCCACATACAAAATATCTAAGCTCTAGGCTTTGCGGTTTCGGAGAAGAAGATTTTTTAAATTTTCCTATATAAGTCTATATAAATCAAGTGACCTCTGGGGCGGGGCCAATTTTGACCCTAGGGCAATAATTTGAACAAACTTGGTAGAGGTCCACTAGACTATGCTACACACCAAATATCAAAGCTCTAGGCATTGTAGTTTTTGACAAGAAGATTTTTTAAATTTCCTATATAAGTCTATGTAAAATTAAGTTACCCCCGGGGCGGAGCCAATTTTGACCCCAGGGGAATAATTTGAACAAACTTTGTAGAGTTCCATAAGACAATGCTACATACCAAATATCTCAGCTCTAGGACCTGTGGTTTGGGACAAGAAGATGTTTTAAGTTTTTTCTATTTGTTACCATAGCAACCAGAGTTTTTAATGAAATTTAATTTTTTGAACAACTTTGAAAGGGGACCACCCAAGGATCATTCCAGCCAAGTTTGGTTGCAATCGGCATAGCGGTGTAGGAGGAGATGTTGTTTTAAGTAAACATGGACGCCACGTATTCGTAACGTATAGTGTTAACATGGTTTTTCATAAGATTTGACCTAGCGACCTAGTTTTTGACCCAAGATGACCCATGTTCAAACTCATCCAAGATATTATGAAGACGAACATTCTGACAAGGTTTCATGATCATCCAATCAAAACAGTGACTTCTAGAGTGTTCACAAGGTTTTCCAGCAATCTGCCCTAGTGACCTAATTCTGCTACAGAAATGACCCATTATCAAACGTAACCTACATATTATTAAAATAAACATTCTGACAAAGTTTCATGAAGATGCAGTCAAAACAGTGATTTCTAAAGTGTTCACAAGGTTTTCCCTTATTTGGCCCTGGTGACCTAGTTTTTGACCCCAAATGGCCCAATATCGAACTCGTCCGAGATTTTGTTGACGTTCTGACCCAGTTTTGCTAAAATTGGGCTAAAAATGTGGCCCCTAGTGTGGTCACAACATAAAGTTTGACGACGCACGACGCCGGACGGAGAGTGATCCTAATAGCTCACTTTGTCACTTTGTGACATGTGAGCTAACAATAATAACATACTTCCGGTGTAAACGGCTTACTTTTTAGGGCCTTAAAAATAACTTATAAAATGAACAATATTATTTAACAAATATTGATATAGTAAAACTAATATCTTACATTTATTTACAGATAAAATAGTTGTCTACACAGAGGAGTGATTGATAAAAAATATAAATTCATATTACAAATGATTTAAGATTGTCGACTTGGATCTGTGATGAATTTCAGATTTTTTGTATGAATTTTTATTGGGGTTTACAGGTTTGAGGTTGTCTAAGGGAGATTAAAATATACTGATGGAGTGAGAGTGAATTACCGTCAGGGCTCTCCTTTGACTCTTGAAATGGCATTTTGACTCTTGAAATGGCATTTTGACTCTTGAAATTTGAAAAATAATGTTTTTGACTCTTGAGAATTGGAACCAAAGGGTCAAATTTACTATTACTTTAGTAGAAAATTATGTTGAATCATTACATTTCTATCAGCTAAGGGTCATTTTGACCCCCAACTTTTGAAGTCTATGGAGCGCCCTGTTACCACTTTGACTCACATCACATCAGTTTTACAAGATACATAATAAGGGCTGTAGTTGAATAAAAGGGTCCAGGGTGTGGCACGGGGCTCAATTTGGACTCAGATCTATATATTGTCTGCTAATTGAGCCATCCGGTCACCCCCAGACCCTAATAACAAGTTGTATTTGTATGGGTTGTTATAGCTGGGGCATTCATATTTAATTCAGTACTCCTGGAATAGGTGGGCCAGAGTTCACTCCCTTTCCCAGTCCAGACTATAGTGTGCTGTACATATTATACGAATCATATTGATTTTCTTGATGATAGATTTCTCTACTGGAATTCAGTTATGAAGTATTTATATATAAATATCACATCCCACATAGGGTGATAGAACGTAATGTTCACCCGAGACAAGTAATGTCGACCGAGGCGTTAGCCGAGGTTGACATTACTTTGTCAAGGGTGAACATTACGTTCTATCACCCTATGTGGGATGTGATATTTATTTTATTATACCGAACAAAACAATATTAACAAACATGTTAACAAATATAACGAAAACTATAATAGAAATTGAAACGAAGCTTCTTTCTGACACCATAGTTACTTATGCTGTCAAAATGTCTACTGCAAAACCGGATGTCAAAATAAAATTATATTATACTAAGTGCCTAAAGTGTCTAGACAAGGATAGTATTCGATACGACAGAGACAGAATAAAACCTGACACCCGGTAATATCGCGTGAGCGCGTGAGGGCAGTTTCGTTATGGCAAGCGGGCCGAAATGTATTGTCAGAGGGTAACATTACGGATTGTCACCCTCTGACGTCACATGAGACTATAGAGTAAATAAGTCACGTGAGGTATAATAATATAATTTATATACCTCTTCATAGACTGATTTATTGATTAAACAAGAGGGCCAACATGACAATCACTGTTCACTCATTAAAACATTGTTTTGAACCGGTGACCTAGTTTTTGACCCCAGACGACCTATGTTCGAATTTGCCTTACATATCATTAAGACAAACAGTCTGACTAGGTTTGGTGAAGATACGATCAAAATTTGACATCTACAGTGTTAATAAGGTTTTCCTAAGATTTGACCTGGTGACCTGGTTTTTGACCCTAGGTGACCCATATTTGAACTTGTCCTTAATATCATTAAGACAAACAATCTGACAAGGTTTGGTGAAGATACGATCAAAATTTGACATCTACAGTGTTAATAAGGTTTTCCTAAGATTCGACCTGGTGACCTGGTTTTTGACCCTAGGTGACCCATATTTGAACTTGTCCTTAATATCATTAAGACAAACAATCTGACAAGGTTTGGCCAAGATCAAAACCATGACATTTAGAGCTTTTACAAGATTTTTACCTAAGAATTGACCTTGTGACCCAGTTTTTGAACCCGGCTGACCCATGTTCATCCTTCACCACATATCATTGAGGCAAACATTTTGACAAGGTTTGGTGAAGATCCAATTAAAACTGTGACATCTACAGTGTTAACAAAGTTTTCCTAAGATTTGACCTGGTGACCTAGTTATTGACCCCAGATGACCCATATTTATACTTGACCGTTATATCATTAAAACAAACGATTTGACAAAGTTTGGTGAAGATCCAATAATAACTGTGAAATCTACAGTGTTAACATGGTTTTTCATAAGATTTGACCTAGCGACCTAGTTTTTGACCCAAGATGACCCATGTTCAAACTCTTCCAAGATATTATGAAGACAAACATTCTGACAAGGTTTCATGATCATCCAATCAAAACAGTGACTTCTAGAGTGTTCACAAGGTTTTCCAGCAATTTGCCCTAGTGACCTAATTTTACTACAGAAATTACCCATTTTCAAACTTGACCTACATATTATTAAAATAAACATTCTGACAAAGTTTCATGAAGATCCAGTCAAAACAGTGATTTCTAAAGTGTTCACAAGGTTTTCCCTTATTTGGCCCTGATGACCTAGTTATTGACCCCAAATGGCCCAATATCCAACTCGTCTGAGATTTTGTTGATATTAATGTTCTGACCCAGTTTTGCTAAAATTGAGCCAAAAACGTGGCACCTAGTGTGGTCACAACAAAAAGTTTGACGACGCACGACGCACACCACACGACGCCAGACGGAGAGTGATCCTAATAGCTCACTTTGTCACTTTGTGACATGTGAGCTAAAAACCTGGACGTACATGATTACATGGACTAGCATGCCGGGGAGGAGGTGAAAGACCCCTATCCTGACACGAGCGGCGTTTTCGGAGGAACTATTACAGCATTGTAAGTGGTATAATTTTTCTTTTACCGTTATTTTTTCACCTCTTAGTCGTTTACTTCCAATTTCCACCCAGCCACCGCGTCAAAAATAAATTTGAGGTGACAAGTCACCGTGGACTGAAATTGCCACCCTAAATTGTCCCTATGGCATCATGAATTGACCGTCAAGGAGGAAACAGCGTGGTCAAGGTGGACGAACGCGGTAGTTTCACTGTGATTTATTGACTATGGTTTCTTTCTCAACTACAAATTTTATACAACATACAAAGCATTCATCAGTCACATGCTAAGCATCAGTTTCAACACAACTTCACATTGGGATTTAATTGCGATGAAGTCTGACCTTGTTGACATAGCCTAATACGCGTTTAACTAAGGAAATTCCTGTTCAATTTATGTGGGTAAAATATTAACCAGAGAGCAAGATATACGTCATCTGATTGACAGGTAACATCATCCATGACGTCAGTTAGGCCTACATTAACATTATATACTTAGTAATATTTCAACAGTGCTAAAATTAGAAAATCAATACAGTTCAACTCTCTGGCAAAACAAATTGCACCAGTTCACCCCGTTTGTGCAAAATTACGTACAGACTTTAATAAAATTAATTATTTTGTTTTAGTGCTCTGTTCTGTTAATGCCTGATAGTATTTTTTACTACTCGGCCATAAGTTGATCTGGATTTTACGGATAATTTCAGGGCCCATATTTGGTTTACTTATTTGGTAATTGTTTGGTGATTTTATTGATTTTATTCTTCTTAATAATTACATTGGCCAAATTAAATTTGCAATGTGTTTTTGTCCTGTGATTCCTTAATTAGCACTGAATTTAAAACATTTTCTGTCAAACTTGTTTGTTAACTATTTTCAGAGTACAGGGAGTGGTTAAAA
This sequence comes from Lutraria lutraria, assembly GCA_964023205.1. NCBI lineage: Eukaryota > Metazoa > Mollusca > Bivalvia > Venerida > Mactridae > Lutraria > Lutraria lutraria. The sequence goes on from OZ026835.1 coordinate 41,398,706, forward strand.
AGTAAAAAAAACAGGACCCCGACCAGTTACCAGTCGCAGCAAACTGTACCTGAGCGGAACAGGACGGTACTATATTTATTACGCTCCCTTTCAAAGATCAAACTCATCAAAGCACTGAGAGTACTGTCAGAACCAAAAGTTAAAATGTTCTTGATAATGTTTGGTAGATGTGCATTAAATAATGATGATAACAAAATCTCAACCAACACATCACTAGTTACTATTCAGTTGGCTGTGCAAGATTGATTCCCAAACACTTCTTGTTTTTAACTCACATGAGCATTTGTGCTCAGGGTGACCTTTTGTGATCAGTCTTTGTCAGGCGTCATGCATCGTCAAACTTTTACCTTGTGGACACACTAGGGGCCACATTTTTAGCTCAATTTTCGCAACAATTATCAACAAAATCTCGGCCGAGTTGGATATTGGGCCATTTGGGTTAAAAAATTAGGTCACCAGGGCCAAATAAGGGAAAACCTTGTGAACACTTCAGAAATCACTGTTTTGATTGGATATTCATGAAACTTTGTCAGAATGATTATTTCAATGATATGTAGGTCAAGTTTGATAATGGGCTATCTGCGGTCAAAAACTAGGTCAATAGGGCAAAATCCTGGAAAATCTTGTGAACAACCTAGAAGTCAATGTATTGATTGGATCATCATGAAACCTTGTGACGTTGTCAGAATGTTTGTCTTTATAATATCTTGTATGAGTTTGAAAATGGGTCATCTGGGGTCAAAAACTAGGTCGCTAGGTCAAATTTTAGGAAAACTTTGTTAACACTGTAGATGTCAAGTTGTTTTGATTGGATCTTCACCAAATTTTGTCAGAATGTTTACATTATTGATATGTAGGACAAGTTCTAACATGGGTCATCTGGGGTCAAAAATAGGTCACCAGTTCAAAACAATGTTTTAATGAGTGAACAGTGATTGTTTGTTATATGTGAGCAATATAGGGCCATCTTGGCCCTCTTGTTTAAGTAAGCCATTAGGCTTAAATGTATGGAGACAAAATTAGAATCTGCACAGAGAATATAGCAAAAAAAACACTTTTAGGTCCTAACCATAATACAACCGCCCTGCTGCATTGTTTGATCCTTTTCATTTTAAGTTCAAGTACAAGTTTTACAAGGTAAATGCAGTATTATATTTTTCAATTATTTATACAAATACTTAGTTGCAAGTTGTGCATGCTGATTCGATTCCATGTAGATGTTTTAACTTTCTGCATTAAAATTTATTTACAGTGATGACAGAAACATTAACAATTAAGGAACAACCTCAAGCAGACACCACTGATTCTGAAGGTATTTGTTTGAAACTTAATTGATACAAATCATTGGGTTCTTAATTTTAATTGAAACAATTCTTTTACATTCTGAGAATCTATAGTCAATTTACAAATATTTCTCGGTAACTGGCATCAAAGCATTGATAATCTACAAGGCTAATTTTACTGCTGGCCAGTTCTTATTGACACCCCTGAACATATATATCCTATCTTGGGTCAGATTGGTGTTTTGAAATCATGAATTTTGTTCTATGTCTTCAGGAAATAGCAAATGCATTTGAGCTTCTAACATTTGGTTATCTAAAACATGAGCTTCTAACATTTGTTTTAATATAATTTCTAGAGTTCATAATTAAGCTGAACCAGTGGAAAAAGAGGAAGAAACCAAGGATAGGTGAAGAACAGGAAGTTGAAACCTTGAACACTGCATGCAAAAACCAAATGTTCCCCTTGACAATGAGACTGAGGTAAATTCTCCTTAGATAAAACACCCCTACTTCAGTTCGTCATCATTGTTTTTTGTCAGATTTGCTTATATATATGTAATATTTGATCGACTTAAAACTTAGATAGATACCAGCAAAGAAAATTATTGATGCCAGCAAACAAAAACATATGTAGTAAATTGTTGTACAGCCTCAAACTTCTGAAGTTCTCTATTAGAGTACTTCATCGACTCACAAAAGCAAATTGGCGATGAAGTAAACCTACTCACCTGGTAAATTGAAAGTAAGGTCAACAAATATGCTTTTATGTAAAGGACATCCTTCCCACACAAACATGGAAAGGAAAGGGGATACATGCATAACTTCCCATTAACATATAGACGTGCAACCTTGTCCTTCAACATGACCTTTTACCCTTGTTCATGGTCAAACATTCACAATTGCTTATCATTTAGTAATATCTTTGAAAATTGAAACTGGTGCATGTAGAGGACTTCAACAATTAAAAATTTGTTATGATGCTTGCATGTTTTTCCCCCTGTTTCATATATTGGATGTATAATTACCTCCATTACTGTTATTTTTCAGCCCATATCTTCAACCTTTATAAGAAAGATTTAAATGAAGAAGAAAGGACACAGTTTTGGATGGAGTGTGTTGTGTACAAATTAAATGACAAAATTAAAGGAATCAGAAATAGCAAATACCAAATAAAAAAATAAAAGAATCACATTGAAAGAGTTGTGCATTTAAAATAACATTTGAGTTAGTTAGCTCAACTGAGCATATAGTGCTCAGGGTGAGCTTTTGTGACCGCTTCATGTCTGTTGTTCATCTACACTTTTTTAAAAAAATGTACATTTGATAAACCACAGATATACATATGAAAGTTTCAGGATCCCCGTATATCCAAGCTGGACTGGGAATCCCTTATATTTATCCCGGTCAGGATGCTGATGTTTCTGGACTGGGAATCCCGGATGGGATTTTGATATTTCCAGACCGGGAATCCCACATATTTTTCCCGTTCGGGATTCTGATGTTTCCGAACTGGGAATCCCAGGCGGGATTCTGATATTTCTGGACCGGGAATCCCACATATTTTTCCCGGTCGGGATACTGATGTTTCTGAACTGGGAATCCCAGGCGGGATTCTGATATTTCCGGACCGGGAATCCCACATATTTTTCCCGGTCAGGATTCTGGTGTTTCTGAACTGGGAATCCCAGGCGGGATTCTGATATTTCCCAACCTGGAATCCCATATATTTTTCCCGGCGGGATCCCAGTCGGGATTCTGGTGGGACCCCAGCTGGGATCCCGACCATTTTTTCACTTGGGAATTACACTCAAGATTAAATAAATGTGCAAAGGTGAAACTTGGCTCGGTGCCAGTGATTGATGGTGCACTTTCAGGAATTTATGTCCAGCAATCAAGGTCATCGTGACCCAGACGAAGTGTCTGATAAATGTGGCAAGTTCAAAGGACGTTTTTAGAACAATCAGAGGATGTGAAAGTGTACCAAAGTACAAAAAACTTTGACCTAGTTGATCATAATTTGGCATGTTAAATGTGGTGGACTATGTTTTTGACTGATCTTCAATTGCAAGACCACCCACGTAGATTAAATCTATGTTCAAATGATTAGCACATGCTACATAAAAAAATATTGGAAGGGGGTCATAAAACACCAAGGTGACACATTATTTTGATAATTATATGCTGGAAGTGTTCTGCTGACTTAATTCCATTGATGTCTGCATCAATTAACACCGAATTCATTACATATGTTTTTAACTGTTTTTCACACGCATTCGCGGCGAGTCTTTGTGATTTGAATATTATTTTACATCAAAGACGAGTAAAGCGGTCGTATGCATCAAATTTGTTTACGGATAAAGGATAATATTTACGTACGTTTCGACAAATCTCCTATCATAATTTATGTCAAAATGAACCGTGTGCTTGCAGACTTCTGTGTTCATGATACTTCGAGTGATCGGCGCATGACTCGTTTTGTGTTTACATGGTATTTACTAGTGATGGGCCGACAATCGCCGACAATCGAACAATCGTCATTGTAAAATTTCAGAGCGACATCGCCGACGTCACTTCGGCCAGTCGATTAATAATCGGAATTTTTGTGTTTTAGTATACTTTTATCTTTTTACTGATATTTGGGTTAATTTCTCCAATTCATAGCAAGGGAAACTACTCTAACTCGTTTTGTACCCTGCTTACTGGATTTATGCTAAGATTCTCGTCTGGTTACGGGGTACCAGCATTCAGCATGGCTGCAAAGTCAGATGCAGACGAAGAGCTTTGAATCATTTACAATAAGCTCCGTGCAATGGCGCTACAAAGAGTGTCTGGGTTCATACAGTGACTCTTTTTTACATAGTCCATGTATTCGTGAAGAACCGACAAAAGACTTACTTAGTTAAACAAAGGTACGACAGTGAGGTTTGCAGTTATTTATGAAAATGATCGTAGAATGTTTCAGTATTTAGTTATCCCAGGGATGGTATGTTATATAGCATCCCTAGTTATGCTAAACCAACCAACATTAATTAAATTTTGTAATATCCGAATACCGTTATACCCGAAATGCAGTTACTTTCAAACATAATTTTTCATATCAAATGATTTATCTCAATTATTTTGTGTTGTTTTTACTGTCAAGAATCTTAAATTAAGTTAATTCTTCTCTTGCACTTAATTTGTTTATTTTTTATTAGTCAATAGCTTTTTTGGAAACACACTTAATGGAATATTGTTTTTCTTTTCTAGCAAATACATCTAGAATTCTGAGGTTGTGTTGACTCTACACATGTCCATGGAGCATATCCTGCTGTACAAATGATCAAGAACCAGAATGAAACAAAAACCAAACCATACAGTTGGAAGAAAGAATGCCTAATTACATGACATTTAAAAGTTGTATATATAGATGAAATATAGCTGTGTTTAAGATAATAATTTTGTAATATTGTTTTCATGTACATAGATGTTTTGCAATACAACTGTTATTATTTAATAAAGAAATAACATATTTACTGTTGTAAATATTTGATTATTTGACTCCTGTGGAGTAAATATTTGATTATTTGACTCCTGTGGAGCATATAGTAAAGAAGAAAACTTAAATAAGAAGTTAAAGGAATAACTCTTATCTTGACCGATTATCCGATTATGTCCGATTAATCGCATCGGTTGTTTCATCTGATTATGCCGATTAATCGGATAGCAATTTCAGCCGATTTGCCCATCACTAGTATTTACAACATTTACAGAATAATAGACGAAATATTTTTGTTCATGGAATATTGGAAATTATATTTTTTGGAATAAAAAATCGCGATATTTCGAAGGGAAAGGTATGTGTTTAAGTTGAACAACGAATTGATTTGATTGGTAGTCATATATTGTTCTTCAATAAATAAGTCCCACCACGAGAAGATTAAATCCGATACGGAAATTTGTCACACATGTCAGCTGTAAAAACAATGCGGCACCATAAAACTCCAGGTGACATTAAAATTTGATAATAATTAGGGAGCCATACTGTTAGCCAACTTAATCCCATTGATGACCGCATCAATTAGCACATATATTTGTTAACTGAATGAACTTGTCATATATTTCTTTGTCATTATTCATTGAAATATATGCATCGATTATCAATTTCCTTGCTTTTACTTTCAGCAGCTGAAAAACACACTTTTTATTAAACCTTGTGTCCAAATGATACCAGGTACTTTTGACTTGACCTATAGTAGATTATACTAAACTAAAAATAGAAAATCAATAATTGCGCAGTACTTAACGCTCTGTTAGCGAGTTAGTATGTAAAACAACAATGACCAATTAAGTGTCCGATAAGAGTGCATATCGTAAACGCTAAAAATAGAAAATCGATATAGTAACAGCTTCTATGGTATTTGCTTGGTGACTGTGTGTGGATGAGTGTTTGAAATGCGTGCAGTATCGCTCTGTTAGCATAGCGAGTAACGAAAAAGACCGAAAGAATGTAGTACGAAGCGCTCCCTAAGATTACTATTGAGCTGCGTGATCGCTATATGAGTAGAAATTACAAGTAAATTCATCTCATAAAAACTAAAAACAAATCTACATAGGGTTTTGGAATAGTGTAAAACTTCAAACTGTAGACAAGTTTGCAGACTGCTATGGAGTCATGTGACTACATGTCAAGAAAGACATTTCATGTCCTACAGACTTCAGGGTCCTGGGTTCACTTCTGATTTAAGACAGAGATATCCCCCCCCCCTGTACGCTGGGCCAGAAACTGACATATTTTGTTACATGATTCCACACAAATATATCTTGAATAATCTTCATAGGCATTGAAAATGTCCAAACTGGAATGGACATCCAAGCAAATTATATATTAAATTAGTTCTGGGTCCCATAACTAAATTGGTCTTTTTTTATTTCGTCTTGTTGACCGTTTTAGTTATGGAATTGTCCTCTTACATTTTCAACAGCTTAAGGTGAATCATCAAAGCACAAATTTGTGAAAAAATAGCCACCTGACATTTTTGCTATGCATCCTAAAACGTGGCGTTGTTCAATAATTACTGAAAGTACATAACTGAAATTAGTTTTTATCAATAGCTAATGATTCAATGTACATTTCTACACCAGTAAAATAATATTTGTTGATTAACAAGTATCTATAGTTCTCACCTGAACTTACGCAAATTCCAGTCGCCAAAATAATGTATCATAATATCCAGTGCTCCAGCTAGCCCGTTTCTGCAGGGCGTCGCGCCCTGCCCTTAAAAACAGACGCCCTGCCTTTTTCAAAGACCCTGCCCTACAAATCATGCTAACATCGTTTATAAAGGACCTATTTTCTACCATCTATCGTATTGTTTACGATCAAAGCGTGTTGAAACTGTGAAAGACATGCTTGCCCGCGGCGATATTTAATCACGTGTGTAACTGTGTTGACGACTGGTTACCGGCATACATAATGAGATCGTGTATAATCGCATTGTTTCTCGCGGAACCAATCATGTCAAAACAAAGTCATTATATACCGGTATGCATTTGTTTATTACACTAGATAAGGAATTGACGCCTTGGGCATCATCGATCGGATTAAAAAATGCATATAACCAATCAATTAAACTGATCGTCTTTGATTAATTTACCGACACTTAGTCACGGTCAATTAGCATCTTGGAAGGCGAGTATTTACTATCGTAGACATTTATTCAAGTATGTCGGTCCGAGACTGACAGAAATTGCAAAGGACCGTCACATTTATAAAATAAATCGAAAATCTATGTGTGAATCAGTTAAACCAGTCCACTACTACATGACCTTACCGTTTTCCGAAAACGTACTTTCGCTTTACTTATCAATTTAAGGATAAAGTCGAAACATCGCCGAATAAAGCTAATTATAATAATAATGAAGAAACGCCCGTCGTACGGTCCGATTCCGGTATTGAATAGACAAACAGACGTATCTTACGGCAAAACGTACAAACAAATTATGTTGTTGTGAGTCTAATTCTTGGATTGATTTGTTACTAAAATAAAAATTGAAACAGAAGATGTGTTACTTTTTGTGATTGTTAATGTTAAACTACGTGTATAGGGTGTTGTGTATCTTTGAACAATTTTGAGAATAAAATTACACATGATATTTTTTTGTTATCAAAAGTGTTATATGATATATATATGAATAGTTACAATATATGAAAATAATGGGCACTGGGCACAAAATTGTGTCTTTAAAGGTGGCAAAACCAAAACAAATTTACCCTTCCCTGTGTCATAACAAAACACAAAAAAGAAATAAAATGATCAACAATAACAAACACTTGGTTTTATAGTTTATTTAAATGCTGCAAATGTATTGTGGTTAAGCAGGTTTTCGCGCGTTACAAGTGCCCTAATGTCCTTGCCAATGCCCTGCCCTTCCCAAAGTCTAGCTGGAGCACTGATATCAAAATTAATTTAAACTACAATGTCCAACAATAACTTCAATATGTCATTGAGGGTTTCCATATTTTAAATTTTCATTATTAAATGTTTTTCCATGTTTATTTTCAATTCTTAACACAGTCCTAAACTTTCACACAGTGATTTTTCTTCCATATTTGTTTAGGCTACTGTGTAGTACATAGTGTAAACACATGTGTGGAGGATTTTTGTAAAATGTGAATATTGAGGACTGTGTTAAAAATTGAAAATAAACATGGAAGAACATTTAAAAGTGAAAAAATGAAATATGGAAACCCTCAATGACATATTGAAGTTATTGTTGGACATTGTAGTTTAAATTAATTTTGATATTATGATACATTATTTTGGCGACTGGAATTATCATAAGTTCAGGTGAGAATTATAGATACTTGTTAATCATCAAATATTATTTTACTGGTGTAGAAATGTACATTGAATCATTAGCTATTGATAAAAACTCATTTCAGTTATGTACTTTCAGTAATTATTGAACAACGCCACTTTTTAGGACGCATAGCAAAAATGTCAGGTGGCTATTTTTCACAAATTTGTGCTGTGATGATTCACCTTAAGACGCTTGTTCATGCGTCTATTGAACCACTCTAATAACAGGTAATTTAACCGAGTCAAACAGTTGTTATTTCTCTCCACATAAGAGTATTTCAGTATGTCAGAGCGGAACTTATTTCATATGGTTTTGTCAGAATCTAATTTCTAAATATTTAATTATTGAATAGAGTACAGTAGAAGCAATTCGTGATTATTTGATATACATTGAATCGTTTGCAATACGAGACATTGGAAAATAATCATTTGATACTTGCACAATAAATACAATTCGCAAGAGACAGAATCATTTTCGGAGGTAACAGATAAAACTTAAAAGAATTCAGATCACCTGAAAATCTACTTGTTCAACCAGCTGGTTCTAGTTGGCGCCCTTTTAAGACCGCTTACAACATTTGGAATACACAAACATGTGCACGAATATATTGTTAAATTTGAGATTGATTTTTTAATAATATGAATTTAGTGTAAAGAGTCAAATCCTATCAGATTCTATCGATCATACTGAGAATTATTCTGCGTTGTACATTTAATAATCCATTTGCTGTAAGCGGCCTTATAAATGTAAACAAATTTCTGAGCGGATTGTTCAAAAAACATTCGGCGTGTCTTTTGAGCGAGAAAGGTAATGTTATATGAATTATGTTCGTGAATTTGTACACCACATTAATGATTTATTTCATTCGGCTTGTCTCAATTCATTGCATGTTTATTATGCTAAATGGCTATGAACATAATGGACGATGTAATTTTCTTGATTCGTCCCGGGGTTTTTCGTACTTAAGTTAAAAATCAACTTTTTCGTTTTACGCCCCTTTACAACAGTAAGAGTCATGTGAGCCGGGCAGTTCACCTAACCATCGTTCCTGGGAAGAACAAGTGCCCGACTCCCATCCTCGGTATTAAAGCAACTGTCAGACTACTGTACTTTCTCACATATATCAGAGACGTATAATACAAGGGTATCTGGTCAACTCGTACTGTTGTCAACACGTACCGTAGTCAAATCGTACATGAATTTGGTCAACTCGTACCGTATCTGTGGTTAACTCGTACATGACCAAGTTAACTCGTACATTAGTCAATTCGTCCTTTAGTATAAATGTTATTGTATTTGTTATAGGATTACTTTATACATGAAGAATGACCTCGAAATCATGGTTTGTACAGGAAAATGCATTTGAGAAGACATTTGATAAGAAATTTTACAACATGAATATGGAATATAATTATATTTGGAGTTCAGTAGCATTAATTGTGATTAACGTTAATTGTGCACATGATTATACATGTTTTTGTTCGAATTTAAAATAACTGTTAATTATAGCTGTTGTCTGAGAAACAAACTGTAATGTGCTTGTTAATGGAATCTTTTATTAAAGTGTTAAATAATTTTAATTGTCAGCATACCGACTTAATCTATAAACTTTACAATACAATTTATAATAAAATTAATGATACTATAACATAAAGAATGTTCGTGTTCAAGTGTTAATTGTGTCAAGGACTTATATATACTTATATATGTATGTATATAAGTCCTTGATTGTGTTTAGTGGTCAGAATAAAGAATTTTAATTATGATTTATTAAATCAGTATTTTGTTGAAATATATAAGTATAAACTGCAACTAATTATCGAGATGCATAATGCGTCGCAATTTTAAATGATGCGGCATTTGCTAATCTCTTTGATTCTTTAATTTGGTATTTGTCACACTTCAGATAATTGGATTATGAGCACATGAAAAGGCAATTAATCTATCATAATTTGATTGTTAGCCAATGATAAGTAAGTCCCTCCTTTAATTTGATTTTTAATAATGCAAAATAGAACGTTCTGAGGAACAACTTTGATTAATTATTAATCTTATTGTTTTATTTACTACATTTGTATTTTATTTTAATGATTATTAATAATATTATAAATAATGTTCATTGCTTTAAATCACTCCTACAGTCTAATTCATAGTCCCAAGTTCCGCCCGCCTGGGCGAACTAATAATGTCAAAATTCAGATTTTAGAAATCAAATCATGTGATTCCATTAGCATCTCAATGCCTCATTGTTTTGTGATTTACTCTCATTACCACATTCTGTTCAATTTCTCTGTATTATATGTACGTCTAGAATTTAAAACTCAGTCCATTGTATTTATTCTTGTCCAGCAAACAAACAAATATATCCTTCCTAAATTGCATACTAGGGTAAGTTATGTTAAATGACATTACTATCACAATGAGTTACATGTTCTTTAATGTTGTTATACTTATACACTAGTTTCGTTTATATTTATACTAAAACAGTCCAATTATTTTGACAGAGTTATTCTCCCTCATCAAAATATATTCATCTAATTCATTTCTTTTCCTCATACTGTACGTATGTTACATACCCGAGAGAATAAAGTTATGTTCTGTTCTAATAAAATTTATCTGTAAAAATATGCCGTGATTTACTCGATTTAATTTTTTGCAAATAATTGGTCAGCTGAAAGTGATATAAAAGATAGAATTAATCCTGTACTTAAAGATGTTTTTATAAGTGAAAAGAGAACTGGTAAAGCAAAATAGCATGACGTTGTTGTTTTGAATCTTTCTAATTCGCTTTGCTCAGACGAAAATAAATTATCTACCGACCACTTTAAGTTGTCCACCCTATTATACATCTAAGAAGCACGGAACGCACGTGCAAATAAACGCTTGTATGAACTTTAACACCCAAGTAATAATTATTACATATGAAAAACACAGAATTCATCCTGAGGAAAAAGCATTTAACCTGCAACAAAGTCTTGAAAAATAACAATTCACATACATGAATATATATAAGGTACGAGTTGACCAAACTGCGTTACCAATAAATTATTTACAGTCAAATTACTGAATTAATTAAACCTTACGTGAGTCTTTGTTCCAAAATATGTTACAAACAAGTTTTAAAAATACGTTCATCAAAATTTATGCCGATACAAGCACATAATATATAACTACGGTACGTGTTAACTACGGTAAGAGTTGACTACTGTACGAGTTGACCAAATTCATGTACGAGTTGACTACGGTACGTGTTAACTACGGTACGAGTTGACTGGAAAGCAATACAAGAGATAGGCAACTCGTTCTTTGAGATAAGGAAATACCGGGAAATCTCGTATGCGCCGCGGGATTTCTCACGCGATCAACTACCGCAACCGTTGTCCGCCATTTTGTATTATTGAGATACGGTTGTTTACTTCTCTATTTATCAACTTCACTTCACTGTCACAAATATCGAACACCGAATGCATAAAATTTAGAAAATTATTATTAGATCATTTCGTGTGTGTGTATATATATTTATATACATACTCGACGAGTCCATTGAAATAAACAAGTAGAGTACTGTACTGAGTGGAGTTGCGTTGTAACTTGCGGTGGGTGGGGAAGGCCAGAACATCAAAACTGTACTCGCTAAAACTCGAGAACTAATTGCTGGATTTCAATAATTCAAGTTATTTTGACTTTGTTGATACATGATTGATGGTTGCCCGAAGTTTCAATGCTCTCAGATTAGATTATATGTCTTAATTTATGTTTAAACTGATGTCACCCTTAAAGTCTGACTATTCGAGTGAAATTCTAGGCCTAGCAAATACATCAAAACTGTACTCGCTAAAACTTTAGAACTATTAGTTTGATTTCTATAATTCAAATTATTTTGACTTGGTTGATGGTTGCCCCGAAGTTTCAACACTCTTAAATGAGGATATTTGCCTCTGAATTCAAATTAAAATGGTTACGCTTTAAAGACTGAAAGTTTCAGTGAAATTCCTGGCCGAGTCATAACATCAAAACTGTACTCGCTAAAACTCGAAAACTGATTTCTGGATTTCAAAAGTTCAAATTATTTTGACTTTGTTGATACATGATTGATGGTTGCCCGAAGTTTCAATGCTCTCAGATTCGATTATATGTCTTAATTTATGTTTAAACTGATGTCACCCTTAAAGTCTGACTATTCAAGTGAAATTCTAGGCCTAGCAAATACATCAAAACTGTACTCGCTAAAACTTTAGAACTATTAGTTATTTCTATAATTCAAGTTATTTTGACTTTGTTGATACGTGGTTGATGGTTGCCCGAAGTTTCAACACTCTTAAATGAGGATATTTGCCTCAGAATTCAAATTTAAAATGGTTACGCTTTAAAGACTGAAAGTTTCAGTGAAATTCCTGGCCGAGTCATAACATCAAAACTGTACTCGCTAAAACTTGAGAACTATATTAGCTTTATTTCTATAATTCCATTATTTTGGACTGTGATAATGTGTGATTGATGGTTGCCCGAAGTTTCAACACTCTCAAATGAGGATATTTACCTTAAAATTAAAATATAAATTGGTTACCCTTTAAAGACTGAAAGTTTCAGTTAAATTCTAGGCTGGGTCATAACATCAAAACTGTAGTCGCTAAAACTTGAGAACCGATCGTTTGATTTCTTTAATTTCAGTATTTTAGACTGTGATAATGTGTGATTGATGGTTGCCAGCAGTTTCAACACTTAAATGAGAATATTTGTCTCGGGATTCAAATTTAAAAAGGTTACCCTTTAAAGACTGAAAGTGAAATTCAATGCCAAATAACAACATCTGTCTAGAAACATGTAGCTGCTAAAATTTGAGAACTGTTAGGCTGGTGTTAGCTTGATTTCTCTAATTCCAGTATTTTAGACTGCGATAATCATAATTTTTTTCAGACAGTGAGACTTTGCGAAAAGGTAAAAACATGTCTGACAAGCTTGAAACTTCCGTCAGGGAATGGAAATCTGTCATAAAACACACACACACAAAATCAGTATAGAAATACATGTTTATCAATATATTTTGTCTGTTTTAATGTATATTCTTTGAAATATTTAATTTTAGCCCTTGAAACTAAAAAAAAATGTGTTTATTCTATACAAGAAAAGTTAATTTTTTTTTTATATTCTACTGATTTATTTGATACCTGTAGTTTTTCAAGTAAATTTCGTGATTTATTGGGTATATCTTTTTCGCAAACACATTGTTTTTTAAAATAATTGATTTTTCATTCTTGAATCTTATCTGATTGTACACATTAGTCTTGAAGTGTCACACATGTCAGCTGTAATAAACAATGCATGACCATAAAACTTTTGGTGACACATGTTTCTGATGATAATTTCAGTATTTTAGACTGTGATAATGTGTGATTGATGGTTGCCAGCAGTTTCAACACTTAAATGAGGATATTTGTCTCGGGATTCAAATTTAAAATGGTTACCCTTTAAAGACTGAAAGTGAAATTCAATGCCAAATAACAACATCTGTCTAGAAACATGTAGCTGCTAAAATTTGAGAAATACATGTTTATCAATATATTTTGTCTGTTTTAATGTATATTCTTTGAAATATTTAATTTTAGCCCTTGAAACTAAAAAAAAATGTGTTTATTCTATACAAGAAAAGTTAATTTTTTTTTTATATTCTACTGATTTATTTGATACCTGTAGTTTTTCAAGTAAATTTCGTGATTTATTGGGTATATCTTTTTCGCGGTATCCGGACAAAAGCTCCCCCGGACAAAAGCTCCCCCGTTCATTTTGATAGGGGCGGACAAAAGCTCCCCCATTGTTTTACTACCCCGGACAATCGCTCTCTCGTTATTTTTACACCCCGGACAAAAGCTCTCCCGGACAGAAACTCACCCGCATCAATAAATATAAAATAAATGTGTGAGCAACGAATAGCGTGACGTCACTAGTGAGACCTAAATAAAATATGGTTTGAACGATCCGATGATGTCTATTTTATGTAAGTATTTGATGAAGTTTCTGTGACTGACTGTCTGATCTGTAGAAAAGTATGTGTGTGCCATACCCGTATATTTATCAAAATGGACTACGTAAGATACTTTAGTATGATATGTACCTTTATCAAGGACTTACATACATACATGGATTCGCAACTTCCGTATTAACCGTTTAAAGTAATCAAATCCCGCGATAATAAGACGTGAATCAACGGGAATACAAGCTATTGTTTACAAAAGCGAAAATACGAAAATATCCGTGATAATCCGAATGATAATAACAGCGAAAATATCCGTGGTATTCCGAATGTTTAATCTCGGAGACGAAAGGATTATAATAGATGTCCGCCATCTTGGAAATTTAAAATGTTCGACTGATGCCTTTTTCAATGCTTATACTTAGACTTTGTGGATTACAAATGTATCTCAATATCTTTAAGGAATTTGTTGCATCCTTTACCAATTTCCCGTGCCCAATTGCCAGTGTTTTTTAGTATAATCAAATTCGTAAACGTCGGACATTGCCGAGTATATAGCAATGCATTGTGGGATTGCCGAACGATATCGTTTGAGCTATTTTTAGCAGTTGCGAATCCATGTATGTATATAAGTCCTTGCCTTTATTCATCTTCTGACCACATAACAAACATAAATAAAGTATTCTAACAATAATGTATTTTAATTTGTCGGCTCTATACTTTACTCTAATTAATTTAGTTTTTTACACGCTAATTGAAACATCTCTTGCAAACAATGCAAGTGTGAATCAAATACCTTTGTCGGCTGAATGACAAGGTATGTAATGTAATTGATTTTTTTTTGTTTGATAAATAAAATGGACGATGATTATATCACCATATTGATTGAAATATTTTATGCTTGTTGTTAAATAAAATGTTAACTATACTATATTTTGACAAAATCGGCATATAATACAAACATATTTTTTATTTAATTAAAGTAAGAACGATAACTTATTTGTGTGAGCGTCCTATCTGGAGTTATCGTTATTGAGTAGGTGCACGTTGTCAGTAGTGAGCATTTGACCATTAATGTCAATTTAATTCATCCTTTTTTTCGTGGAATAAGAGGTCGATTATCGGTATTACTGAATACCGAAAACAACTTATTACCGAAAACAACCGAAAACAACTTCAGATTACCGAAAACAACTTATATTGTTGTTATTAATGATATTATGATTATTTTGATAAAATATATATATATAAGGGTAATTATTAAAGTCATATACCAAATTTCGAGTTAAAATATTGTTTTTTACGCAAGTTATGAGGATATGTAACATCTAAACTTATGTTATATATTGCTAGAGTTGCTTCCCTTCGTACCGAAAACAATTTCAGAATACCGAAAACAACTTATATTTCTATGTATAATGTTATTATAACTTTTTTGATACATGCTATCTATAAAAGAGTATTTATGAATATCATGTACGAAATTTCGAGTCGATTATAGGTTAATAGATCAGAATATCGCGACATATTATCAATCGTTGGTA
The DNA here is from genome assembly GCA_964023205.1 of Lutraria lutraria. Taxonomy (NCBI): domain Eukaryota; kingdom Metazoa; phylum Mollusca; class Bivalvia; order Venerida; family Mactridae; genus Lutraria; species Lutraria lutraria. The sequence continues at coordinate 41,414,347 of OZ026835.1, forward strand.
AGTTCATTTTTATAAAAGGGGAGCTTTTGTCCGGGGTGCAAAAATAACGGGAGAGCGATTGTCCGGGGTAGTAAAACAATGGGGGAGCTTTTGTCCGCCCCTATCAAAATGAACGGGGGAGCTTTTGTCCGGGAGAGCTTTTGTCCTACATTCCTTTTTCGCAAACACATTGTTTTTTAAAATAATTGATTTTTCATTCTTGAATCTTATCTGATTGTACACATTAGTCTTGAAGTGTCACACATGTCAGCTGTAATAAACAATGCATGACCATAAAACTTTTGGTGACACATGTTTCTGATGATAATTTCAGTATTTTAGACTGTGATAATGTGTGATTGATGGTTGCCAGCAGTTTCAACACTTAAATGAGGATATTTGTCTCGGGATTCAAATTTAAAATGGTTACCCTTTAAAGACTGAAAGTGAAATTCAATGCCAAATAACAACATCTGTCTAGAAACATGTAGCTTCTAAAATTTGAGAACTGTTAGGCTGGTGTTAGCTTGATTTCTCTAATTCCAGTATTTTAGACTGCGATAATCATAATTTTTTTCAGACAGTGAGACTTTGCGAAAAGGTAAAAACATGTCTGACAAGCTTGAAACTTCCGTCAGGGAATGGAAATCTGTCATAAAACACACACACAAAAAAATCAGTATAGAAATACATGTATATCAATATATTTTGTCTGTTTTAATGTATATTCTTTGAAATATTTAATTTTAGCCCTTGAAACTAAAAAAAATGTGTTTATTCTATACAAGAAAAGTTAATTTTTTTTTTATATTCTACTGATTTATTTGATACCTGTAGTTTTTCAAGTAAATTTCGTGATTTATTGGGTATATCTTTTTCGCAAACACATTGTTTTTTAAAATAATTGATTTTTCATTCTTGAATCTTATCTGATTGTACACATTAGTCTTGAAGTGTCACACATGTCAGCTGTAATAAACAATGCATGACCATAAAACTTTTGGTGACACATGTTTCTGATGATATCTATGGACCCGTACTGTTCTGGGACCAGTAATTCCCTTGATGATTGCACTAATTAACATCTAATATGGTAAACAAAATAAATTTTCACACAAGATAGCCACTTCATGTTAACTTCAAAGGCCTGCCAAACTCTGAGATGAAATTTTGTTGTTTATTTTTTACTCTATTTTATAACAAGAGAGAGTTTAATTGACTGGTACAAATCCTGCTAGATATTATATGCACTGACCTTGCTGATGTTACATAATGTCATGATAATAATAATTGAATAATAGTTTTATCTAATGATTGACACATAAACAAGAGATTAAGAACCAGCATCCTAGCTGTAGGTTGATATGTCTTGCAAATAATGCACTTGATAAAAAAAGTTTGATGAAATATCATTTTCAGTTCGTAAGGATCCCTATGTCAAATCTGATAAACATTTAGAGGTGTTTTACCTAACCTATTATATTCCATATATCTGGGACTGAGGTAAAAACTAAAGCTGCACAGCCGATACTTTAAAAGTTTTATTTACTCGCTGGAAACATTGTTTTTTACTATTTTTATGTGGTAGATATTTTGTATTAGTGGAATTTGGACTATTTGCACTGATAGAGGAAAAACAATTTGTTTCTTATTGGTTTTCTGATCATATCCATCAATATGTAAACTTTGACGTTTAAGCGGGAGTTGAAGTCAAATAGCATGTGACTTTATGCAAATTAGTGTAACATGACATCAGCGCTCGTGGAATAAAGGAAGTGTTCGAATTTTGGTTGTGTTCGGAAAAACGGTTGTTCCGGGATATATAGCAACATCCCTTATTCAGTGTCATTTTGACTATGGTTGTTCAGTTTGGTATAACAGCTTGACTCGGGAACTTAGGAACAAGCTACAGGTCACCCAAAACAAAATTATCAGATTTGTGTTAGATCTAGAAGCAAGAGCTTATATTGATCAAAGTCATTTTGTCAAGCTGAACTGGTTACCTGTCTCAAAAAGGGTTGATCAAATCATGTTGTGTCATGTGTTCAAAATCTACAGTGGTAGAGCACCAGGTTACTATAAATCACTTTATATTCGCGTGATCTTTATTTCGCGTTTTTGCCTACCCTGAATATATTCGCGTATTTATGAATTCGCATCTGAAGGCTCTTAATTTAAATTTCGCGAAGGCTTTGAATTATAATATAAATAAATAGATAAATAAAACGGGTAAATATATATCATGCATTACCTGCGAAAATTAAATCGTCCAAACCTGTCACAAGCAATACAGTATTGAATATAGAAAAGTGGCAAACTGTCCGTTAATCCCTTTTGTTATCTTAAGAAATGTGTTTAAATTTCCAGTTTGTGCAAAAGATCATTATACCAAACGTTGCCCCCTCAGACAATACGCACAATGCTTGTTTGTTTTATGTGTTTAAGTCACACCAATTAGTACAACTGAACAAAACAATATACATGTAGTGTACATACCGACAAGTGGTAGTTTATTTATCAGTCTGTAATGAAATTTTCGGACAATGATCTTCCGATAGCACTTACGTTATATTAATAAATTTACGCGGATTTATATTTTCGCGAAGCCTTCCATTCGCGAATAATAGCGAAAATAAAAACATCGCGAATAATACCGGATTTACAGTACCTAAATGAGCATTTCATTCCACTTAGTTCAGTTCATAACTATTCCACTAGGTTTAGAGTGTCAGTTGATGCTTCCAGTGATTCATTTACAGACACCGGAAGATTCTGTCTACCCAAGGTTACGGGTTTTGGTAAACGATCATTTGCTTATCAAGGTTGCTCCCTCTGGAATGAGATGCCACAGCACATAAGAGAAGTTAAGAACCTCCCTCAGTTTAAGTCCACCGTCAAAGCCCATCTGCTTGCTAGTGTTTGAAGTCGTTTTTTATACACATTTTAAATATCAATAATTTCTTAGATAATGATGTAAATTCTGTGATAGTAATTTTATTCTGTGATAATAATTATCTCTAAGATAAATTCGTATTTTTTTTTCATATTAATGTAATTTGTTGTTGTTTTCTTGGTTATTTACATATAATTTTATAAAGGACCACAATGGAAATAAGGATTTACTTCCTTTTCTGTGTTATCCTTGTATTTTAACGTTTTTGACATGGTTTTAATTTTTTACTGATATTATTTACCTTTAATAATTTTACAGTCTCAATTTGTATATTCAGTAATATTTTTTGTTTGTTTGAACACTGTAACTTTATATGCCCATTTTGTGTAATATATTTCCTATGTACCATGTTTTAGAAATAGTTAAAATATGAATAAAAATAAATAAATAAACTAAAGAGACATGGTTAGGGAATGTGGTCAATTCGTAACCTAACCGATTCATTACCTTGTTTTTTTGGTCGATTCGTAACCATTTTTACAAGTCAATTTGTTACCTTTTCAAATCATTGGTCAATTCGTAACCTATATATTTAGTGTATAATGCTTAAATAAGAAGTTTTCTTGTTATTTGACAAGAAAATTAGGGATAATTGGATAAAAATTGTATTGCAAAGAGTAGTAATAGAGGTATTTATCTGTGAATTATTACGTTCTTGTTACTTCCACAAAACTGCGATTTTGACCCAAAAATGAATTATTTCCCAATTAATATATCGAGGGCTGAAAGCGAAACTAGTGCAAGTGCATTTTCAGTAATTTTTCAGGAGAAGGAAAAAACTTTCCATTTTTATTGTTACCATATAATAATTACTTCTTTTTTGAATGTATGTGAACAGTTGCTTTCTCCATTGTATCTTCTATCATACAACTTTATAAATCCAATTCAATTCAATTCTTTCTTTTTTTCATCAATAAGGAACTATGTTAAATTATTATATCCTCTATCATACAACACTATCAATAAGGAACAATGTTTAATGACAATATATTCCATCATACAACTTTATCAATAAGGAACTAGGCTTAATGATTCAAGATTCTTTATTTGTAACGTAAACATATATACATGTTTCTGGTTACATGATCCAATGAATTATATACAATAGTAAAACATTTATAAGATATACAAGTATATATACAATTTACATGTGATGCAATTCAAACACGAAATTAATAAACATAAGATATAGTGATTATACAGCATCGCACACATCATATAACTTATTTTCTAATACCATCTGCAAACTTCGAATTTTGACCTAAACGTTACTATTTGACAAAAAAGATAGTAATTATCCACTTCGGTTGCATAAAACTACTTCATCTTTAACAATATGTTTGGAGGTTACGAATTGACCGACAAAAATGGTATCGAATTGACCACTGATTTTAAAAATGTTACGAATTGACCATAAAATCGTTACAAATCGACCAAAAAAACGAGGTTACGAATCGGTTAGGTTATGAATTGATCAACTGTACGAATAAGAGAATAAGTCCTGCAGGAGCGTAGCTCTCGTAAAACATGGTTTAGCACGGTTTATTTATACATTTTGTCGCCCTAAGCGCCCTTAATTTTGCTCTTGTCTATATGCGTGATCATGTCGATTTTTTGTCATTTTGTTTCAAACTTCTTTAAATGTGAGTTATTTGAGTTCTAATTCCGGGGACTACTCTAATATGGTAATTAACGTAAATTAACCAGATCCGTAGAAGGGTCAATTAAGCTCGATATTAGGAATGTGTATGATGAAGAAAACTCAAAATATCCAAGTATGTTAGTGGCGTGAGTTGGAACTGTTAACGTTTACGAACTGTTGTTGGAGAGATGTTGAAATGTCTGTCTTATAGTATGTGATGATGTCTCAGTGGCACAGTCTCACTGGTACCTGAACTCCGAACATATATACATATAAAACGTCAAGTCCAGTCATATATGAAAAGGGCCATACTCGGCGTCTGTCTAAATATGATTTGTGGTTAAATACTAACAATAATATCCAGTACATATACATCAATAATTATATTATTTTCCGGTTCACCGTTAAAATTACAAGAAATAAAAATCATCTGTGATATGTGTAATTGAAGCTTTCAATGTGCTGCTGTTTTCACTCGACCGTGCGAGAGAACGACAACGTGAAATTGTTCTCTGATCATGTACAGCTATTTTTCTGTTTCATTATTTGAAATGTATGAAGGTGTGAAAAAAGAAGAAATTAAATGTGCAGGAACGGGCCCTTACTTATTGAATATCATTGACACATTAATGAGGAATGTGTTGATTATCCAATTTGCCATTGTGTTAAAAGAATACTTATTTTGGCATCTCGTTTAGACTCATCATTCATAAAAAATAGAATAAAAAAGCTAATAAGCCAAAATAGCTATAAAAGTTATAATATATCTATCATATTTTCGCCTCCATCTTTTAGAATATACATCTATCAGTTCCGTAGCTATCAATAAACCCACGTTCGTATAATATTGTGAAACTACTTGTATCAAATCTAGGACCTGGCATCATTATATATATATACACATACAATTAATCATTACAACAGCCTGGTTACCCTTATTATGTGAAAAAAAATCTTTACTGTTCCAAAAAACGACTATGTCTTCAAAATATTTATTCATTTACTGTCCGATAATGCTACCGTCTCGAACCGCTCTTTCATAGATTCTAAGAACCAAATATTTCCCTTTCGAAATTACTATATGTCCCCTACTATGCAATATGGCCAGTTTCTGCAGAATAAACACATAATAATATGTTGTTTTATGGTCCCATAAACCAATCAACAATAAAAGTATCAACTGAAACACTGATTGTTAATCGTTAACATTGACTTCTCACCGGGGTGCATTAATTAGCGCTACACGTGGCAAACATACCATAAAGATCATCTGCGATAAGATTAGTTGATGTTACTGTGGCATGACAATGTATATACTGACCCATAATTATCAATAAAATTAATATACAATATCTTTTATATCATAAATCGACGATTTACACCTCTAATCAAAAACTGGTATTCGTTATTAAGAATTGTGACCGAAAAAAAAAAATTTAATTGTTCAATACTGAAGAAATATTTAATATGAAACTATGTGGAATACTTACATTATAAATTTAAACAATTAGTAGAAATTATGTAGTCAACAATTTTCATCTTTATTTAGCACTTTGGATGTTGACTGACAGTCATGTGTTTGGTATTCACAGAAACCCAAATTAGTAAAATCAAGATACAATAAAATATAAATTTTAACATACTTGGACATATACAAAACTATGCTTAAGTTTAAATATCATTGAATATTAATTTACTGAACAAAGAAAATATTGAGCAATAGTTATTAGTTATTTTAAAGTGTTTAAAAGCAGTAAATTTATAGTTGAAAGATGGTGTGTCTGACTAATGTGTTCAACACCTTTGGTATACGATAAGTACATGTGCAGCTTCTTTACCTTTATGTAACTCCTACATATAGGTATTAATATATTATTTAATTGTTAAACTTTATCATGCACTCATTTTATTTTTTGTGTTTGCTTATATTCGTGTAGATCTGCAGTCAATTTTGAAGTATTATGACATAATCTAATGTCGGGGTATACAATATGTACGCCAATGATCAACACTTCCGAGAGACACAAGGATAATTATGTTGAATGTTACGAATTTAAAAACATTCATTTAACTAATTACTGCATTTTGAAAGTCTACATATAATCTGTCACATTATGTTTTATTTGCCAAGATGTGGCTAGTTGTCTGTGTATGTTCAGTACGGTTCGGGTGATTTGTCCGATTTTCGCGTTTCCCCCGCGTTCGTAATCGTCAATTTATCACCCGTAGCGGCGATTTTCATCGCGGCATCGATCTTGAAAAAAACGCGAATCACCGCAATGTCGCTAATCACCGCGTTTTATGACTTATTTATCAGTCGATAATCTTTGATAGCGATGGATCGCGGTGATTCGCGAACGTCTAAAGCCGACTCTCAAGTAAATAAAATGATATTTATTGTGAATCTTTCTTCTACTTTTGCTTTCTGTTGACCGTTCATTTTCTGAAAACAGTCACATGGTAAGATAATTCAGGATTTAACACTTACTAAATCCGTCGGCCAAGACCGACTATAATCAAGACATCTGATTAAATTTTGTCAAGTAGGAAATCCCATTCTTGAAGTAAATATGTAGAAAAACCGGCTAAGCGAGTATGTAAACTGTGTAGCTATATTTTACGTATGCAGCGTTACGTACAGGGCGAGATTCATAATGTCTATTTTTAGTTTTTCTAGACGAATTATACTTACGAGTATTTGTTTATTATAGCTGTTTGCGAGAACTTACTGTATTGTCTATTATACTTACGAGTATTTGTTTATTATAGCTGTTTGCGAGAACTTACTGTATTGTCTATTACTAGTTTGGCTAATCCTGGCCATTTGATTGGCTAGTGGTGATTTCGGTCATTTTTTATTGGTCAATCATTGGACTGGCTATTCGTTGTGTTACCTGTCATGTTTGACTGAATCTGTTCATCTGCTCTGTTGTTAAAACGCAAGTAAGTAATGTAGGCATCGTTCTATAATGTTAATGTGGCATAATATCGGAAACATCATTAGATGTAAGTTTAATGTGGTTGTATCATATCAGACTATGGTGAATTTTGTAGTATTTATGGTGTACTTTATTCCATTGATGTATAGTATAGTAATACCATGTACATGTGATCTATATACATGAATGTATTCATTTGTCAAATACTCATGATTGTCAAAATATGTGTATTATCTATAACTTGTAAAATGTTATACTCTCCATAATGGAGGAATGAATAAAGTAGACGGTCATTATCCTTTATGAAAAAAGCAACTCCATACAGAAAACTTAAACCAATGCTTCTTGTAATTCATCTAACTATAACGTTTTGTTATAGTTGTTCTTGTTATATATCGAGTACCAGGGCAAGAATCATTATTTAGACTGAGTCGCAGTCTCTCATTTTACCTATGTAGCTCGGTGCTGTTATCAATAAAACCAGTCCACTTTTTACATGTAATATTATTTCGCGCAATAATATAGGAAAGCTGACAGATTTATTAAAGCTCATCAACTACTATTAAGTTCTCAACACTCATTGATTATAATTTATGTCAACGCTAATTTTTCACACATATCAGGTAACAATTTGTTCACAAAAGCGTAGTTAAATAATGTGTGAATAACACTGTTATTGACAAGAAATTTGTATGTTTTGAGTAAACTAAAGAGGCGACATCGCGTATCACCGGGTTGAGCGATCATCGCCGCAATCCACCGCGAATTATTGCCCTTCAGTGGTGACGGTCACCGTCGATCATAGTCGCTCTGAACGCAACGGCCAAAATTCAAATTCGCGAAAAATCGGACAAATCACCCGAACCGTACTGTACCAATTTTCAGTTTCGTTTTAAATAAATAATAACAATTTTCATCGGATTTTGTGTATTAAATCACATGCATGCAAAACATTAATTAGTGGTTTATAACATAATGTGTAAAAAAACTGAATTATTATCTCAATAATATCAGGTTGATGAATTAGTATTGACTTTTCTATTGTGTTCTGCTTGGCGAATTAAGATATAGTCCTCGGAAGTAGATAATATTTTTAGCGCATGCGCACTGCTGACAAGAACGACAATCTTCCAAGGGAGATTACCTAGTTATGGGAAAGGGCCATTAATTAATTCATGCTGTTTCTAAATTTATTTTTAGACATAATAAGACAAACTTGGCTTTATCCTGTCAGTAGGTTATTATTCTGTTGTTTTTCATATCATTAAAATGACACAATTTTATTATAAAAATTAACGTATTTTATTCAAAACAGCATGACGATTCCATGGGGTTATTTTACTGTCGCGTCTTGAGGAACTGCAAGTGTTTTTGAATCCGCGTAAATGGAGTTTTGGGACTTATTTTGTTATTGGAACAAGACAAATCGAATACATATATGGTTGGTGCCGAACCAAAGAGTTTATCCTGAGGCTTGCCTATTTTAAGTTAGCTTTCTAAGCCACACCGGACAAACTTTCTCAATCTTGGCACCATGCAACCGTGCATTTTCAATATGCCGCAGAACTCTTGTTACAGCTTTGGATGATCGTTTTTCAATGTTTCATGAATGCAATTTGTCAGCATTTCAAATAAAATAAAAGATTGGTGTCTGACCCTATCATTACACAATGAAAGAACCCCTTTAAGTAAAAAAACGAACAAATCAACATAAATATAAAATACTTAAATTTTTTTATAAACAGAAATCATGAGAATGACTTACATTACATAATTATATACTGTTAGTGGTGGTTTTTAACGCTGAAAATAACTCTACATAGGCTGATCATTTTTTAATTAGGGTCAAATTTTCACGCGTGATGGGGTCATTATTTAACGGTATGGGTCAATATTTAACGTTGAAAATTGATCAATAATCTGTTGAAAAATGACCCATGGGGTCATTTTTCCAAGGGGTCAAAATTTTATGCTACACCGGCACACCAGTAGCTCTACAAGCTGGGGTCGAACCATGCTTTTGTACAAGTAGTTACTTAGGACTTTGGTAGCACTTAGGACTAGAAATCAAATTTGAAGTCCTAAGTCTTGTAGCACTAAGGACTAGAAATCAAATTTGAAGTCCTAAGTCTATGTGACAACCATAAAGTATGTCGGTCAACAAAACAAACACAGGAATCATTGGATCTGTTCATTTATGGGCGGAATCGGACCACATCTCCAAGAGTTATGGGCCCTTGACTTAGAAAATTTGCTATATTTTAGCTTGTTTACACTCTAGCGCATTCATTTATTCAATGATCCTAATCATATTTACAATGAATATTTATGACCTTACGGTATTGGACAAGTTCAGTTATGGGTGGAATCGGACCAGAACTTCAAGAGTTATGGGCCCTTGGATTAGAAAATTTGCTACGTTTTAGCTTGTTTAACAGTATTATTAAATTATACCTTCATTGTTGGTTTTGATCTCAAAATCTACATTAAAATGGGTTATACGAGTTGGAAACTATATTATCTGGTCATTAATTATTGTGACTTTGTTCTCAGGTGAGCGATAAAGGGCCATCTTGGCCCTCTTGTTTAAATACATTTTTGTCTCATTATGTTGTTTAGATCTCTAGTTAATCAGTTTGTATATGAATCAGTCTGCGAAATTAGCACTTGTCTGGTTGTCCGGGACAAGTAATTATTGATTCGGACAAGTAACTTTTGTGGTAATTATGTATGAAGTATAAAGGAAAACTATTCACTTTTGGTGATTCGGACAAGTAGTTTCAAATCCTTAATTCACAGACTGATGAATGTATACATATAAATAAACTGTATGTATTACATCTCTTTTTACACCATGTTTTATAATTACGTTCTTGTTCGTCTGGCTGATCAATGTGTGTCCAGACTTGTATACTTTTTACATGTGTATTTTGGTGTCTTCCCAAGGTGTGATGAACGGTGGTTAATCTATGATAAATAAAAAATCACATTTTTCTGATAGTGTTTATTAGGTGATTCTATGAAGTTATTACTGTCAAGAACTGAAGAAAGGAAAACTTTGCAATCAATCAAGGCGTCCAATTACTGTCATTACATTAATAACTTTCAGAGCTTTGAATTGTTACTTGATGTTTGTGATCATAGGCACAAGACAGTTTGGGTGAGTTGCCCAATTGCACTGGTAAACATAATTATTGAATCAAACATCGGTGCTGTGCTATTTTGACAATGGGAGTATTTTATTAAATAACACAGCAGATATTTAGGGTGTCTGCTAATGCAAAAGCCTATGCAACACATACAGTCTTTGTCCCACACATGTGAATTTATCTCTGAAAGCCAGTACTGTTGTAATTTGAGACATCAACAAAATACAAACTTCTTTTTAAAAATCAATTGACTCCAGGGGGTGGTGGAGGGGGCAGAGTCAATTTTGACCCAAGGCCCATGATTTGAACAAACTTGGTAGAGGTCCACTAGACTATGCTACACACCAAAATATATCTAAGCTCTAGGCATTGTGGTTTCATACAATTTTTTTGAACATTTTCATATTGGTTGCAATCAGAGTTCTACATGGAATTAATTTTTTAACAACTTCGTTAGAGCTTCATGCAAGTAGTTCATCACTGTAAAATTTTGTTGAAATTTGCCACAACTGCTTAAGAAGGAGATGATGTTTAAAGTAATTGCTGACACCACTTCATGATCTGGTGAGCTAAAAAGACAGAACCATGAAAAAGATCAATTAAAAGTGGAACTGTTCTGACGGCAGTTGTGTATGTAGTGTAATGGGATGCAGCATGAAGTACCTTGATACTGGTTAAACAAATAGAATCATGTCTCTATTAACAACATCATTCAATCAGAAATCATGCAACATTTGTAATAGCAATGGTGGTGTACGAATAAAAAAAATTATTAGGAAAGAAGAATGTTGATTTCGTGAATATTTGCATCTTCTTAAATAGTTTGTAGACCTTTAAGTGTTCTTTATAGTACTTATTAGTCGATACAACCTATGATAGGCTGGCAAACTTAATTTTGGTTTCATTTTGTGAGAAACTACATACCTGAATCCACTGAATTTTTTTTGTTTAAAGCATTTATCCCTACTTTATTAAAAAATATTCTTTTGCATTTCTAATCTGTCAGCATTATGCTAGCTGTTTATACTCGTCATAAAGAAAAATGAAGGTAAACAAAACATATTCAACTAAGCTTGTTTATTTCAATTCATTTCTAATTATTTTGAAGATACAAAATTTACACATACATTGTATTCTTGCACAAATTATATTAATACAATGGAATTCACAAATAAATATACTTTATTTTATTATTTACAGTCATGTTACAAGTAACATTGTATGTCAATAGATTTAATGGAGCTGCATTGTTAGTAGATCAAGTTTGGAGTATAAAACAAAAACAATAATGCAGTACACATATTTACAATATATCATTTATATGTCAATGTCATGTACTGATATCAATGAAATAAAGTGTTCAGTAGTACGCTTAAGCCTTTCAAACCCATCATTATGAAAACACTAGAATTAAAACTAAACTTTCTAACACCAGATATTTTCGTTACATTTGTAGATACTAAATGCTATTAGAACATTTTTTCCATCTAACACCATGCAGGCCATATTGTTCCAGAGAAAATACACAACTCGCATATATGTTCAGTCTTCATGCTAACCCACTAGCCCACAGCCTGGGGCTAGTTAATTTCTATTCGGGCTATAGAACATTCTCAAAAAAATTAATTAGTTCAAACACTGTATGTGCTGGCACTAGGCTTCAAGTCAGGTTACCTTGCTGCTTGGTACAACATTACAAATCACCACTTGACAGTGTGTATGTTTTCCCACCTCTGCTCACATCTGCACATCTTTTTTTTAGCTCGAATGATTTAAGAGCAGCAGTCTGTCTCCGTTTATATTTTTTCCAAGCATAGTCATAATTCTGTGAAATGAAACTAGTATACATTTTTTGAGTGACGGGAAACCCTTGAGGAGCTAATGAAGCTCTTCTAATGTAAATTGAACATCCTTGAGCTAAAACATAGTTAACTTCTGCTCGTATTTTTTTGTTTTTAAAAGGTTGTGAAGCCCAATGCATTACCCTACGAAAACCTTTTTTCTTCATCATATATGTTGTATATTTCTTGCGATATCCTGGCAGCTGCACAGCTACTTCGTAAATTGCTGGCTCAGTGAAAGTGTCATCAAATATTTTCTTCGGTCCATACCCATTATTTGTGCGTAGTTTTGAGTATTTTGACCTCAGTCTGTTAGTCGGCATACAGGGAACGACTGCACATTCCCATTTAGTCCATTTCAGATCTTTCAATGGACCTTTCTTCATGCAAGCATCAGTAAGCCTTTCTCTCTGAAAAGGAAAATCACCCCCAGTAAAATTATTATCAATTAAATAAAAGTCCAATTCCATTGTTTAATTGGAAATATATGAGGCCATTTCTGAATATTCTATATTGTGATAAATCAATATTTTTAGTAACCATGGCATTTTGCTATTCAGGATGTACATTCTTACCTTTTTTACATTATCTTTCCTAAGAGCTGAATTCTTTTTTGTTTTTCTGTTTGTTGCCTTATGCATGTGTGAAGCTGGTGCTTTTGTTGTGGCAAAAGGAGGCGTAGGTAAAAATGGTACATGTAATGATCCAAAAGGTGGCATAATATTATGCGAAGATGGTACTCCTGGTGTTTTAAAAGGTGACGGGTGTATTCCAAAATGAGGAAACGTTGAAGCTGGTGCTCCTATCATTCCAAAAGGAGGTGAAGGTGCAGCTGGTGCTCCTATCATTCCAAAAGGAGGTGAAGGTGCAGCTGGTGCTCCTATCATTCCAAAATGAAGTGAAGGTACAGATGGTGCTCCTATCATTCCAAAAGGAGGTGAAGGTGCAGCTGGTGCTCCTATCATGCCAAAAGGAGGTGAAGGTACAGCTGGTGCTCCTATCATTCCAAAAGGAGGTGAAGGTACAGCTGGTGCTTCTTTCATTCCAAAAGGAGGTGAAGGTGCAGCTGGTGCTCCTATCATTCCAAAAGGAGGCAAAGGTGCAGCTGGTGCTTCTTTCATTCCAAAAGGAGGCGAAGTTAAAGCTGGTGCTCCTGTCATTCCAAAAGGAGGCGAATGTACAGTTGGTGTTCTTGAAGTTACAAAAGGATAAGGTACAGATGGTGCTCCTATCATTCCAAAAGGAGGTGAAGGTACAGTTGGTGCTCCTGTCATTCCAAAAGGAAGTGAAGGTACAGCTGGTGCGCCTGACAATTCGCTACCAAATGCCCTTGTCATCTCTGTAACATCAGCAGCAATATACCCTTCCCTATCCAATATTTCTTGTTGATATGTCTGCAAACAATGGATAGGTACATGAATATTTGCACTAGTGGTATACATTTGTATACCTAATAATTTATTGCGGTAAGACAACTGATATAACGATAAACATGTATAACTGATATTGTTTGGGTGATATATTTATCATACAAATTTATGTATTTCAGTGATGTGTTGACAAACTACATTACCAGGACACATGTATTTGAAAACATAAGAACCTTTTCGCTTGGCTTAATCAATGTCATTATTATACTCATATTATCAAAATAACTGGAATTTTATCATGAGTAAATAATGTTGTCATAAAATTAATTCTAACCGCTATCATTTCTGGATTGGCCTCTCTGTAACAAATCATCATTAGGAAGTCAAATATGCTACTGAAGTTCCTTAAATGAAGTCTACATCCACCAGTGATCCGTGCCATTTCATCGTAAAAGACACCTGCTCCAAATCTATTTCCAGCTTGGACACCATATACCTTCACATTCTACAATATACACAACACTAAAGTAATTGAAAGTGAATATGTCATGCCTTACATTTCAATTTTATAACTTTTGACGCTCAAACAGCATACGCGTATAAAGAAACGTTGACTTTATTGTGTTCTGATTCCATTGAACTCGTTGAATAAAATGAATGTTTAAACCAAAGATACTGACCATATTTTTCAGAGCTTGACATTCCTTCCTCCAATCAATATTGTATGTTTCTCCACCGTACGTATACCCAACAGGATGTGGTTCATCATCGCCAATCATAATTAAAATGCGTTGACTACCAGGTGTCCATGACAACACATCACATGCTCTCCGAAGGACAAGTTCGTAGCACTCTGGACCATCTCCACCGTATGTCCTTGATACAGTCTTAACAAAACCGCATATCTCTGGAAGGATGGCGCCAAAATCCAACCATCTAACAATGTAATTGCTTGCATCACAATAATCACCGTGGGCAATAATAGCAATTTTTATACCTTGAAGTAACAAGAGGGCCATGATGGCCCTATAAATGCTCACCAGGAGAAAAGCTCATTTGGAGATGAACATTGTTGAAGTTTTCTATACGAGTCCAAGTAAGATCAAGTGATCCATCTGGGCCGTTTTTTATCCCATGGCCATTATATGAACAGATTTAAAAGAGGTCCATTAGACAAAGCTAGATACCAAATATCTGAGTAAATACTTTGAGTAAACATTTATGTCTTATATATTTTTAGCTCACCAGAGCACGAATGTGCTCAAGGTGAGCTTTTGTGATGGCGATCACAAAAGCTCACCTTGAGCACATTCGTGCTCTGGTGAGCTAAAAATATATAAGACATAAATGTTTACTCAAAGTATTACTTTCTTCAATAATTGCAGCTTGCTGCTTAATAATTTCTCATTCATAATGTACATACTCGTACTATATAGTTATATTGTTATATATGTATGTATATATTCGTTGGAGTGATGCTTTATTTATGAGTGATTCAGAAAATAATTTCACACTGTTCTAAATTAAATTTACAAGGAATGTGTCAATATTATATTACTCAAACAGTACCATAAATATGATTCACAAAGTAAGTTTATTCTGGAAAGGATGCTTAACTTCAATACCTGGAATATCGGCCTGAAGTCTTTGTACGAGGTCTTGTACTTTAGCTCTAACTTCTTCTAAACAACCGTACATCGAACCAGTCGTATCAAACGACACTACCACTTCCAATAGCCCACCAGGTGGTAATTGTAAAGTATCAGCATGATCATTGGACGTTGAAGCCCTAGCAGTGTCCATTTTTTCCTTATCATCTTTACCAGATGATGACTTCACCGTAGTGAGTTTCGTCAAAGCAGATATTGAACTGACTGACACAACAGACGCTTTTTTCGATAGCTTGGATTCTCCTTTAAACAAATGGGATTTCACTCCACTAACAGCTGTTGACAGTTCCGTTTCGTCCACTGCGGTCACACGGATTGATTCCGATTTACTTAACACGGATTTCGATTTTGTTAATGAGGCCTTTTTCGTTGCAGAAATTGATGAAGTGAGGGATGTCTCACCTACAACAGAACCCGACCTTAGACCAGATAATTTCGTTACCAAGACACCCTTTTCAACAAAACTACTGGATTTTTTTGTCAATGACGCTGGCTTATTTCTGGACGATCTTCTGGGCTTCAGGGTTGAATAACCTGATTCCGAATCTGGCATTGTTTCGTCCTCTACTGACATTGTCGAAGCCCGGCGTATGGCCGGGGGCATTCGTGATCCTGCATCAACGGGTGCTGACGCTGAAACCTATAAAGTGTATTTTAAGAGTTATTTGAATTTCTTTAAATCAAACAATGCATATATTAGTAGAATTATTATTGAAATAGCGTCTCTGCTTGTTCGTGGTTCAATACCCTGTTTTTAAACTAGTTTACTTGTGATTTTTCCGCCTAAATCAACAAGACACAACCACATAAATGTTTCAATACAACTACCATACAAATGTTTAAAATGTTCAATATATAAATAATGGTATAACAAAGTTAACAATGACGACTATCAAATTTCTGACAACCGGCTATTATTTAAACCTTATGATTTACATACCTAGTACATTTACTCCCACTTCAAATTGTAAATATTTATGTTTGAAATAGATTTGCTTATTCAAATTTATTATACATGAACAATGTACTTGAAATATTTTGTTCAAATTGACTGTCCATTCAAAAGAAAGACAAAAATGGTCACTTCACATCGGTCTCAAATGAAGATTATTGAAATACAATTTTACTAAATTTTGAAAGTAGGACATATGCATGCTGATTTAAATAACATTGTCAATAGTGAGTCTCATATTAAATCTATAATTGGAAGTTTAGAAATAAAAAAAAGCTGTTGGTCCTAACCTAGTTTCTCATAAAGTTTTAAAAGAAATGTGACATTTACAGTTTCTAAGCCATTATGTTTACTTTTTGATAAATTGTTAAATGATAGAATAATTATTTCTATCAAAATATAAATCAGCACTAATTATGTTTTGCCTTTGTACAAAAATGGAGATGAGGCTGAAAATAAAAATAAGTTTGTTTGAAGTGCCCTATCTACCCACGAAAATCCTGGCAAAATATTTTTTTTTTTTACATTTTTTTACTATAAAATTGTTATGTAGTAAAAAAATCTCTACCTACCTACCCATTGCTAGTTTTTTATTTTCAGCCTGAAACAAGTCGGGTAATTATCGCCCAAATTGTTTGGAATAAGTAGTGGAACCTTTTAATTTTGAATACATGTACAACATTTTCATATCTAACAATCTAATTTATGAAAATCAAGCAGACTTTCTCTAAGGTCATCTAACATTTTACCAGCTTATCAGCTTTTTAAGTAGTACAACTATATTCTTTAACAAGACACATGTATACATTTGACCGGCACAAAAGATTATACCTTCCAATCTCAAACAATATAGTATAAATGGTAAACTTTTACAATGATTGGTAAGGAATTATTTACTTCACAGGTAGCAAAGAGTTTTTATGGGTCAGTCGTTTCCTCAAAATGATACAGTTACTGATTGGAACCTTGATCAGGGATCTGTCCTTGATACTTTATTATTTACGCTTACGAGATTGCCAACAAGTTGTTAAGTATTGCTAGGCTATTTGCTTTAGCTAGTACTTTAAATCAGGACTTTTAAATTGGTTTAAACAATGGTTAGTAACTTTTAATCCTGGAAAGACGGGGGTACTTTAATTTGGTTAACCAGGATGCACCAATTCTTGAATTCAATACTGCCCGTCTATGGGATGGAACATCTGTATCCCATACATATTTTGGTTTACATTTAGTGACGATTACACTAAGGTGATAAAACATGAAATATTTACTGCATACTGTACTTTTTGTAATTATTCTTGACCACGACCATAGATGTAATGGAAGAGCCGTAATTAATATTTTAAACGCCTTTGCTAAAATTGTAAACATTTATTCTATGTATTGTTACAAGAATATGAAAGAACTTCAAGCAATAAGCATATGGTAATGTTTGTTATCGCTGGTTAAACAAACTTAACCGCTCAGGCTCGGCGCATATTAATATAATAAAAAAAAAAATTTAATGTTCGGATTTATGTTTTGACTTTAATGCATGCACATCACGGTTTAAATACAGATCCGAGTTATTCAATAAACCATACGGTTAGATAAATTTAACCGGTCGACAAATTTGAAAAATACTGTTATGCCATTGGTCAAAATATAAATCCAAACAATGAAATTACTACAATGCATTATTATATTTCTAAAGCATTGATCTCTTCAAAAAGTATATCTTACCTTGATACTACTTTTGCGTTTTACTAGTTTTAACGATCGGTCTTCTTCAGGAAATGCGAACGAATGTGTTCGTTTCGTCCCTGGCATGCTGAAATGTAAATATACACAACTTAATTGGTTTAATAATAAAAGAAATACTTAAGCTACAACAAAAACACATGAAAAGAATATAATTTGTAACTTCAAGATCAAATGATATAAAGCATGCATCGATCGTATTAGTCCCCTGCCGTACCGGAGGGGACTATAGTGTTTGTCATCGTCAGTCCGTCCCTCCCTCCGTCTGTCTGTCCGAAGTGGTTTCCGGATGATAACTTCAGTTAGAATTGACGGATTTCAATGAAAGTTGGTATATGGATAGCTTAGGGCATTACCTAGAGTGGGCATGCATTTGGGGTCAATAGGTCAAATATATAGGTCACTGTTACTAAAAATAGAAATTTGGTTTCCGGATGATAACTTCAGTTAGGGATGATGGATTTCAATGAAAGTTGGTATATGGATAGCTTACAGGATAACCTAGACTGGGATTGCATTTGAGGTTAATAGGTCAAACATCTAGGTCACTGTTACTAAAAATAAAAATTTGGTTTCCGGATGATAAAATCAGTTAGGGATGACGGATTTCAATGAAAGTTGGTGTATGGATAGCTTAGGGGATAACCTAAAGTGGGATTGCATTTGGGGTCAATAGGTCAAATATCTAGGTCAGTGTTGCTAAAAATAGAAATTTGGTTTCCGGATGATAACTTCAGTTAGGGGTGACAAATTTGAATGAAAGTTCGTATATGGATAGCTTAGGGGATAACCTAGAGTGGGATTGCATTTGAGGTCCATAGGTCAAATATCTAGGTCACTGTTACTAAAAATAGAAATTTGGTTTCCGGATGATAACTTCAATTAGGGATGACAGATATCAATGAAAGTTGGTATATGGATAGCTTAGGCGATAACCTAGTGTGGGATTGCATTTAAGGTCAATAGGTCAAATATCTAGGTCACTGTTGCTAAAAATAGAAATTTGGTTTCCGGATGATAACTTCAGTTAAGGATGACATATTTCAATGAAAGTTTGTGTATGGATAGCTGAGTGGATTACCTAAAGTGGGATTGCATTTGGGGTCAATAGGTCAAATATCTAGATCACTGCTACTAAAAATAGAAATTTGGTTTCCGGATGATAACTTCAGTTAGGGGTGACAAATTTCAATATTTCAATGAAAGTCGGTATATGGATAGCTTAGGGTATAACCTAGAGTGTGATTGCATTTGGGGTCAATAGGTCAAACATCTAGGTCACTGTTACTAAAAATAAAAATTTGGTTTCCGGATGATAACTTCAGTTGGGGGTGATGAATTTGAATGAAAGTTGGTGTATGGATAGCTTAGGGGATAACCTAGAGTAGGATTACATTTGGGGTCAATAGGTCAAATATCTAGGTCACTGTTACTAAAAATAGAAATTTGGTTTCCGGATGATAACTTAAGCTGGCTCGCTCATTTAGACAAAATTGTCATCATTAAAAAATCTAGACAGATGGTGCTGTATAAACAGCAGCTAACATTCCAATGATATGTGCTGGCAGGGGACTTGTATTGCATGCAATACTGACTGTAAGCTTGTTAAATGTAATAATGTCGACAAACGTCCATTATGGAAAGAAATTTACATAAGCACATTGCGTATTATTGGTTTTATATTTGACCTTCATTATATAAATTATTATACATTGGTCGTATTCTGGCTCGAAATTCTTTTTAAATAAATATGCTTAAACTAATTGGTTTACTATTTGACTTTCATATTATACATTGATCTTCGTGTCTTGACACCAAATATCAATACCACCAAAATGCAATTGTCAGCAATAATTTAACAAATTTACGTACGATAAGTTTTAGATGCATGAAAATCAGTTCAATCGATATATATATTATTAATTTATAATGACAGCTAGTTGTTAGATTTTGAATTTCTTCAATTCGTAAAGTATAGCTAAGAAGTTAAGCATTCATTATTAAATATGTATTTTTCTCGTTACTACGGTTCTAAAAATGTACTTACATGATTGAATTGTGTCTTCAAGATAACAATGCAAGAATGCTTAGTTTCAATGTGTCCAATATATATCTATATTGATTATTGAATTACATTCACAGATAGTGCAATCGATTAATATGTATACTATAATTATATTGAGTTTACAATATTACTATAGTTCTCCAAATGTTAACATGTCGGGTATATTCCCTCCGTTCTGTTTAAATACTCGAGATTAGTTGATTGTCAATGTTTATGTAGACATGTTTTTACTTGCTTCGCAGGTGTGTTTGTTGACAGCTTTATGTTTTTAGCTCACCTGAGCATGAAATGATCTTGTTGATCTTTTGTAATTAGTTTTCGTTGTCGTGCGTGCGTCGTCAACCTTTGCCTTGTGAACACGATAGAGGCCGTAGTTTTGGATCTTCACAAAATTGGGTCAGAATGTTTGTCTTGATAAAATCTTTAATAAATTTGAATATGAGTCATGTAGAATCAAAAAGTAAGTAAGTAGGTAAAAAAATAGAAAAAGCTTTTGAACATTCCGGAGACCAATTGTTTGGTTCGATCAGAGACCTAGATAACTATGTCTCTGGTACGATGTTAACAAATTTTCGTGAGAATGTTTATGTTGATGATATCTTGGACTAGCTAAAATGGGTAATGTGGGGTCAAAAACTGTGTCACTAGTTTCAATCATAAACATTTAAATTTAAAAAAAAACTTTGTGAGCCCGCCAGAGATCACATTTTGGCTCGATCTCCTCAAAACTTAGAATGTTTTAACTGATTAAATCTTGGAAGAGTTCGAAATTAGCTCATGTGTGGTAAATAACTAGGGTGTTCGCCAAATAATAGGAACCTTGTAAATGGCTAGAAATTGCATTATTGGCTACCTCTTCATGTTATTTAATGACAAAAAAATATATTGATGAAGCTAGGTCAGGTAAGTTTTTACGGCACTTGAGAACACATTGATGGCCGTGTCTTAATGGAACAATCAGATTATCAGGTGAGAATATAGAGCCATCTTGTCCCAATTTAATTGTTTAATATCCTTCAGATATGCGCAGCACATTTCAATAGTGATATTTTACCCGTCAGACATGCGCAATGCCACACGTTATTAATTTGTGCTATATTTACTTATTACATACATGATAAGAATAGAAAGTGACGTTCATTAATAAGCGTAATATTATGTGCTCGTCTTAAGCACTACTGTAAGTAGCCTGTGGTCTTAATCCATATCTAAGCAGGGATCTATACATACTAGTGTATTGGACCCAGACAAAAGTGGGGTCATCAGGGGTCAAAAACTAGGTCACCAGGTCAAATCCTTTAAGGAAACTTTGTTAAAGTAGACAAATTGTCTCTATGATACATTGCTCAACAACTATATATTGTTTATGTCCAGTTTTGAGTGATGTTCATTGACATGTTCCTAGGTTCCCTGTAGCCTTCTGTGATAGTGTAACGTGCATCAAGATTCAACGATATTGCTAGGGCTAAGGATCGTTACGTAAGTGGCGATCCAATCCAATCCCTGATTCAACACTTACGATCCACAAATCGAATCACGAATCTTTTGTTATCAAGTAACTTCAACATTGCAGTACTGAAGACAGCTAAATTAAATTTTCTTTTAGGAAAAATGATGAAAATCAATATAAATTGTTCTGTGGCTTAAATTCATACGTACTCCCTTTCAATTAATGGATTTACCAGCATCATTTTCTGGTTTAAGCCAGTGGCCCATTATTTAAAGATCCAAACAAAGTAGTCCATGATGAGACAATATATGTTCAGAGAAAAGGGACTTTCAAGAACAAAGAATCCACTCTATGTTAAAAAACAAGATCATAGGGAGTTTATTAAGCATGAAATAAAGACACTGTGTCAGGGATTTCCCTTGGATTTTTCATACGAGGGTCCCAGGTCCCTCAGGTTTTTTTATTTTGGGGGTCCCTGAGAAATTTTAGGGGTCCCATATACGGTTATGCATTTTTTAACAGAAGTTTAGAAACTAGACAAGTTGGTTAACCCAATCAGGCAAAAACTTGAAAGATGCTTGATATTAAATTATTGAAGCACGTAGACAATACTGATCGCTCAATGAGCTGCAAGTTCAATAAATAGCAGAAAGAAAAACATTTTGAGCGGAAAGCGAAACATCTGTTCGTCGGATCCAATTGTGGGTCCTAAGGATGCAAAGTACTGTAGATTTGCTAGTCCCGGGTTACAAAGTTGCGTCAGGTACACAGAAAACCTGCGTCAGGGAAAATCCTGCTATGTTGCGAATCATGATTAAGTGTTAAATAATTCATGTACTTGAACTGTAAATATACTTTGTGTCAATAACAATACTAGGCAGTAAAAAATGTTAGATTGGATCTTGTGTTCATTTACTGCCACCTAGGTTTTACGTCATTAATTGGAGCTAATTCCCCAACTACAGCTTTGATACTATGCAGCATAAAGAGTGACAAATAGCCTTGTGACATAACTTAGGCAAGAGCTACAAAATGTGCTATTGTCAAAATGACAGCTAGTTCATAACAACAATGGGGTAAAACGCCTGAACTGTCTCGTGTGGCATCGTACTGGTCAGTCATTACTGTAATACATGTATATCGAGAAAAAAGTGCAATTTTTATCACAGATGATGATTCAGCCATTGATCACACCTTTTGACTACTTCAAATGCACAAACTAGTCGGAACATAATTATGGTTTTTTTTTTTTGGTTTATCGGATTTTAAGCCCCTTTTCAACAGTCAGAGTCATATGAGGCGGACAGTTAACCTAACCATCGTTCCTGGGAAGAACCAGTACTAGACTCCCATCCTCTGCAAGCTACTGACTACTTTCTCACATTAAGAGACATGGTTGGTAGCGGGGCTCGAACCCATTACCCTTAGTGAGAGGTTACAGTGATTGAAATTAGCGATCTTAACCACTCGACCACGGAGACAGGTGTTCATAATTATGTCGGCCACACAAACAAAACATTGCATAAAAAGTGATATAATACAATTCACTTTGAGCGATACTAAGCATTGAATTTGAAGTAATTTGGGATGACCCCGAAAACACCATTGTCTACACCATTTACCTAGTTAACTTGAAATTCTCAAATGGATGAATTGGAGGCAATTTTGTTTTAAAATACTGATAGATTTTCATAATAACAAATTTGTTGGAAGAATTCTTGAAAAATATTCTTGAAAATGGTGTAAAATACGCTGATGTTTCGTTAATACCACAAAAAACACAGTTCATTGATATGCCATCATTTCAGAGAGAAACAATGACGTAACCAATGACAACAGATTCCGTAGAATGAACGGTGACAAGAATCTAGGGAGAAAGAGATTAGGTCGTATAGCAATTACTGGTCCTTCATGTCCTCCTAAAAGACCTTGTCAGATTCTCCAGCGGTAAACAATTAAAATTCCAAATATGAATACAGTGCAACCTCTTCAAAGCAACACCCTTTTGGAGCAGCAATATCATGTTGTTGTTGAGAGGTTGTTTCTCTAAAGAGATTAGATTAATGGTTAAATCATTCAGTTTGGAAAATCATGCTGTTGTTGAAAGGAGGTTGTTGCTCTAGAGAGGGCTGCTCTGGGGAGGTTGTACTGTACAATGTTGATTTGGCTGTGTTGGAGCGGTGGAAGACCTGCTCTTCTGTTGACGTAGCTGATATCTCCCTTCACCAGTTTCGTTCATCAGTTGCTAACTTAACAGTGAGTGATACAGAGACACCATAAAAAATAAAGCAAACATTAGACATATCCAATGCTAGGATATACAAAGATCTACCAATTACACCCCATCTAATTGAAATCAATATCTTCAGTTAACATGAAAATACACAGCCAACTCATACAAATTCCAAATATGAATGTGTTTATGATTATGACAATTAGTTACAGTTGTAAATGAATTCCTTAATAATAATATTTCAATATCTGAAATGACTTGCTTTAACGAATCTACGATTCTTGTTTTAAGGCAAGAATGATGATTAGTTAATTTCTATTACTGGTCGAGATTTGAATTTTACTGATAGTGTTAGATGATATTTTTTTTATTATTTATGTTGATATATACATGTATTAAAAAAAAAGGTTATGATTTTAAATTTGTATAATATTCAGTCACCATTATTATCTATAATATGAATAGTATGAACAATTTTATTCAAATTTATGTTTTCTTAGGAATAATGATGTCAAGAAAAGATCTGTCGTAAGTTTAGTTAATACTATTTATATTACTTCATTTTAATAAGGCACCTTTAAATGTCTTGTTTGTCATGATATAGTCTAATTAATCAGCTTATCCAGAACAGGATACAAACTAAATCATTTTTTAGATAATTATAACTGTTGCAGATGTATCATTCGATATTTTATCAGCATTTCATTTTATGACAAAACCATTAACACTGATTTTAACACCCTCCCCATGTTGCTCTATGGCCCTTCCCCATGACTGGGTTAATCCCCTTAGTAAATTAAAATATGATGTCTCCTGATAATGATTAATTCTACTTCGGAGGTGTTCGCACTGAATTTGATGATAATGGCTGCGAAATTCAAGAAAGGCGGTTTACATGCTTGCAAAGTCAATCAGCTAAGGAGTTCCAAGGGAGACCAGCTTGTTATTGGAAAGGGCCATATTTATTTATATTATGATACAGAGCTTTGTATTATGCATAAACATGCTTTTTAGGTACCGGCGTCACATCGAAAATTTTCTTCAGACCTTTCATTTAGTGTTTCATTTAACAATGACTGTGACAATGATGTGGATCTTATGTCAGCACTTGATCAAATTGAAACTGACTATGAGAAGAAAAGTCAAATTATAAATGTTGGAAAAAATTCTGAAAGACAGTTAAGGGATAGATCAAATCAAAGTACTGCTCAGGATGGGTCTAGAAAAATGGCTACATCATCAGCTGAAATCATACATGAAAGAGTCAGAGGCAGATTGGCATCTCCTCATAGAGTTTCTGGTAAAAAGAAAAGTCCTAGAAAGGTATCTGTGTCAGAAAATTTGGATTCATTTCTTGATTTATCATTCACTAGTCCGATGGAGGTGAACACCCCACAAGTTTTTAAAAGAAAGTCAAATGGTCCAAGATTGTCAAGTCCAAAATCAGGAAAAGCAGTAATTTTGGACAGACATGGTAAAGACAGTCTGGATGTGAAGTCCAGTGCTTTATCACCAATGGTTACTCCTCGTAGAAGTTCTAGAAAAAAGAAGAGAGCCTTGGATGAGAAGGATGAGGACCATATAGCAAAGATGGCAGCTGCTAACAATAGTGATTTTTTCAAATCTTTGATGGAAAATGTCAGTATTGATGAGCTAGATCTATCAAATGAAATAAACAAAGTACCAGATGAAGCAGAGACAGATAAAACTAGAGCTAAGTCTGTGGATGTATGTACTAGTATTGGCAAAGGTAGAAACTATAACAACAAATCTGTGATAGTCACTACTTCTATGAAGTTAAATGATAAGATTAGTGGTAACCTAGCAACAATAGATTCAAAATCAAGGGACAGAAATAATGAAATACTACCTGAAGATTTACCTCTGATACCAACTAGAAGCAGTAGTGATGTTAGCTTGAATCAATCTAAAAGATTGCTAGAAATAAAGCCAGGTAAGCTATACTGTTTCACTAATTTGTGGTTCTTCATACATTAATGGTGTGTAATATCTCAGCTTGATAAATACACATATTAGGGGTTTTCTTATTATACCCCCAGATATGAAATATATGGGGGCTATATTGGATTCACGCTTGACGGTCGGTTGGCCGGTCGGTCGGTCCGTGCGTCTGTAGACACAATTTGTCTGGAGAATTTCTCAGCAACTACTCACAGGATCTCAATGAAACTTCACAGAAGTGATCAGTAGTAAGCCTAGTTGTGCATGCTTAAAGCATTTTTCGTTCGGAATTTTCACTGAGTTATACCCCTTTGTTGTTTTTATTCAGTATATACAATAGGCAAATTTTGTCCGGACAATTTCTCAGCAATTACTCACAGGATCTCAATGAAACTTCACAGAAGTGATCAGTAGTAAGCCTACCGGTAGTTGTGCATGCTTAAAGAAATTTTCGTTCGGATTAATTATCACTGAGTTATACCCCTTTGTTGTTTTTATACAGTATATACAATAGGCAAATTTTGTCCGGACTATTTCTCATTGACTACCGCCAGGAATTCAATCAAACTTCTCAGAAGTGATAAGTAGTTAGCCTAGTTGTGCATGCATTAAGCTTGTCTTGGTTGGTTTTATTTTCACTGAGTTATGGCCCTTTGTTGTCGCCGTACACTATGAAATGCTTATTTTTAAGTGGCAATGAAAATCGCAACTTCTTGCACCGAAGCAGATTACTGACAGTGCCCGAAATATCCGCAATGGTCATCACGTGATATAAACAAAACAGAAATAGAGCGAGGTCACGTGTTACTCACACCAACTAGTGTTAGCTTGATGTCGCAGTCGCTATTTATAGTCTAAGAATGGAGCGAGCTCGATAAACAACGACGGGAATGAATCTGCCCATCTGTCAATAAACGAACTGAATCCTATCCTACTATAGTAAACAAACATGGCGTTGAATTTAGTACACTATCAAGCATTGTGTTATATTACTGAGGATGAAGCAAAACTACTTTTTAAGTGGTGTTCATGTGTACATACAGACTGTGTATTATTCAAGTTGTTAATCGGACTCGCTAATAGTCTCAATGATTACGTGACATTCACCGAATACTAGTAGCTGTTTCATATCGTTGTCGTCTCGTCAATCACCTATAAATTACTAGAAACGTGTCAATATTTCAATAAAAGTGGTTTCAGTTGACTGAGAATTTGTCTCTGCCTGGTGCGCTACAACGAGAACTAGTTCAGTATTTATATGGGCACTGTGACGACAGGGTTCGACATTAAGGCAGGTCCAAACGACAATCAATAGCTTACTGGTCCAGTCTAGTGCATCTTGCTATTTGGTAGCCCGAATGGTCGTGCTCTTGAAAATGCAGCCGAAACTCTTTATATCAAAGGACTTAGGAAAAATTGTTCGATCTAAATGAACTTCGATGTATAAATTATTAGAGAAATTCGCTGTGTTTATTACATTTTGGAGCGATCGTCGGTGTGTTGTAATAACCATTTAATCGTGTTATAAGATACGGAACACGGTATTTATACGTTTCGATGTATTTATTTTAGCAACATATCGCAAATAAACAAAACATTATAAACATATTCACACAGACTAATTTTATAATCGCGAGCGTGGACACTGACTTGTTTACGCAATTGTCATTAATTAAATATCGTTTTCGGAGTTCAATACAAAAATGTTTGGGACCGTTATACCAGGTTTTTACAACAACGTACCCTCAGACAACGGAGTATGTTATTTTTGGAGACTTTATTTAAATATTTTAAATGCATTCCAGCAGATATTGCAACGTCTGATACATTGAGGTGATAGTTTCCCCTGATTTTAATTTTAGGGTGGAAACAGGGACTACATATAGAGTACCTCGTGAACTGTAGAACCATATGACCAGATTCATGAGATTCATGAAACATCAACGGCTTGTATTTTTGATGGAGTAGATGATCACTTTAGTTTCGGGATCAGTTAAGTCAAAATAACAAATTTCGCACATCCTGATAAAAAAATGATACATAGGCCACATTCTAGTATTGAATTGCCGGATGCGATTTTGCGCCGTACAAACATTTAACTTGTACAGTGTATATACAATATCTCAGTAACTACTCATAGGAATTCAATGAAACTTAACAGAAGTTATAAAAAGTAAACCAAGTTGTGCATGCAATAACCAGGTTTTGTTTGGATTAATTTTCACTGAGTTATGGCCCTTTGTTTTATACAATTAAGTAAATTTTGTCCATACCATTTCTCAGCAACTCATGCAGGAATTCAGTGAAACTTCTTAGAAGTGATAAGTAGTTTGCCAAGTTGTGCATGTCCACAATAGGTTTTGTCCAAGTAAATTTTAATGAGTTATGGCGATTTGTTATTTTTTATATAAGGTATATTTAGAAACTGGTCAGGATATATCTAAGCAACAATTTGCAGGTATTAAAAAAATGAAAATGCATTATATTTCCCACTGTAAAATGTAACAATAACTGTGTCAAGGTCGCATCTGGGGGTATTCATCACCTTTAGTGATAGTTCTAGTTTTATAGTTGTAGTCAGAAAAGGGCATCTTCCCCTCTGAATATTTCTTTGAATTCATGCAATTTTCCCTATATTTCCAATTTGCTCCTTAAGAAAAATATAATAATAAATGTACAATACATAGACGATGAGGAATTGGCCATTTTTCTGAGGTTAAATTCATACATGTTTTATTTTATATATATACTCCGCCCTTTAACGTAACGTCAAATATTACATGACATCATGTCCGTTGTTTATTATTATGTATTATTCTGTGAAAGGCGCAATGCCGAAACGTAAAAATACATAAAACAAATTTAAACACTGTTGTTGTTTAAACAGTATTGCAATTTACTCGTTATAATTTCACTCAGATAAACAAACAGTGTTATTTACAATGTAAGCCTTTTGCTATTATTCTAACCTCTGAAAAATGGCCAATACCTCATTGATATTCTCTCAACTGTCTATGTATTCTACAGACAGTGTCAACTATTTGAGTTTTATCACTCTTTGTTTCAAGATTTAGGTAAAGACCAACTTGCTTTGTCATCCTGGGATTTACCGGAGACCGTGTTAAAACAGTATGAGAGTCGAGGTATCACTCACATGTTTCAGTGGCAGGCGGAATGTTTGTTGATAGGAAATGTATTAGGTAAGTTAACATTTTATGCTTTTTAGCTCACTCTAGGCCATCCGCTCAGGATGAGCTTTTAGGATTGATGAATGTCTGTCGTTGTCCGGCCACAATTAGTTTGTTTACTCTCTAGCATCCACGGTTCTAGAACAATCTTAATCAAACTTGTTCACAATGTATATGGCCAAAATATCTACCTGTATAAAGTTTTATTAAAAAAGCAGACACAAAGTTTGGCTTGTGTAAGTTTTGATGATTGAGATAAATATATGAATGCATGTACATGTACTAGTATATATTTCTGTTTAAGGGGGAGGTAACTTGGTTTATTCAGCCCCAACAAGTGCTGGTAAAACAATGGTGGCTGAGTTACTGGTACTGAAAAGAGTGGTGGAAACCAAGAAAAAAGCTATTATCATACTTCCTTTTGTATCTGTGACTAGGGAGAAAATGTTCTATCTACAGGTTAGTTATCACAATTATTTAAATACAACAATTTGGTTTAATTTGGTCTATCATGGTGTATGATTTTCTCTGCGTTAATGGTCAAATAAAAACAGGTTTGAAGTCTTACCAT
The DNA here is from genome assembly GCA_964023205.1 of Lutraria lutraria. Lineage (NCBI taxonomy): Eukaryota > Metazoa > Mollusca > Bivalvia > Venerida > Mactridae > Lutraria > Lutraria lutraria. The sequence continues at coordinate 41,444,051 of OZ026835.1, forward strand.
TTTGAATGTTACTATAAACGATAGATATACATTAAATCAGCATTGGGTAGATCGATGTTCCAGATGTGACACGCTGAACTACTAATCGAAAGGTCGTGGGATCCAATCAGAGTCCCAACTTCCAATATCTCGGGGACGATGATGCTTTACATCAGGCATGATAAAGAAGCAGGAAAAAATTAGAGTAAATAAAGAGTAGGGATATGAATGCCTGGCTCTCCTGTATCAAGTAAATAAGAGTAGGGATATGAATGCCTGGCTCTCCTGTATCAAGTAAATAAAGAGTAGGGATATGAATGCCTGGCTCTCCTGTATCAAGTAAATAAGAGTAGGGATATGAATGCCTGGCTCTCCTATATCAAGTAAATAAAGAGTAGGGATATGAATGCCTGGCTCTCCTGTATCGAGTAAATAAGAGTAGGGATATGAATGCCTGGCTCTCCTGTATCGAGTAAATTAGAGTAGGGATATGAATGCCTAGCTCTCCTGTATCAAGTAAATAAGAGTAGGGATATGAATGCCTGGCTCTCCTGTATCGAGTAAATAAGAGTAGGGATATGAATGCCTGGCTCTCCTGTATCGAGTAAATAAAGAGTAGGGATATGAATGCCTGGCTGTCCTGTATCAAGTAAATAAAGAGTAGGGATATGAATGCCTGGCTCTCCTGTATCGAGTAAATTAGAGTAGGGATATGAATGCCTGGCTGTCCTGTATCAAGTAAATAAAGAGTAGGGATATGAATGCCTGGCTCTCCTGTATCAAGTAAATAAGAGTAGGGATATGAATGCCTGGCTCTCCTGTATCAAGTAAATAAAGAGTAGGGATATGAATGCCTGGCTCTCCTATATCGAGTAAATTAGAGTAGGGATATGAATGCCTGGCTCTCCTGTATCGAGTAAATAAGAGTAGGGATATGAATGCCTGGCTCTCCTGTATCGAGTAAATAAAGAGTAGGGATATGAATGCCTGGCTGTCCTGTATCAAGTAAATAAAGAGTAGGGATATGAATGCCTGGCTCTCCTGTATCAAGTAAATAAAGAGTAGGGATATGAATGCCTGGCTCTCCTGTATCAAGTAAATAAAGAGTAGGGATATGAATGCCTGGCTGTCCTATATCGAGTAAATTAGAGTAGGGATATGAATGCCTGGCTCTCCTGTATCAAGTAAATAAGAGTATGGATATGAATGCCTGGCTCTCCTGTATCAAGTAAATAAAGAGTAGGGATATGAATGCCTGGCTCTCCTATATCGAGTAAATTAGAGTAGGGATATGAATGCCTGGCTCTCCTGTATCGAGTAAATAAAGAGTAGGGATATGAATGCCTGGCTCTCCTGTATCAAGTAAATAAGAGTAGGGATATGAATGCCTGGCTCTCCTGTATCAAGTAAATAAGAGTAGGGATATGAATGCCTGGCTCTCCTGTATCAAGTAAATAAGAGTAGGGATATGAATGCCTGGCTTTCCTGTATCGAGTAAATAAGAGTAGGGATATGAATGCCTGGCTCTCCTGTATCGAGTAAATAAGAGTAGGGATATGAATGCCTGGCTCTCCTGTATCGAGTAAATAAGAGTAGGGATATGAATGCCTGGCTTTCCTGTATCGAGTAAATAAGAGTAGGGATATGAATGCCTGGCTCTCCTGTATCGAGTAAATTAGAGTAGGGATATGAATGCCTGGCTCTCCTGTATCGAGTAAATAAGAGTAGGGATATGAATGCCTGGCTCTCCTGTATCGAGTAAATAAGAGTAGGGATATGAATGCCTGGCTCTCCTGTATCGAGTAAATAAAGAGTAGGGATATGAATGCCTGGCTCTCCTGTATCGAGTGAATAAAGAGTAGGGATATGAATGCCTGGCTCTCCTTGTATCTTCTATAATTGTCTTCTTTTGGAGCAGCTCTGAAATGACCATAGTTTTCGAATGGGTTGTTGAATAATAGATAAACAATATTGGCTTAATCATGTGCTAGCTAGTAAGTTTGTCTTCATGAAGAACTCAACAAAGTAACTATATTCATTCAATGTCTGGTACTATTTGTGTACATTTATTGATTGACCTATCAGGAGCTGTATCAGGATGCTGGTATACGTGTCAGTGGGTTTATGGGACATTATGCACCAGCCGGAGGGTTCAGTAGTGTCGATGTAGCTGTTTGTACCATAGAAAAAGGCAACAGTCTGATCAATAGAATGTTGGAGGAGAACAAACTGGATCAGCTAGGTTTGTATAGTTATTGTAAAATGTTTTTTATGCCCCCATATCGATAGATCGGGGTCATGTTGAAATTTGGCCTGTTTGTTTGTACCAAACTTTATTAAACCTTGCCTATAAAATCAAAACACTCCACCTACAATCATCAAACTTCATTATGTTAGTTCCTCTTGACAAACTGTACAGGACCTGTGAATTTTCAGGTCAGTAGGTCAAAGGTCAAGGTCACCCTGAGTGGGCATTTTGTTATAAATATACATCTTGTTTTAAATGAATTGAAGCAATATAACTTCCTCTCATTCACTACAGCTTTATTTCTGGTTTAAAATCTTTGTACATCTGAGATATTCTGTGAATGATTGTGACGAGAGGATAGATTTCATGTTTTAATGACTTATTCAGTCGTAGTAAGGAAAATGATGTATTTACTTTCTGATAACAAAGGGTGTTTATTAGTACACATAGTGAGGATTGAGTCTATTCACTCTTCATTGATTGACTTACATCTTTTAAGTTTCTCAACAATAACCTCCTTATACACTACATCAATAAAAAATATATATTTTAGTGTTTGGGAAAAAAGGTACATTTTTATGAACTAGTAATTCTTGTATTTCAGGTATAATTGTCGTGGATGAGATGCATTTGATAGGTGACCGTCACCGTGGTTACTTGTTGGAACTTCTACTTACCAAGATTGTGTACATGACAAAGAAGCTCAAACTACAGACCCCATGGTATGTTCTTGTTTTACTTTTTATGTTTAAATTGGTATAGAATTTAACCCTGTGCTTACTTTCTTAGATTGCACTATGGCTAATATCAAAAACACTTATTGCTGCAGTCTTCAAATTTAGACGCCAGTCCGAAGACCGAGTCTGCCTGAATCACTGCCAGTCCAGTGAAAACGACTGATCAACAGACCAATGGTCTGGTGGAATTTTGAGCTGACAATTTGTCTAAAATGCACAAACAAGTTTCAAAATCAAATGTGTTACAAGTGAATTTTAAAAAGTTTCATACCAAAACTAATCACTGGTAAAGTTCACTCGGTTTGGTAAAATGTGTGCCTTTACAAGACCAAATGTCCAGTGCTTGAGTATGTTAATTGTGAACACTGTTGTTGTGCATATCTTGATTGGGTAACTAAAGAGCTAGTAATCTTGCATTGTCATTATTTATTACTAGTCAATGTTATTGCTTGTCAGTTTTCAATGGCATTTAACATAAGATATAATATGTTTTGCAGCCCATCAATACCCAAGATGACACAAGGGGATCGGTTATGTCTTATTTCCATTGTGGTCCCTAAAAAATATTGTCTGTAAACATTATTTCTATTTTATATAATACTGATCACTGATGTTATTGTTGTAATCATTTGGACTGGTATTGTGAATGTGTTATATTGTATTTACAGCCTTCCAGCATTCCTAGTTTTTCTTTGAACTTCTTTGTATTCCAAGTTTTTTATCCATTATGTAATTTAAGGAAAAAGTCTATTAATAATTTTAGATATGGTAAAGACTTTATATTGGTGTGGAAGTCAATCAGGCTGTTTAGCTGACTGTCTATATATGTTGCTGATAGTATACAGTTATTTCATGGGCATTTGTTGAACAGTCAAAACTGTGGTCCCGAGGTGGAGGGGTGACTTTTAAACTGTTGACCTGGGGCCGTAGGTGTAATGCGTTGGGTAATAATGTGGTCTGATGTCTCTGCTATATGCTCCAGCCTATAGCAGATGATGAGAAAAGGTTGGACTATGCATAAGTGATGCCTACTAGTGACTGAGAAACAGATACATGATCATGAAAATCAGCTAAACAGTCCAATTGCATAAAATTTGTGGTAATTATATAGAAAAGGGTTGCCAAGGTAACATACTTCCTGCAAATATTTCCCTTTTTTCTCAACATTCCTTGTTTTGTTCAAATATACCACTAGAAGGCCTGTTTTTATCAATCAGTGTTTTTTTGTGTATCATTTATTCCAGTGAGCCGTCAGCTGATATTCAGATTATTGGAATGAGTGCTACTTTGCCCAACTTAGATTTACTGGCCAGATGGTTGTGTGCTGATTTGTACTGTACAGATTTCCGGCCGGTACCTCTGACTGAATGTGTTAAGATTGGTACAGCACTGTATGATTCTAGTTTGCAGCTGATGAGAGATATTGATGTTACGTATGCAATCAAGGTAAGTACAAGATTTTGGTTGTTTGACAATTAAGTCAAATCTGATTAAAGCTTGTAAGTTTCACATCAGAGATAAAGTATCAAAATTTATCCTGTTTCTACATTATTTTTAGACCTGATAAAGTGATAACTGGATGAACTTGGGAGTAGGTCATGTGGTTTGCTTTATTTTTGTCACTTTGTATTCCTACTCCCTGTAGTCTGCTTGTTACAAATTATTATGTAAAGGTTTGGAATGGTTGTTAAAGTATATGTCATGAATTATTGTTATTTGTTTGTTTAACTGTTTAATGATCCATTTGACAGCTATGGTCCTTTCAGAGCTGCCCCAGTGAGAGGGGAGATAAGATACAGGAGAGCTGGGCATTTACATCCCTACTTTATTTTTTCCTGGTACTTTATGATACCCAGTGTATAGCACCAATACATGCCTCACCCTGTTCCTGTGATTTTCTTCACTCAGTACTTAGTTGGGACTGGGACACTGAAAATGTGTCCCTGAAATATTCAAATGCGGAGCCGAGGTTCAAACCGACAACCTTTCGAATAGTAGTTCAGCAATATACCACTGATCATCCCACCTTGAATTATTGACTAGATATGTACCTTTATTACAGGGTGATGAAGACCATGTGGTACCATTGTGTATTGAGACAATCAGTCATGGACATTCTATATTAATCTTCTGTCCAACCAAAAACTGGTGTGAAAAACTTGCTGAAACCATCGCAAGAGAATTGTATAATCTGTTCAAAACTTGTACAGCTGTTCTAAAAGATCAGAATACTGGTAGTTGTTTTGTTTTTTCGTTTATCTACCCTGTACTTCTCATATGATATTAGAATATACTATTGTTGTTAAAGCTTGTATTTTGTTTATCCTATGTTGTCATGTACCTTTTTCTTCTCTTTGTTTTATATACATTTCTCTGTCATATTAATAGTTATTCTTACTTCATGAATAGTTCAGGAATTATGCAAGAAAAGTTCAAGAAAAAATCATATTTTCAAGAATTTGATTCGAAGGGGATGTATTGTATGATATCCATTCCTGTATATGTATGTATACCTTGGATACACTGACCTTGACATAGTGTTTATGTATACCAGTATACATATTTATCTCAGATTGTCATCTCAGATTGTCGTTGGTACCCATGATCTCAGATTGTCATTGGTACCCATGATCTCAGATTGTCATTGGTACCCATGGGCATATTGCCCGCATGTATTTCAGAAATAAATCATGTAAATATAAGTCTTTGGTTTTGTCATAATTTAAATTCCTGTGAAAACTGCCTTTAAGACATATCTTGATATTTTGTTTTTAAAAAAAGTAAGTTGTTGCCTTATTCTAAAACTGTCAGTCTAGTGATATGTCTGATTTGTAAACTGGTGTCTCTATTTCTTATATCAGGTTGTGAAAATTACTAAGAGGGGAATAAACCTGTTCCTCCATGATATTTATGTAGTCTTTTTTTAAACATTTTGTATAAAAGTATTTAACCTGATTTATATCTATATTTTAGGGGCATCTAACTCGCTAATTCTACCATTAGATCAATCAGCATTGAAGGATATTGTAGAACAGTTACGACGTACTCCTGTTGGTATAGACTCTGTGTTAGGTAGAACTGTCCCATATGGTGTGGCCTACCACCATGCAGGTAATGAGTAAGATTTTACTCAACAAGTGTACACATACTATGTGTAAATGGGTTCACTTGTTGAGTAAAATCTTACTCATTAATTACAAAATATCAATGCTTTGATGCTTTTATTATGCAAGTGTAAAATTGTAAAACTTTTCATGATTCTACAGTTCGCAGTTCATTAGTTTTGATGTAAAATATGAAATGGGGATATAATCCCTCTTTTTAATGATCACTATACAGTCAAACCTGTGAATAAAGGCCTCCCTCTGGGAAGACATTACATGGCCTTTGTTCAGATGTGGCCATTATCACAGGTTTCACTGTACATGAACTGAAAGTAAACATGTTTAAAACAATATTGATTTTCATAAATGAAAGTCTGTTTTCTATACTTTGCCATATTAAAATCTTTCTAGTAATTTACTTATTATGAGATTACTTATAATTGAAATATAATACAGGTCTAACATTTGATGAACGAGATATTGTTGAGGGAGCTTTCAGACAAGGAATACTAAAGGTTCTAGTGGCAACATCTACTCTGTCATCTGGGGTCAATCTACCTGCCCGTCGTGTCATCATCAGGACCCCAGTATTCCATGGACAGTTGATTGATTTCCTTACATACAAACAGATGATTGGAAGAGCTGGAAGAAAGGGGGTTGACACTGCAGGTATGTCTTTTACTTTAGTAGAAAAAAGTTTTTGTTTAATTGATACATCATTTAATACTAAGTAATTTAAATGAGTCAGAGGGTTGAGATCAAAATGCAAAATGATGTGAAATGTTAAATATGTCCTCAATATTATGTATAAAGATTTCTTTGTAATTTGAGAATGTATCTTAAATGTATATGTTTTGTTTGATTTAGACTGAAGATACTGTGACTGAAGATACTGTATTTGTAAAAAAGAAATATTCTGTTACTGTGATTTCAGTTATTTGGAAAATAATTGAACAACTTTTTATTGATCATTATAAAAAAGATTCCTATATCACTCCGCGTTTTTGTTTGGTCATACTAAAAGTCACTTTACATTGTATTTGTATGTATAGGTGAAAGTATCTTATTGTGTAAACCCAATGAATATTCCAAAGCTGAGAAACTAGTGAAGGGAGCACTACCTCCTGTCCATAGTACACTTATCAGAGATGAAGGTTGGTGATTTATGTTTGAATTTAGGGTTTTTTATCAATGTAAAATATAATGTCAAATATTTCATAAAATGATCAAGTTTGAAGTCAGTCAATTTTTAATGTTCTTTGATACTTCATATTAATGATTGCAACGTTTTATCTTAGATCCTACAAACCAAGCTCTAGGTTATAAACTTGCTTACCATTGGTCAATAATTTATGTGAGCTCAGAATCAACCAATTGTAGGCCTTGTACTCTAGGGCCTCGTTTCATCAATATATTCTTATCTTTCGTAAGATTCTTTCCTACGAAGACACTTACGACAAAAGTTACGAAATTCTTAAACCGTTTTATTAACTGTTCTTATCTAAATGTGTAAAGACCGTGACACAGTCTGCACGGGTAATGTTTATTCACCGGCCCTAGCTATGTAAATAAGAAAAATGCACTTGATTCTATACATTTGAATCACAGTTTCCACCAACCATCATATTCAACAGCATCACGTCTCAGGTTCATATGTTTGGATAGACACAACAAACAACAGTGTATGTGTACATGTCATTTAATATAAATGACGAGATCAATATAATATAGTAAACAAAACATTTCTATCCATACATAGGTGGGCAATATTATATAGAGAATTTTATTTTATTAAGCCGCGTTTTCTTATCTTTAAGACAGCCCATGAGCTATCGTAAAGTTAAGAAAGAATTGTTCCCAAACTTAAGAATTCGTAGCTGAGAAAGTATTGATGAAACGTATTTTAACGCTAAGAAGGGAGATAAGACACGTCTTACTAAAGAAGTGGCGTAAGGTGTTTGATGAAACGAGGCCTAGGTCTTTTGGATAGCCACAAAACATCATTTGGTATCAAATTTTATTATTTTAGTGTAGAACTATTTTTACACTTATATTTTAGGCATATTGTTTTTGGGCTGTCTTGTCTGTTTGTTTGTACCTTGCCTATAAAAAAATGTGACAGCCTACAGTTGGTTCCTCATGACTATCTCTACAGAACCTGTGCATTTTCAGGTGAATAAGTCGGTCAAGGTCACCATCTTGTATAATTTTTTCAGATGAACCATTAAGTTCAAGTCTGAAACGGGCCATACTTGAGGTTGTCGTCAGTGGCGTGGCCACAACACCTGATGAGGTGACAGCCTATGCTTCCTGTACTCTGCTGGCGGCTTCTGTGACCGAGGATCGAACTAACACAGCAAGCTTCATACATGAATGTGTTACGTTTCTTCTGGAGAATGAGTTTGTATGTAAACAAACAATATCAAGTCCTGATGGTATGATTTACAAGATTGCAACTTTGATCACTATTAAATCTGAATCTTATGAATATGTCCTCATAGAATTATTTCCCTTTCCTGGGTGTACACGACTTTCTTAAAATGTAAATATAGTTAAAAACGAATAATACATAAATTCATATTTTGTGATAGATTTTAAGTATTGCATGAAAATTAAACATTTTTAGCTCACCTGATTCATCAGGTGAGCTTTTAGGATCGGTGAATGTCCGTCGTCCGTCCACAATTAGTTTGTTTACACTCTAGCAACCGCAGCTCTTTACGAATCTTGATTAAACTTGCTCACAATGAATATGGCCACAATGTCTCGGCTAAGTTCGATTATGGGCAAAATCTGATAATAACTTCTAGAGTTATGGGCCCTTGAATTACAAAATTTGCTATATTTTAGTTTGTTTACACTCTAGCGCATTCATTTAGTCACCAATCCTGATCATATTTTCAGTAAATATGTATAACCAAAAGATCTTGGACAAGTTCGATTATGGGCAATATCGGACCAGAACTTCAAGAGTTATGGGCCCTAGACTTTGAAAATTGATATATTTTAGCTTGTTTACACTCTTGCACCTACATTTATTCACCGATCCTAATAATATTTTCAGTAAATGTGTATAACCAAAAGATCTTGGACAAGTTCGATTATGGACGGAATCGGACCCAAACTTCAAGAGTTATGGGCCCTTGATTTTGAAAATTTGCTATATTTTAGCTTGTTTACACACTAGCGCCTTCATTTATACACCGATCCTAATAATATTTTCAGTAAATGAGTATAACCAAAAGATCTCAAACAAGATCGATTATGGGCGGAATCGGACCACATCTTCAAGAGTTATGGGCCCTTGACTTAGAAAATTTGCTATATTTTAGCTTGTTTACACTCTAGCGCCTTCATTTATTCACCGATCCTAATCATATTTACAATGAATGTGTATGACCTTATGGTTTTGGACAAGTTAAGTTATGGGTGGAATCGGACCAAAACTACAAGAGTTATGGACCCTTGGAGTAGAAAATTTGCTACGTTTTAGCTTGTTTAACAGTATTATACCTTCATTGTTGGTTTTGATCTCAAAATCTACGTAAAAATGAGTTTTACAAGATGGAAACTATATTACCTGGTCATTGAGTATTGGCCTTTGTTCTCAGGTGAGCGATAAAGGGCCAATGTGGCCCTCTTGTTATGTTCGCTATTGATTCTTATGTTAATGTTTGTTTTCACATGAGCATGAACAATTATAAAACATCATCTTTGTATCAATTATTTTAACTGTGTCTTTTTTTGGTAATTTTACATATAGTTTTAATTGTTTTAATAATTATTGTACTATTTCCACAAAATTGTTGAGCTATATTATTTGAACTCTAGTGTTTGTGATTACCCTCAAAATCAATTAGCCTTGGTTCAGAGGTTAGTAGCACGATTTGTAACCCGGCAAACACGGTTTGATTCCCAGTCGCGGCAGGTCATACCCTTCTATAAAGATTTGACAACAATGTTGATTTTCCTCCACATGTGAAGAAGTTGCCGATTCTTTGTGGAAGGGTTAGTTAGTACTGGTTAGAATATAGTCCAGGAAACTGGTTAAGCCATATATATAACTGAAAAATTGTTGAAAATCGGCGTCGCGGCAGGTCAAACCCTTCCATAAAAATCTGACAACAACGCTGACTTTCCTCCACTTGTGGGCAGATTTAAGGTTACACAGGGTTTGAGATATCTTGTGAATTCACAGCCTGTGATAGAATCTATGAATGTTGTTACAGGCAGTAAGACTGAGAGATTTGTTCCGACACAACTTGGTACAGCAGTATTGTCGTCCTCTATATCACCTGATGAAGGTTTGGTTGTTTTCTCAGAATTGTTACGAGCCCGGCAATGCTTTGTATTGGAAAATGAACTTCATATAATTTATCAGGTAAATATTAGCATGCCACTATGTAAATTACAAAAAATAAAGCATGAAGATTTTTTCCTTATTTGAATACATGTTTATTTAGAGGTCAGATCTGTGACCTGGCTCTATGGTTATATAGCTGGGCTGATAACTGAAAAAATCTTTCACTTTATGATACAAGCACCAAATTTGGCATGAATGTTCAGCAAGGCTAACTCTTTGAAAAAAGCACGTTAGCCACTTAAATTTTTCAAAATGGCCGCCATATTTTACAAAATGGCCACCATGGTTATTTCAATATCGCTTATTTCACTCGATGGTAGTATTAATCATTAAAAAAGGACTAGACCATATTCATATATGTTTGAAATTGATAGAAATCTGTTAAAAGCTGTGAACGACTGAAAATTTCGAATTAAGTTGGAATCAAACGATAGAAATGACGTCGTTTTTGACGTCAGAACGGTCATTTTAAGGTATTTATTGTGCCTCTCTGAAAATACCTATCGCTCTATCAATTTATGTAGATATTTAATGAAATAAACATTTAAAAGCGGAAAATAAAATTACCTACACGAAGGTATAAATTTGATATTCATGACTTAATGCAAGTAAAACGATTTTAAATGTGAAGTTAAGTGTCTTTTTATCTCCTCTCTTCCAAATTGCTATCAAATATCCCTTTTCAGCTTTCTGTAGCTCTCCTGCCTTTTTATTGTGTTTCTTTTATTTTCTATTTGCTTTTTTTTATTGCTTTACTTATTATGAGACTGACACATGAAGGTATGTATCAAAACTGCTGTTTCATATAGAAGTACATGTATAGGCCATACCAAATCGACTGCATTTACACTACCACGACATCCACTTTTGCAATGACATTTTGTTAATTTTTACATCTCTGAACATTGGGATGAAGTTCAGTTAAAATCAACAAAAGATAATTGTGTTTCTTCAACCCTCTGTCACCTGGACATTTCCATCTGATAAATTGTAGCCTAACCCCCAAATACAGCATGCTAAATGAGCAGCGGTTTTATACATTCAAGTAAAGGAGCACAAGTTTTAGGAAGATTCGTATGACATCTTTTTCTCTAACACGTTGCACAAAGAGAAGTGGTCAATTTCCTCCTACCATAGACAGACCTAGGTAGAAGTATTGACCTTCCTTAATTAAGTTGGACAATTTCCTCACTTCTGATTTTTTTCTAGTCTCTGGTGAGACTCGAACACACAGGAATGAGAGGCAACTGATAACTGGTCAGAGACCTACCATAATCACTTAACCACGGTGGTCCTTTTGAATGATCTCAGTTTTTCGGCAACTAATCGAGTCTTGCATGATGGATATTTGCTGTGGGACTATTCCTATCATACAAAATTATAACCAATTTATCTAACACTCTGTTCATGATCATCTATATTCACCGGTTCCTAATCTAGCTTTACCAATACTGGAGTTTGGACACACTTCCAACGTCTGCTGAGACAATATCACAACCAGAAAATGAATTGCTTAGCCTACATAGAAATAAATGTCAAGTTTCACACTTCATCTGCGATTTTGACCATGCACAAATCCTACCCAAAGTTTTTCTAGAGATTAGGCAGATCAGAGAAAACATTGACGGCTGTCACAGGACGAACACAATCATTGATTTTTACCTTGATACTGGTGTAGCCATGTACGATGATAATATAAGTATTAGCGTCTTCATGGTTATATGACATATTAAGCCCCTAAAGACTGCCTGTTCGATTATGAATAGCAATAAACTTTCAAGTTACTTAAGAGGTTTTGGTTCGACACAGTGCAACATGTTTCTCAGAAACTTGAGAAATCAAAAAAGGTTATAATATGTGTTTACAAGTACACATGTATTATCTTTGGTATTTTCTGAAACTAGACAATATATAATTATTTGCTTATCCTATGTAACCGTGAAATCCTGTTTATTCATCAAAATGTTATTTACATTATGGGGGAGTTTCAATGATGCTCAACACCACAAAACTGTCAGTAAGGTTACGGGGTCATGTCATAACACGCTGTTGTCCCCAGTATACAATGTTTTCTGTCTAATAACATGCTCTTAGAATAGATAGGGAAACCAAACGGCTCCGGTTCTGACCTGATTACTCCCATTACATCGGAGAGTGATGTATCATCAGTGTACGGGAGATAATCGCTTCGTTCCATTGTTTTATCTATATTCACACATGTATGTATTTTTATACTATTGTCGTTGATAGAATGAGTATATAGTGAGTCAGTGAGTAGAGCTCAGACAGTACATTGGTTCGCATCGTAAAGCATACATGAATAGTATTAAATCGTTAATCGTTGATAGAATAAACTTTGGATAAAAGAGTTATAGACATAATACAACTCGTATAGATATACATATAGATATATAGTGAAAATAAAGAAATATAATTATAAAGGATTTATAGTGTTTTATAATGGGCCCAGCAAAATTAAAAGTTTATATAAATCTCCAGAACAATCAGCAAGACCTTATTTTCCTCAAATACCTCCAAGATCTGATTCAAACTAAGACTACCAAGGAAACACATGGGTATCAACAGCTATGCATCTGCTACCACACGTCAACACAAGTTTGTACTGTCAACTGATGTATCCAGATTTTCGCATAAATTGATGGATGGAAGGTGTAAGGTATGGCGTCATCAAGATGAACATTACACAGAATGTATTCATCCAACAATAATATTTGATGTACATGTATTAGTATAGTCGGGCATATCATGGCAATACAAGCCACCTTGGCTAGTAGCTGACAGTCTTACGACCTAGAGATACATTGTACCCTTTCTTCAAGACCACATTGCTAGACTACATTCAGTCAATGTATCATCTGCTTTCCTGTGCCAATATGTTGTTTAAGTTCTGCTTAGGGGGTTTCTTCGACAGATCTGGGGCATATTGAACATCAATGTGATTAGCACAGATGTCTAGTGTACAGCTAACTCATCAAAAACAAGGCGCGGGTAGTGAAGGCGTTGGTTGCTATCTAGAAATACAGGGTTAATTGTAGATCCTCTCAATTAAGGCATAGATGCCAATATATTGTAGTAGAGGCAAATGGCAGCAGCACTCATCACTGATTGTTGTGAACTTTCACCTTCGAGTCACTTCATTTATAAGACATACAAATTTAATTCCCTGCTATATGAACACCATCCAGGTAATCCGATAGTAATTTCCGATTTTTAATCGGTCAAGGACTTGACCGTTGACCTTCCTATCTCGTAATCAATTAGGGTCATCTTGTAATGAACAACCCCTCTTCCTATTCTGAGGACCACAGGCAAAATTACTCTCTAGCTATTGGCAGACATAGTCTTCATGTTGTATGTCACTGTGACGGAGGAACGTAGGTCAGATTTTTATGTTGTAGGTCATGGTGACCTCAAAGTGTGACCTACTGACCTCAAAACTAAAAGAAGTCACTTACATGTGATTACAAACCTCTCAACACTTCTTCGAAGTGTGAGAGCTTAATGAATAAAATATTTTCAATGGTATTGCAGTAAAAAGAAACGAATTCCTACATGAAAATGGCCGCCATTTTGAAAATTGCCGCCATTTTGAAAAATCAAATGGCTAACGTGCTTTTTTGGAAAAGGACACATTGAACTACATCTGTGCCAATTTTGGTGCTTGTATCACCAACTGCAAGATTTTGAGATATTTTCTACTTAATCTGCCCAGCTGATAAGAATACTGTTCTTCCTTGTTTAGGTATAGGTTCAATTGCTTTTTTCTCTTTGTGTAGCTGTAATGTCTAGGCAATTCTGCTCATTCTTTTTCTCAGGTAACACCAATATATGCTCAGCTAGACTCTATAGACTGGTACCAATATTTTGGTATCTGGGAAACATTAACTACCGGAATGAGAAAAGTTGCAGAACTGGTTGGCGTGCAGGAATCATTTCTGGCGAAAGCTGTAAGAGGAAGAATATTTACAAAAACCTCAGCGCAGATGAAACTGCTTGCAATTCATAAAAGATTCTACACGGCTTTGGTGCTCCATGATCTAGTACAGGAAACCCCATTAAATGTCGTAACAAAGAAGTATAATTGTAATAAAGGACAACTCCAATCCTTGCAGCAGTCTGCGGCTACTTTTGCTGGTAAAATATTAAAATTTGACCTTTCCGGTAAAGGTTATTTCTTGACTGAATAAAATCTGACAAACTGTTAACATTCTTATGTCTATATGAGTTCTTACTACCAGTAATGGCTTCAATTATATGCAAAATGTATTTCCCAATATTTCAAACAGTGATACCATCATTATTTACGTAGAATTTATTTTGCATATTAATGATATTTTGACCATGCTATCATTCTCATGTTCTCAACATTATTAAGTTGTGTTTTAACTAAAATTGAAAATGCATGACTGTAAAACCAAGCAAAAATGCATTTTTAGCATTTTTGTGGAAATTCATGCCAGTGAAACTAACAGTAATCAATTTGCTAATAAGATGTGTTCAGTTAAAGTTGATATTCAATAAAAAATTTACTGAATTTGAACCAGTTTGGTATCAGTGGATTATATGTACAGAAGAACTTGTTATAGTTAAGTTCTTGAGACCCAAATAAATAAAGTTTAACTGTATCTTCTTGGTTCAATTATTCATTTCAGAAACCTTTATTTTATGGAACATAATATTTACTGAAAAAAACTATTTTCTAGGTATGGTAACTGTCTTCTGTGCCCGGCTTGGATGGTCAAACCTTGAACTGATCTTGTCACAGTTCCAGAACCGCCTGACATTCGGTGTACAGAGAGAACTTTGTGACTTGGTCAGAATCTCTGTGTTGAATGGTCAGCGTGCTCGAGTCATGTACAATGGTGGTTACCAGACTGTGGCAGCCTTGGCAGGAGCCCATCCTGCAGATATTGAGGCTTTGCTGAAAAATTCTGCTCCATTTCAAAGGTAAGTCCAGAATGATTCTACATTGACATTTAGCATTATAATCATGCTAATATTGTTAGTTGTGTGTTTATGATAGAAAATGTTGGTAATATTGTTAGTTTATGATAGATAATGTTAATAACATTGTTAGTTTATGATAGATCATGTTGATAACATCGTTTGTTTATGATAGATAATGTTGGTAATATTGTTAGTTTATGATAGATAATGTTGGCAACATTTTTACTTGTATATTTTTGACTGTGTATCATTTGTTGTAGATTTATTATAAATATTTCCATAGTAACAAGAAACAGGAGACAGAGAGTGAGTGGGAAGCTGCTGAGAGGAAGAAGATGAGGTGTATATTTCTGACAGGACGTAAAGGTGTGACAGAGTATGAGGCTGCTGTAGCTATCATTAAAGAAGCCAAGTCTATCATACAAGAAGAGTTAGGTGGTATTGGGCTTCAGTGGGACGCTGTGGATAAAGTTCCTGAACCCAGCTTAAAGTCACCTGTACTGATGAGTCCATTAGCAGGTAGCATTTAGTTAGGCTATATAAAAAATATCGAAAAAGGTTGCAAATCTTTTCTAATTTTTAGCTTGGCTGTTTTCGAAGAAAAAGTCAAGCTATTGTGATCATTGTGTTGTCAGTGTATGCATAGTCTCTGTCTGTGCAAAAACTTTAATGTAGCTCATAACTCAGAAACTATAAAAGGTAGCAATATGAAACTTCATGGGTGGATAGATCTCACTGAGGCAGTGAACAGATGAGTGTTGGCACGGCTTGCAGTGCTCTTGTTATTTCTAAACATACCATTTGTTTGAACTTGAAGGTACAGTTAATTCCCAAATATTTTTATACTTTGGATTTTGCTGGTAGAAAATTTAGAGTTGGTACCAAAGAGTAGGATTTGTAGGGAACTGGAAACTTTTTTGTTTCTGGTCTTATACTTCATTGATTATACTAGTATATTATATTCTTTGTTTGTCTTTGTGAAGTGCAGATTTGAAATTGCATTAAATAATTTCAGAAACAATTTTGTAAATCCTTAATGTCAGTGTAGATTCAAGACCAGCAAACACATGTTTCAATTTCTACTTTTAGCCAACCCAAAGAGTAAGAGGAGACTGTCGTCCAGTAAGAGAAGAAGTGCAGATAATTCAAAAGTCTCTTCTAAGTCTCCTGTATCTTCTGTTGTTTCTCCTGCATCCACAAAGCTTGATTCAAAATCAGATAAATCTGTGTCACATGACGCTACTGCTACAAGACCAGAGTATAAGTGCCAGAGAAACAGTAAAACAATACCACAGACTGGAGCTTCGAAAGAATTGAAAATAGACAAATCAGTCGATAATTGTTTGCAAAAACATGAGCTTAATTCAAATTCAGCTAAAAAAATTCTTAGTTCGGAAAATATCGGCAGTGATGACACCGCTAGAAAACATGTACAAAAAACTTTGCCTTATCAATCTGATATAACTGATCCTACCTTTCATCAAGTACATAAAAGAGACAGAAAAGAAGTTAAAGGCAGAGATGACACAAATGGAGAACTTGGATGTAGTGGTATTGAGTTTAAAGAAAATGTTAAGAGTGCAGAGTCCAATGCGATTGTTGTTGATGGTGTTACAGAAGTTGATCCTTTCTTGAAATGTTCTAAGTTAGTTAGTACAAAAGGAGTTGATAAGAAAGATTGCATTGAAGCATCTGATGGTTCATTAAAAGAACAGATTGATGACGTGAAAGATACTGACAATGGCATTGATTCTCTCAGTAATAAAAGGAAAAGAGTGCAGTTTAGCACTGAACCAGCTGCTGAAATCTACATGCCAAATATTGAGAAACAGAAAATGCTTAATCAGTCATTAAACAAAGATGAATCAATTAAATCTTTATCAGAAGATTCTACAGAAAATAAAAATGTTGAAATTATAGGAAGAAATTATGCAAGTCATAGAAGAATTGATACCAGTAGTGTAGATATAAAAGAAAAGAAAGTAGAGAAACAATTGTCCTTAAAGAAACCAAGCTTGGATAATGATCATCGAAAAAATATAATAGTTGATGATAGTTTGAAAGACGAAGACAAAGATCAACACCAAAGTACTGATAGAGAAAGAGAAATTAAGAAAAATACAAAACATTATAACGATGTGCAAAATGTTTTCCAAAATAAAATAAGTAACATAGATAATGATGATTTTGGAGAAAGCTTTGTTTTAGACACACAAGGTATGGAATCACTAGAAAAAATGTGTGTGAATGATCAGCCAAGCATGAATAGAAATGTAAGTAAAGAATCAGATAGTGTTTTAATGAAACAGTTCATAACTTCTGCTCCTGAAGGCTTAAATAGAGATGATCTAAATAATGCAAATGATGATAAGGTAAATATAAACTTTGTTGAAGATTCTTTCTGTGATTTATCTAAAATTTCTGCTGATGTTAGTGGAGGAAATAATATCTCTGACAATGTTCTTGACATGAATGTTAGCAATGGTTCCAATGAAGACATGTTTAGTAACTCTGCAGATCTGATAGCAGCTAGTTATTATGAGCGTGTTGGTATAGGTGATTCTGTTGTTGAAGGTGATCATGGTGCAAATGATTCATATGAAGACCTTCACATTCCTTATCAGAGTGGACAAGAAAAATGTTTTGAAAATGCTGATGTTGATAATCACAAAAGTGGCCATGTAAATACTAATATACATGTAATGAGTACTTTTAGTGATCAGCAAGATAAGATGAATGTGAAAATTTATGAATTTGGACATCAGTTGAAAGTTTTAGGAACATTTTCTACCCCAAAAACAGTAAATGAAAAGAAAGTCAGTGAGGAATTGCATGAAGATTTAGCTATTGCTTTAGAAATGGGTGAGTCCTTTTCATCCACATTTGATATTGCTACACAAAAAGTTATGACAAAAGAAAATAGAGAAGTCAAAGCAGGAAATGATATTTCACAAGATCATTTTGGGGATTCTCTCAGTGTTTCAATGATAGATCAAGTTTTGGAACAATCAGTTAAACCTAGTATGTGTTCAGAGAAAGATAACAAGAGTAGTTTGAATGATGGAACAAACGATAGAAACAAAAAGACTGAAAGAGACATTGATGGGACTAAAGAAGCTCATGTTCACTTTTTGAAGCCTAAATGTGATAAAAGAGGTAATAATTTTGCTGATGCTAAAATTCAGGATAAATCCTTGAAACCCATTAACATGGACACCGCTGAAAAGTCCAAACAAATCTGTGATAGTCTTACATTTATAACTCCAAAAAGAGGTCCAAAAAGTGCGGCGAGAAGTGCAAATGGGCAAACAGTGAAAGGGGGGAATGTTGTTACACCAGATTTAGTTCATAGCAAAGTGAAAGGTGGGAATGTAGGACAACATTCTGCTAGCCCTGATCTTAATACTAGTAATGGAAGTGATTGTGTCCCACCAACTCCTCCCGATGAGAGCTCTATGCTTTCTGCTGTATCTGCTGGTGGAGCTGGTACTCCTTCTAGGAGATCACTTCCTGGTTCATCTAGTATCTCATCATTTAGTCCAAGATTGCACAGAAATGTTGATAGAGTAAAGAACAAAAAAGTAGAGAAACCTTTGTCAAGTGCTAAGAAAATAAACTTAAGTTCTAAAAACACTGAATTTAACAAATGCCCTGACAACAAAGACAATCCTGAAGTATGTAGCAATTTGGAATCAGGAAGTGACAAAAGTAAGAATTGTAGAGTAGTATTAGAAAGAGTGGATGAAACCAACATAAATAGTAATGGTGTGTTGAAGTGTGTAAAAGATAACAGGAATGGACATGAGTTTAATGAGAAGGTAGAAGAAGGTGATGATGATAATGATGTTGATGATAATGATGAGAAATCTAATGATCTGCCTGCAGCATTTATTGATCCAGAAGAGTCTGGTTTACAACTGACACAATCTTCATTTTCTATCATTGATATATGTGGAGATAGACGATTATTTAAAACATTTATATTAGAATGGAGAACTAAACCTAGGTATGCTGTTTCATTGGCTTGTGAAAAACTGTTGCCTGTAAGTCAGGGACCTGGGATTGGAGCTAATTTCAAACCAGGTTAGAAAAAATCTTTTCTATACTAATCTTCATATTTTCTTTGATGTTTTTGACAGAGCATTTATACTTAATATGTATATGTGTTACTCAAATTATTATAGCATGCAAGATTTACAGTTCTTTAGATGTATCCATCTCACAATGATCATGTACAGAATTGTATGGAATTGTTACAATTAAGTTTTGTGTTCAAATATAACTTCTTTATCAGTCAATGTTGTATTGTACTACTCACATTTAATAATAATTTGTTGTCTAAAAGAGCTGTCAAACAAATATCTCTAGGTTCTATGATCGCAGTTTTTCACATTAATGTTGTACACTTTCTCAAAGTCAGACTGATTAAATGTGGGAATTACATGTGTTACACGATATTTAAAGACATATCCTAGAGTAACTTTTCATGCGGAGAATGAGAATATATATTAAACATAAAACAGGGTTTAAAATTTTGGGTCACCATGCAGTTTTTGAATTACAAGTGTTTTTAGCTTTTAGGATCGTTGAATGTCCGGCCACAACTAGTTTGTTTACACTCTAGCAACCGCAGCTCTTTACGAATCTTGATTAAACTTGCTCACACTGTATATGGCCACAATGTCTCGGCTAAGTTCGATTATGGGCAAAATCTGATAATAACTTCTAGAGTTATGGGCCTTTGAATTACAAAATTTGCTATATTTAGCTTGTTTACACTCTAGCACCTTCATTTATTCATCAATCCTAATCATATTTTCAGTAAATGTGTATAACCAAAAGATCTTGGACAAGTTACATTATGGGCAAAATCGGAACAGAACTTAAAGAGTTATGTGCCCTTGACTTAGAAAATTTGCTATATTTGAGTTTGTTTACACTCTAGCGCATTCATTTATTCACCAATCCTAATAATATTTAAAGTTATTGTGTATAACCAAAATATCTTGGACAAGTTCGATTATGGACGGAATCGGACCAGAACTTCAAGAGTTATGGGCCCTTGACTTTGAAAATTTGATATATTTTAGCTTGTTTACACTCCAGCACCTTCATTTATTCAGCAATCCTGATAATATTTTCAGTAAATGTGTATAACCAAAAGATCTTGGACAAGTTCGATTATGGGCAATATCGGACCAGAACTTTAAGAGTTATGGGCCCTTGACTTAGAAAATTTGCTATATTTGAGTTTGTTTACACTCTAGCGCATTCATTTATTCACCAATCCTAATAATATTTTCAGTAAATTAGTATAACCAAAAGATCTTGGACAAGTTCGATTAAGGGCGGAATCGGAACAGAACTTCAAGAGTTATGGGCCCTTGACTTTGAAAATTTGCTATATTTTAGCTTGTTTACACTCCAGCGCCTTCATTTATTCAGCAATCCTGATAATATTTTCAGTAAATGTGTATAACCAAAAGATCTTGGACAAGTTCGATTATGGACGGAATCGGACCCGAACTTCAAGAGTTATGGTCCCTTGATTTTGAAAATTTGCTATATTTTAGCTTGTTTACACACTAGCGCCTTCATTTATACACCGATCCTAATAATATTTTCAGTAAATGAGTATAACCAAAAGATCTTGGACAAGTTCGATTATGGGCGGAATCGGACAACATCTTCAAGAGTTATGGGCCCTTGTTTTAGCTTGTTTAACAGTATTATACCTTCATTGTTGGTTTTGATCTCAAAATCTACGTAAAAATGAGTTTTACGAGATGAAAACTATATTACCTGGTCATTGATTATTGGCCTTTGTTCTCAGGTGAGCGATAAAGGGCCAATGTGGCCCTCGTGTTTAAATACCACTCCTTGGAATATATTTCTATCTTTAATTGATGCAAAGATGTCAAACATTAAACAACATAAAACCTTAAATATTATCACAAACTCAGTAATTCTTTTTCATATCCTTGAAGCAAAGATGTCAGAACTAAATAAAAAAACTGACATATGTAAGTTAATAATCAAGAAATTATGAAATTTGTATACAAACGTCCATGCCTGAAGCATGCAAAATTACCAAAAATTTGAACATTTTAGCTCATAAAAAAAATTTTAGCACGGAAAAAGTTTTTATTTTTCTAGAACATATAGTTTAGCAAAATTATGTACCAGTAGTTTAAAATAAAAGAAGGAAATGCATACCAAGCCATGCTACTTTTTAAGATATACAAAAATTTAGTAAAATTATTACCTCCCTTTATTATGAAACAACTCAATTTTTATGCAATAATAAAATGGTTAAATACTAAGTATCATTACTATATATTAATATCACTGTGCATTTTGAATGTGCAATGACAACTTTAGGAAACGTCTTTAAGGAACAAATTAGTGATGTATTGTACAGTGTCACAGGTACAGGTATTTACATGGTAGTTACATAGACTTGTAACCAATAATGTTGACTCTGTAGTTTATGGATTTCACAGGTAAAAGATGTTTGTAATTCATTGATTGTTTTATATCTTAGGACAAACACCAAGTATGAAAGGAGGAAAGGAAGGTTTTGGTATACCTGTAGAAAGCTTGGGTGTGAAGATTGTTGGTGTGGCCATCTCGTGGGAGAATCGTGATGCTTACTATATCTCATTTACACATGAACAGCCTCAAGGTATGTAGCAATATAGTCAAGAGTTGCCAGAGTTTTCTAGCATATTTATATTCATAAAGACCCGATTACAGCTTAGCCTGTCCGGCTAGCTCAGTGGTTAGAGTGTTTGTCTTCTGATCGCGCGGTTGTGAGTTCGAACCCCGGTGAGGCTCACACTGTCCATGTCAAATTTGACTGAAGATATTACATCCTATGTTAAATTGTCCTCCACCTCTTAATTATGTGGGGTAGCTTCGCAGAAGCTTACAGATAGAATGTGGTTAGGCCTAAATGAAGTCCAGGAAAGCTGGTTAGGATAACTGCCTGCCACAATATGACTGAAATAATGTTGAAAATGGCATTATACCTGATGAAACAAACAAACACCCGATTACAGCTGTCGGAAAAGTTTAGTATCATAATAGATTGTAGGATTCTTTCAATATCGTTTTAGCTATTTCTAGCTGTTGTGAATCCATGTGTGTATATAAGTCACTGACCATGATTGTTAGTAAGACAAATACAAAGGAATAGTTTGCTCAAACTCTTAATAAATATGCTTTTCAATTTTTTTAGCTCACCTGATTCATCAGGTGAGCTTTTAGGATCGTTGAACGTCCGGCGTCCGGCGTACATCCACAATTAGTTTGTTTACAACCGCAGCTCTTAACGAATCGTGATTAAACTTGCTCACAATGTATATGGCCACAATGTCTCGGCTAAGTTCGATTATGGGCAAAATCGGACAATAACTTCTAGAGTTATGGGCCCTTGAATTACAAAATTTGCTATATTTAGCTTGTTTACACTCTAGCACCTTCATTTTTTCACCAATCCTAATCATATTTTCAGTAAATGTGTATAACCAAAAGATCTTGGACAAGTTTCATTATGGGCAAAATCGGAACAGAACTTAAAGAGTTATGTGCCCTTGACTTAGAAAATTTGCTATATTTGAGTTTGTTTACACTCTAGCGCATTCATTTATTCACCAATCCTAATCATATTTTAAGTTATTGTGTATAACCAAATATCTTGGACAAGTTCGATTATGGACAGAATCGGACCAGAACTTCAAGAGTTATGGGCCCTTGACTTTGAAAATTTGCTATATTTTAGCTTGTTTACACTCCAGCACCTTCATTTATTCACCGATCCTAATAATATTTTCAGTAAATGAGTATAACCAAAAGATCTTGGACAAGTTCGATTAAGGGCGGAATCGGAACAGAACTTCAAGAGTTATGGGCCCTTGACTTTGAAAATTTGCTATATTTTAGCTTGTTTACACTCTAGCGCCTTCATTTATTCACTGATCCTAATCATATTTACAATTAATGTGTATTACCTTATGGATTTGGACAAGTTTAGTTATGGGTGGAATCGGACCAAAACTACAAGAGTAATGGGCCCTTGAATTACAAAATTTGCTATATTTAGCTTGTTTACACTCTAGCGCCTTCATTTATTCACCAATCCTAATCATATTTTCAGTAAATGTGTATAACCAAAAGATCTTGGACAAGTTCGATTATGGGCAAAATCGAAACAGAACTTAAAGAGTTATGTGCCCTTGACTTAGAAAATTTGCTATATTTGAGTTTGTTTACACTCTAGCGCATTCATTTATTCACCAATCCTAATCATATTTTAAGTTATTGTGTATAACCAAAATATCTTGGACAAGTTCGATTATGGACAGAATCGGACCAGAACTTCAAGAGTTATGGGCCCTTGACTTTGAAAATTTGATATATTTTAGCTTGTTTACACTCTAGCACCTTCATTTATTCACCGATCCTAATAATATTTTCAGTAAATGAGTATAACCAAAAGATCTTGGACAAGTTCGATTAAGGGCGGAATCAGAACAGAACTACAAGAGTTATGGGCCCTTGACTTTGAAAATTTGCTATATTTTAGCTTGTTTACACTCTAGCGCCTTCATTTATTCACCGATCCTAATCATATTTACAATTAATGTGTATTACCTTATGGATTTGGACAAGTTTAGTTATGGGTGGAATCGGACCAAAAGTACAAGAGTAATGGGCCCTTGGGTTAGGAAATTTGCTACGTTTTAGCTTGTTTAACAGTATTATACCTTCATTGTTGGTTTTGATCTCAAAATCTACGTAAAAATGAGTTTTACGAGATGGAAACTATATTACCTGGTCATTAATTATTGGCCTTTGTACTCAGGTGAGCGATAAAGGGCCAATGTGGCCCTCTTGTTTATGAAGGTCATATTAGACAAAAAATGTGTCCTTATTTTTGGTAAACACCATCTTTGTAAAGCATGAGTTGAGCTCTGACATGATTATGATGGTCTCAGCTTGTTTTAATTTCATTCTTATCAGACATATTTATAAGGTTATATGTTTGCACTCTGTCTATGAAGTCTTATTGACTTTTTAGTTTCATTTTTTATCCAGTCAGGAGATCCAGATGCTATTTTAGCTCTGCCCCCATTAAACACTTGTATCGTTATATGAATTACAATGTATGATTAAAATCACATTTTTATCCAATCAGGTGATCAAGATGCTATTATAACTCTGCCTCCTTTGGACACCAAAATCAGTATAGCAATTAAAATTAAAGTTACATTTTTTATCCAATCAGGAGATCCAGATGATAGCTTAGCTCCGCCTCCATCAGACACTAATATCAGTATAGCAATTAGAATTAAGGCTGTCAAATCAGTTCTGCAGCAGACAATGTGTAACAATGATCAAATTACCATGACGATGTTTGATGTAAAATCACATTACAGGTATAACTTGTTCTATATATTCATTGATAAAGATACTTGTATATTTGTAAGACTTTTGGAAGTAAATGGTTATAAATGTTTGGCAATTTAGTGTGATATATTTCTGGTACTCATAAGTAAAGGCCTGGCCCTAAGATTATAAAACTTGAGAACTATCTCCAAGCTCAAAGCTCAATTTAATTATCAAAGTATTATGGTTGAAGAGACAGAGCTGATCAATGTTTAAATACATGTTCAGATCAATTATGCTGTCAAACTTATATAACAATAATATCCTTATTGTCTGATCATAGATAACTTAGAAACATAAAAAAAGACAAGATATGAGATTTGCGCTCTGAGTCTGATCTCAAGTTTTATTACTGCAAACCCAGGGGTTAGACTTTAATGCTTATATTATCATGGCAATTATTGGCTTTCTGGCCATTTCCATTGACTTTGCTGTTAGATTAATCTTTAATTGTCCGCTAACAGTTTTAGGGGTCCTTGGTCCTGTCTTGAGTTCAGATCAATGATACTGCTCCCTAAGTTAAGAAAATGGTATTTGTTACTGTTCCTTAATATATTGAACAGTACCCTTAATCATTGCCTGGCCTAAAAGAGTAAATTTATTAGATATATAAATAAAGGTATAGACCATGTTCTGTTATTATTTTACCATAATTTATTTCAGGGCTTTTGTTGAAGGTTGTGGGTTCGCCCCTTTAGGTAGGTTTGAAGATCCTAAGATAGCTTGCTGGATATTGGATCCCGGTGCTAAAGAGAAGAACTTACACAGACTGGTTACCAACCTGTTACCCACAGAGGTTCACATGCTACATGGTGAGATTTTAGTTTAGGAGCCAAACTCCTTATTTTACATTTCTGTACATCTGGATATTCTGTTAAGCATTATTGTAACGAGTCTCATTCAGTAGGTCTATGGAACATTAGAAATGGAAGAATTTGAAAGTTTAAAGCAATATTTTTTTCTCTGATATTTTACATGTTACAGTTACCTAGTTTTGTTTCTTTGTTAAAATGTCTTGATTTTGATAATTGTTTTTAAATAACTTGATTGCATCAGCATAAGAGTTTTGTTGGATACATTTTTATAAGACATGCAAAATCCGTATATCTGTATGCAGTTCAGATATAATAAAGCATCTTAATTATGCGCAGTTGTCCCACAGGAGTTGGTGATCTTTTTGTTCATGGAAAAATGCTGTTGACTGAATTATTTTCAGGTATTGGTGGGGGTATAGGGGTCAGTAGTCTTGGTATGAGCCCACAAAATCCGGGGTCTGGACGGTACAGGGCCTCTACAGAGGCTGTGTTAGTATGTCATCTAGGTGAATACTTCAGAGCATGTTTAGATAAGGAGGATATTTATTCAACATTCAGAGACGTAGAAATGCCTTCAGCTGTAGCACTGTGTAGAATGGAACTGAATGGATTTGGTAAGTTAAAGAATTAGCTAACATCCTTCGAATTTAGCCCTGGACTGAGATCTTAGTCCACCAAATCGCTTTCATTCCAGTACATTTGAAAAGGACATTAGTCTTCAGTGATAATTTTATCTTATTTAAAAACAAAAAATAAAATATTGTAAACACTCTCGAAAAATGTATGTTTTAGCCAAATTTTAAGAAATTTGGTGTACCTTTTTTATTCCTCATTTTCATTGGACTGAACGTCAATTGCTTAAAAAAGCTCTTCCTGAAGACTGAATTAATACTATGTGAGATTCTGGTTCCTGTAGCTTTAAACTTCATCTGCTTTAGGCCTTAATCAATTTATGTAAAGCAGTATTGAGATCCATAATTATGGTCAATGGAAGTTCAAACTCATTGGTTTGTTGGAGTTTTGTTGCTGTAAGTTGAAAATGTTAATTTTGTTTGTGTTTAGCTGTTTTATGTTGATTCAGGGTATGAGTTCAGAATTTCTATGCCCCCGTATCAATAGATCAGGGTATATATTGTTTTTGGTCTGTCTGTCTGTTTGTACCAAACTTTACAGGGTTTTTTCTCGGTATTTTGGGAATATGACCCATACCCTTGGAATTGGGAAACTAAAATTTTGCAATGTCCAACTTATTCCACTTATTCTCCCTTAGAACAGTACTTAGAAGAATTAGGTATTTACTACCAATAGTGATGTTAATGAACTTATATAATTAGATTTAATTAAAAAAATATATTTTTGTTTTTGGAGGATTGGGAATTTTTGTCTTTGAATTGGGATAAAAAGATACTATTTTCAATTGGGAAAATGACCCAATAACGGCTATAAAATTAGCCCAAAAAAATCCCTGCTTTAACCTTGCCTATAAAATCAAATTGCTTCCACCCTCATGACAACCTCTTCAGGGGCTGTGCTTGTTAAGGGCAAGGTCGTCTGGAGGGGGCATTCTGTTTCAAAAACACATCTTGTTTATCATTTAGGTTTTAGCTTGGAGGAGAGTGAAAGTCAGAAATCCATCATGATCGCAAAGTTGTCTGCCCTTGAGGAACAAGCCTATCGTCTAGCTGGTCATCTGTTCTCCCTGTCTGCATCTGATGATGTAGGTCAGGTAAGTTATGTTATTAGTCATAATACTAATTTTGCTATTCAGAAAATTTTATCAATTGAAAATATTATTTTGTATGGCAGAAATGGTATTAAATAGTGAAAGAAATCTCTTATATAACAGTTTGCTAATCAGTGTTTGTGTATCATTCATTTCTGCAGGTTTTATTTGTTGAACTTCAACTTCCCCCAACTGGGGACCCTAATTCAACCCCTGCACCAAAATTATTAGCTCCTAAAAGGGGCCCAGCTGCTAGAAGAGGTAGAGGTAAAACTCATTTCAGCACATCAAAAGATATTCTTGAAAAGTTGCAGAAACTTCACCCTTTGCCTGGCATTATTCTAGAATGGAGAAGGATTACCAAAGGTAAATCTGTGTTGCATCAACAAATAAAAAAAATAACATTTCTCTGATACTGGGTAATTCAATGATCAAATTTAAAAAATGACATCTGTTTATATTAAGTGTTAGGAGTTGCTGGCAAACCTGTTAAAAATGTAACTGAGGAATAGTAAAAGATGGCATCTATTCAGTGATTTATTTGGTCAATTACCATAATCACTCTTGTATAAAGTCTAAAACTGGGTCCAAAGTCGGGGATGTCTTATACATAAGTGTAGAACGCAATCTGAATTTTCCTAGGCTTAAACGAGTCAAAATTTGAACAAACTGAATTGAATTGTTTACCAGAGATGGTTATAGCCAATGGCGTGTTAAGCATCTAAGGAAAATAAATCTTGAATAATGTTTATCTAAAAACACATACAGTTCTGTACTTTTCCTGGATTTCCGAGAGTTGAGACATCTACGCAATGTTTTCTTGTCCTTGAATTTATTTGTTATATACATAGGTGTACTGTGATTGGCTGTCAATGTATCGTATCTATGGTGATTGTCAACTTCATACAGCAACAGGAAGAGTCAGTATGATTGAACCTAATCTACAAAATGTACCCAAAGATTTTGAAATAATACTTCCTGGTATGTTTAGTATTGTTTGATGCCTAATTGATAGTACATTGTATATCATTTTTAAAAGTAAAAGACTTATGGCTCAACAAATGCTTTTGGATTTATATTTTAACACACTGGTATTTACTCTGTTAGCTAATCATAATAGTACAGTCCCTGAGGGGCTCCCGTGTGCAAAAAAGGTCCATGGATAAATTTTATATCAATGTGAAGCTGCATGTTTGAAGTTTTCAAAAATTTGGGATAGACACGTGAAATCATGGTACGTTTTGAGAAATCTAAGATGGCGTCCAAGATGGCCGCCAAATAATTAAAAAATGACCTATTTTCATTTTACTGCACTAAATAAGTTGTTTTTCGTATGTTTTTCATAAAAAATGATGTAAACGTTCGCTTTCAGTTTGATCAATGTGAAAATAAGCGTTATTATTAATAATTTTAACCTTTTCTGGATTTTTGAGGTAAAATCTTTCAAAAAATGCTCGAAAATGTAGTAAAATTATGACATGGGGCTGAAATCTTTACCTATCAGCGATGGTAAATTGGAGAAAATGATTATTTTTACAAACCAGTATAAAGGCATAAACAACCTGTCACCAATTGTGCCATTAACTTTGGCTTTGCGGTCATTACTATGTAGATTCTAGTATTTTCAAAGTGGGTTGGGTAAATCCACATTATATCACAGTTTCTATAATAGCGTTTTGTAATGATTATTGAGACCTTTAATTGTCAATAGACATTTATATTTTGTATTAATATTTGTGTGATAATTAATTTCAAATGTCAGGGTTACCTTAACAGTCTTGCCTCGGTATGAGATGGTACTGTTGCCATGGAAACAAGGCGGCAAATTAAATCAAGAATACTAGTTTCTCTTATTTTTAGATTTCCGTTGCATGTTTTTTTGCTGATTACAACATCAATATTATCAAATTCAAATGTTATTTGAATTACTGAAAATTAAGAAGGAAACTGTCGTAATATTCTTTAAGAACTTCATTACGGGTAGGCCTCGTGTATTTAATTTTCTCTGTTGACTTAGCCTGGGTGTATGGTAAAATGGGTTTTGAAATTGTTGTGCCCCCACGCTGAAAGACGATGGTCATACAGCATGGGTCATGCAGGTTATCCAGAGTCATATGTTATTTAGAAAAGTTTATCAGTATATGAAGTTGTGCATAAAATGTTTTAACTCTGTCAAATGCTGAATAATCTCGAGTTATCTGCCCTTGAATTTGTACTCGGGTATTTCACATATGAAAATCTTGTGACGCACATATCTCAAAAAGCATTAGGTTCAGAGATATGAAATTATACAGGAATGTTTATCAGCATATGGAATTGTGCATAAAGGGTATTAACTCTATCAAAAGCTGAATATGTCGGAGTTATCTGCCCTTGAATTTGTATTTTGGTATTTTTTACATGAAAATCATGTGTCACACGAAGTGTACCATGACCAGAATAATAGAGTTGGGGCATCTGTGTCCTTACGGACACATTTCTAGTTTATTTTACTCTTTGTGTATTTTGTTTGTTTCACTCATACGAATATATATTATATTATGTTGACCTCTGGTAATATAGTTTTCTTTAATACTTTAACTTCATTGTTATAAACTGAAACTAATTGAGATTTAACTAACTTGAAATTATGCTAATTGTTCTTTTTTCATTTAGCTACAATGGGGTAACGGTATGAAAATATTGCTGTTCTCTTTAAGGTATTAAAGACAACAGGGTCGTTTCAACAGATTCAATAGAAGAGTGCATGATGTCGTACAATTACCTAAACTACCTTAGATAAACTTGAAACTCATGATATTTTGAAAACATTTTTTGCAAGTACAAGTACTTCTAAAGTTCATTAACATTTTTGGATTTCAAAAGATCAATATATTTAACTATACTTGGTTCATTAAATAGCACTTCATGTTTCGAAATATTTTCAGTTTATTCTTATCTTTCGAATATTAACATAGATTTTCGTAAGTGAAACCAGCAGCAAACAATCATGTCATTTCTTTAGAAAATTTCATGCAAAATGTTTGGTCTTCCGTATGTACCTCAGAAATTATAAATATTTTGTTAAAGCCCCATTAGCTTTTTTCTATACAAAATATATGAAAAAAAACAAAGAATTGCTGATATTATCCCAAGATAATTATTACCGACGAAACAAGCCCCTTCTAAAAATAACACTCATTTCGCTGTGAATTTTGCTTTTGTTAACTTGAAATATGTAGAGCGTGTGACGTCACTTCATGCCGTGTGCATAATAATTATGATTGCGGGAAAACACAGCTGTTCTATAAATAGTATTTATTTCAATGATATTGAAAAAAAATACGATAATGGTTTCGGAAACATTTCGTCTTGCTATAAAGTATGCACGCGTGGAAAACGCCCCGGATTCCTCTGTTATTGGACAAATAAAAACTATTAAGACCAATAAGTGTATATGCATATGGGACTTTAAGATATCTTGTGGATGAAGATTTTTTTGGAAAAAAATAATCTCTCTCTTGTTGTTGTTGTGGAATATAAGTTTCGATTAAAGCAACTTGAACTTGAACAATTTTGGTTGGAATTAGAATGAGAAGAAAGAGATACGAGATTCGAGAATAAGCGATAGGAAAGAGAAAAGCAACTTTAAGAAAGAGCAAATTGGTCTGATACAGGATCGTCTTCTAATTTTGATGTCATTAGGCATATCAGCCTTGTTCCTCCTTTCAAAGAAAAAAGTGAACACAATTTAATGTTTTATACATTTTGAAAAAGTTGCTGGAATTTTGAAATGGCCAAAAGAGCACCGGGCACTCCTTTTGCTGAGTGTTTGATAGACAATCCTATTGCAAACTAGAGCTATCACTGAAGGTGATCAATATCCCCAGATGCCACATTGACACAGTTGTTGATACATTTTACAAAGGGAAATAAAACATTCACTTTTTCTTTAAATACCTGCAAATAGTTGCAGAGAAACAGCCTGAACAATTTCTAAATATACATAAATATAAATACATGTATACTGCAGCCGTGGCCAAGTGGTTAGGGTGTCTGCCTTCGGAGCGTGAGATCGAAGGTTCAAACCCCAGTGGAGACTAGGTTACAACTGATGCGGTCGATTGGTGAGCCACCAGTTAGTTAAATAATGGTTACTGTAGGCCCATCTCAGACAGGCACCCGGCAAAGGAGAAGGGATTCGGGAGGTACTGTGCGAACATAAGATAGCTATCTGATAAGCGAACTTGGCTGGCCCTTTCAATAGGGGTGACACTATAATAAACAAAACCTTTATCTTTCATACACCATACAAAAAGGAACAAAGGGTCATAACTCAGTCAAAATCAATCCAAACATCATGCTTAATGTATGCACCACTCGGCTTACTACTTACGACTTCTGTGAAGTTTCATTTACATGCTGTAAGTAGTTGCTGAGAAATTATCCGGACAAACTTTGCTTACAGACGCATTAACTGACTTGACGTACCGACCGACCGTCAATCATGAATCCAATACAGACACCATATACTCGTATTTCATATCTGGGGTATAATTACACTCAGCTTAGTGTTACACAGAACTCCCGTTATGACACTTTAAAAGAGACCAGCTTGAATGGGTATGAGTAAGTTCCTGAAACTTATCAACGCATTATCATTTAGGACTTGCAGAAACAAACTTGGTTAAACCGATGTAGAATTTGATTGAATAATTGTTTAAGGTGGATCGCGGGTTTCCTCCAGAAAAATGGTAATTTTTTTAGACGTCAACGCACGATAAAGAAATTTTGCATAAACATCCTTTAATGTATTGGCTAATGCAGACATGATATATTCAAATGATGTTTCCATGGAAACCGAAGAAAATAGCCACCTAGCGGACCGGTATGTTTTTCGTTGATTTTCGCGTTATTTTCTGTATTGCTCAGATAATTTTGTATTTTAAGTTATGCAATTTATTTAACTACAATGATGAATCATTTACAAATCCGAAAAAGTCAATAATATTTCATTTCGCCGTCATTAAATCTTAAAAGATGTCGAGCAAACTCTGCAGGGGTGGCAATTTACAATGCCAAAAAATGAGACATTTTTCTTACAGTCGTGTCAACAGTGAAAAAACGGTCCGATGAATTTTTTTTTAAAACTCAGTAGAGATTCTTAAAATAACTTGAAAGACTTTAAAAAAATAAAAACATATGGTGACCGACTTCGTTTTCGCTACATTGAAACTTATTTAAACACGGAAAAAAGCTAAAAACGTTGCCATAAAATACAAGATCGACGTGACGTTAAGCCAAAATATGTCAGTAACAACTAAAAAGTCGCAACGTCACGTCGATCTTGTATAAAAACGTTGACGTTTTTAGCCTTTTTCCAAGTTTAAATAAGTTTCATTGGCGCGAAAACGAAGTCGGTGACCATATTTTTTTTATTGTTTTAACATTTTCTAAATTGTACAAAGAATCGGTTTTGCGTTTTTAAAAAAAAATCATCGGGCCATTTTTCACTACTGACGTGGTTGAGAGAAAAATGTCTCATTTTTTGGCATTGTAAATTGCCACCCCTACAGAGTTCGCTTGACGTCTTTTAATATTTAATATATATCATTTCTGCGTTAGACAATACCTTAAAAGTTGTTCATGCAAAATTTCTTTATTGTACGTTGACGTCTAAAAAAATGACCATTTTTCAGGAGGAAACCCGCGATCCACCTTAATAAGTGGTCTTCTTCCAAAATGATTGACAAAGATCAGGAGAGATCTACTTTCAGTAATTTGACTGGCGCGTAAAACTGCTCTGAAGCACCTTAAAGAAGGTCATTTTAATGAAGAAAACACTGATATTAACTTATCTGACACTATCATCAGGCAGTTGTTCAATGATTGTGTCAACAAAACCATTACACCTAGTCTACCTAAAACATAGACAAACAATGAACATCTTCAATACTAGTATCCAAAAATACCAAGGTCATGACAAAATGTCAAGGTCACGGCTTATTCCGGAACAACAATATGATCCCGATATTTCAAACTTGCTTCATAGGACTTTGAATGAAAATAAATTTCACATCCCGGTATGTTATTATATGAACGACTTGATTCTCATGAGAAGGGGGCGACCACTTGACGTATCTGCCGCAGATGAAACAGTTAGTCACCAAATTGTGGTCCCAAGGTCATATTGCCTAGAAATACCATCTTGGTGTCAACGAGACTGAAGTAGATGACCAGACATTGTACTGCAATT
This sequence comes from Lutraria lutraria, assembly GCA_964023205.1. NCBI lineage: Eukaryota > Metazoa > Mollusca > Bivalvia > Venerida > Mactridae > Lutraria > Lutraria lutraria. The sequence goes on from OZ026835.1 coordinate 41,477,673, forward strand.
CTTGTCGTTTGAAATCCAAATCGAACCCTTCCAAGAATTTTGGAGCTTATCCCTGTTTAGAATAACCATCACAGACTGTTTGGTCCTTTACCAAAACAAGGTATAACTGAGATACCTTTTGTAATTAGGTGTGCTTGTGAATTATCTCACATGTGTTGGTCTCACAAAACCAGTCCAGCCTGATCAGGTGTCAAACTTCATATCTGTTATTCCAACATGTCATGCATGAGTTGGTAATCAAACAGTTTAGGTCATCTCCCTATGGAAAGACTTCACTTGACATGAAAAAATAATAAAATTATACGTTCCTATTGCTTTGATTCTGATAGGGACTGGGATGAAGGCATTCACATTCTGTTATTTGCAGTAAGGGAAGAACAATATGATCAGAAAACTGAAGAAAAAAAGTATCAGGTCTGGCGCTAATAACATTTGCCCTTTCGCCTATTTCTGGCTATTACATGTTCGGTATGTTGTTCTATTTACTGTTTGAAAAAAGTCAGTGATCGGATTTTTTTTGTTAAACACTCCTGGGAGAGGCAAACAAAATCTGATATGTCAGATAACATGTTGAAAAGATACATTGACAGAGACTGCTGCTTTAATGTTAAACCAATTTATGTTGTAAACTCTGTCCCACAAGAAACTTGAATAATGTTACAACTAGGAACTGAGAGAAGAACATGTGAATTCTAGAAATACCATTGCAGCTCTCACTTATGCAATCACTATAAATGAAGCTTTATATCCCAGCTTTTATACAAGTAGAGTATGTTCTACATTTACACATTTTGAACAAAAATGGCTGGGACAGGCAAATAAACGAAGCTTTGCATTTAAAGATCATTAGTTTCTTCAAAACCAAGTTCTGTTGGAAGGCTTTTATTTCTTTAGAATGAATAAAACGAATACTGTATTGTCATTTATTTTGGTTGGGCTCAATTTTCGTGGTTTTTACTAAAATGGCTATTTCGTGGAGACATAAATTCGTGGATTTTGATTTTTGAAAAGAAATGCCTTATCTCTGCATTTAAATTCGTGGGGATTTGATTTCGTGGATGAGCCGCTCTAAGAAATCCACGAAATTAAATCCCCAACGAAAATTAATGATTTCACAGTATACAAACATTGGCGGACATGGCTATGAATAAAAGTGCTGGTTGGACGCAGATCAACCAGATTAATTGCTTTACCAGTCAATGGTACATAATTATAGTATCTGAATTAATCCATTGTTGTGCAGTTTGCATCCAGTTTCATGTTGTTTTAAGGTACTTTTCTGTCTGTAAAATATATTTTATCTAGTATACAATATTTCATGACTCTACCAAATATCAGCTAAATGCTAAATTCAAGTATAGCTTTTATGGCTGCAGGTTTTGAACCAACTTTACTGGTCATATCTCAATCTGTCAATACATGGGAAGCTAAAATAACTTAGCGCAAATGTAGTTTTCTTTTGGCAATTTGATACAGAGGTATAATTCGAGAGGATTTACCATCATATTCAGATATCCACAAATCATGTAAATATAACTGGACTTCATTGGACTTAAAAAAATTACTCATTTTAAAAAAGCAGTCATAAAACCATCATGTTGGTATCACAAGGAGAACGCAGTGCTAGTTTGCATGGTGGCATGTACTGCATGTGGGATTAGGCTTATATGAAGATTTGTTTTGACTGTATGGATGATTATTTCCTATATTGCTGAAGATTTTTCACTGTGTTGCTAAGGCAACAGTATATATTTTCCTTGACTTGATTTTTCATTTCGGTAAATCTTAATCATTGCTTTCAAAAATTGTTTGAAACTGAAAAAGTAAAAAACGAAATACCAAGAGGTGAATTTTCATTATGCGGCCTTGTTGCCATGGCAACAGTTCCATCTCATACCGAGGCAAGACTGTAAAGATAACCCTGACATTTGAAATTAATTATCACACAAATAATAATACAAGATGAAAATGTCTATGTGATAGATATAAGCCGAAAACTGTCTTTGAGGCGCGTAGCGCCGAAGACACTCCAATATTTTACATAATGGGCAGTTTGAGGTTTATATGTAACTTAAATCATTTCGAAAGGATTACCCAATTCATTGACCATGACAATTTGTCATTCTTAAAGGTATCCATCGACTTAATCATTCTAGTTCCCAATGAAAATCAAGTAATTCATATTGAATTTCCTTCCTATTTTTGATTTTACTCACTAAAAGTCACTAAAGAATGCTATTGGCTTTGAAAAAATAGCAGGGATTCATTTTTCTTGCATTATTATGACCAGATAAATAGATAAGATAGCGTGTGAATTTAACTGCTTAAAAGCCATTACTGCAGGTACCTTTAAATCAACTCTTTCAACCACACTGCTCGAGTAGCACGAGGAATGTACATGTTATTCAAACCTGTTCACATTGACACTCCTACGTATTCGTTTGTTGGGATTGGGTTTGTAAAACAGCCTGGAACAATGTGGAAGGTGTGTATAGGAAACAATTGCTAATGTAGGATTTCTGTGTAATACTTTTGTTTGATTTGATTTGTTATATTTCAAGGTATGAATTGTATTGAAAATGTGTTCTTATTGAGTGTTATGAAATTTGATCAATTGATTATTCATATACATTTTGTCAGTGTTTGTTGTTGTAATAGGATGAATAAAATGCAACTGGTGCGGGGCTAGAACCCGCAACCTCCTGCTTGCAAGTCAGATGCTCTACCAACTGAGCTAATCGGGTTATTAATATTACAGCCAATTCTCAAATACAAGTCCAATGTACAGTACTGCTATAGTCCTCCTACTGTTTTATTCAAATTAATTTATCGCGACAATCACAGGTTTTCTTGACTAACCCAATCTTTGCTTCACCCTATGTGTAGTATTCGAAGGCTAGTCTCACATTCATGGCACCAAAGGAAGAGGAAATTAATGTACCCGATGCGTGGCTCGAATCCGCGACCTCCTTGCCAGTCAGATGCTCAGCAAACTGAGCTATTCAGACTGTTAGTAGTACAGCCTGTTATAAATACTAAAGCTATGATACAGCACTGCTAAATTTTCATTAAAATCTTAAAAAAGACCATGGACTTACATACAAATATACAAGTCCTTGACAAGACTCGTAAAATATATAATATCATTTATTTTCAGATCATTAAAGCATTCAATAATCTTACGCATGCGTCGTTGACAGTGTCCAAATTTGAGTTGTAGTCCAATATGTCGACTACACTCCAATATTACAAAAAATAACGGACAGCTGTCCATTGAGAGCCATCCATTCGTAAAATTATTGGACAGTGAGAACAAAAGGATGACGTCACAGGAATGATTTAATGACAATTAAAGGTCTCAATAATCATTACAAAACGCTATAATAGAAACTGTGATATAATGTGGATTTACCCCACCCACTTTGAAAATACGAGAATCTACATAGTAACGACCGCGAAGCCAAAGTTAATGGCACAATTGGTGACAGGTTGTTTATGCCTTTATACTGGTTTGTAAAAATAATCATTTTCTCCAATTTACCATCGCTGATAGGTAAAGATTTCAGCCCCATGTCATAATTTTACTACATTTTCGAGCATTTTTTGGAAGATTTTACCTAAAAAAAAACAGTAAAGGTTAAAATTATTAATAATAACGCTTATTTCACATTGATCAAACTGAAAGCGAACGTTTACATCATTTTTTATGAAAAACATACGAAAAATAACTTATTTATTGCAGTAAAATGAAAATAGGTCATTTTTCAATTATTTGGCGGCCATCTTGGACGCCATCTTGGATTTCTCAAAACGTACCATGATTTCATGTGTCTTCCCAAAATTTTTAAAAACTTCAAACATGCAGCTTCACATTGATATAAAATTTATCCATGGACCTTTTTTGCACACGGGAGCCCCTCAGGGACTGTACTATAACTAAATTACGAAGTATGAATGATAGGTAACAAAAGTCTTTAAATTTGATGTTGGATTATCTAGTTAAATGTCAAATATGACATTTATATCAGCAAATTCTAGTTCAGAAGACCTGCTCTCTGTTGACAGAATTTACGTGCTCTAAGGTCATAAACTTGAGATAGGTCCCCCAGCCAAACTTTTCACCTCATTCTCAATATCATGTAGACTGTTGATATATTCACTTGTATACAGAATTCATTCAATAAAGTTAGATAACCTCACCATAATGAACTTGAGAATATTGAAAAATAAAAATAAGATTTGAGTGAGAATATTGAAAAATTCAGAATGAGATTTGAGCAGGAAGATGGATCTCAAGTTTTAATATCCTGGTACCCAGGTATTTAGTGTCAGGTCTTATTTACTTATAAATTGAGGTTTGGTTTCATTTTTAGACTTGATAGGTGAATCTCCACCAGCTAAGTCTGTGATACCTCAGCAGTCTCGACGAAGAAGTAATACAAGATTACAACAAATAATTGGTTGTCAACAGGTTGCTATGGTTACTGAAAACAATACTGGTTCTAAAGTATGCCTTAGTATGAGAAATGTATTTGTTCCATTTAAAGGTGAGTGCTGCATTAGTTTCTTTGAAAATAGTGTTATACCCCCCACAAAAGAAGTTTTAGAGGGGGTATATTGGAGTCACTCTGTTGGTTGGTCGGTCCGTCCGTCCGCATACAATATCACAAGTTTGTTGAGCGAACTACTACTTCCACATTCCTTAAGCGATTGTAATGAAACTTGAAATATTTCATCACCATGAAGTGCATATGTGCAAGACACAATATCCATGCCCAGTGATCTTCACATTTCAGAGTAATATGCCCTTGGACTTAGCCATATAGTGTACTATAGCAGGGTATTAGTCACTTATGTGACAAAACTCTTGCTTTAGTTAGCTTAAATTATTTAAAGTGCATGATTGATAACTGTTGTTGCTGTGCACAGGTATTCTTCAAAAACAGTGGAAATAAACAATGATATCCTAATGCTGCCAAAGATTTAAATGAATTTGTATCAATGGATGATTTAGTTGCAAACATTAATTGATAACAAATACTGTACACTTTGAGTGATATGCTCAATGGGATGCAATATTTTCAAACAGATCAAATTTGGTATACAGTATGTAGATATTGATGTACATTATTATAACTGAGACATTCCCTAACTTCTGAAGTCAAGGAATTTTGTTTTGAAAGTTCGAAAACCATTCATTAGATCAGTTTGAAATCTGCAGAATTTGATTTGTTGTCTATATAATTGACCAATAGTAAAGTTTCATTTTAAGACTGATATCAGGTTATACTTATATAGCTCATACTGATCTCAGGTAATATATCTCATACTGATCTCAGGTAATATATCTCAGACTGATCTCAGGTAACATTATCTCAGACTGATCTTGGGTAATATATCTCATACTGACCTCAGGTAACATTATCTCAGACTGATCTCAGGTAATATATCTCATACTGACCTCAGGTAACATTATCTCACACTGATCTCAGGTAATATATATATCATACTGACCTCAGTTAACATTATCTCAGACTGACCTCCGGTAACATTATCTCATACTGACCTCAGGTAACATTATCTCATACTGATCTCAAGAATATATCTCATACTGACCTCAGGTAACATTATCTCAGACTGATCTCAGGTAATATATCTCATACTGACCTCAGGTAATATATCTCATACTGACCTCAGGTAGCATTATCTCAGACTGATCTCAGGTAACATTATCTCAGACTGATCTCAGGTAATATATCTCATACTGACCTCAGGTAATATATCTCATACTGACCTCAGGTAACATTATCTCAGACTGATCTCAGGTAATATATCTCATACTGATCTCAGGTAATATATCTCATACTGACCTCAGGTAACATTATCTCACACTGATCTCAGGTAATATATATATCATACTGACCTCAGGTAACATTATCTCAGACTGATCTCAGGTAATATATCTCATACTGACCTCAGGTAACATTATCTCACACTGATCTCAGGTAATATATATATCATACTGACCTCAGGTAACATTATCTCAGACTGATCTCAGGTAATATATCTCATACTGACCTCAGGTAACATTATCTCAGACTGATCTCTGACCTCAGGTAACATTATCTCAGACTGATCTCAGGTAATATATCTCATACTGATCTCAGGTAATATATCTCATACTGACCTCAGGTAACATTATCTCATACTGACCTCAGGTAACATTATCTCAGACTGATCTCAGGTAATATATCTCATACTGATCTCAGGTAATATATCTCATACTGACCTCAGGTAACATTATCTCATACTGACCTCAGGTAACATTATCTCAGACTGATCTCAGGTAATATATCTCATACTGACCTCAGGTAACATTATCTCAGACTGATCTCAGGTAATATATATCATACTGACCTCAGGTAACATTATCTCAGACTGATCTCAGGTAATATATCTCATACTGATCTCAGGTAATATATCTCATACTGACCTCAGGTAACATTATCTCATACTGACCTCAGGTAACATTATCTCAGACTGATCTCAGGTAATATATCTCATACTGACCTCAGGTAACATTATCTCAGACTGATCTCAGGTAATATATATCATACTGACCTCAGGTAACATTATCTCAGACTGATCTCAGGTAATATATCTCATACTGATCTCAGGTAATATATCTCATACTGACCTCAGGTAACATTATCTCATACTGACCTCAGGTAACATTATCTCAGACTGATCTCAGGTAATATATCTCATACTGACCTCAGGTAACATTATCTCAGACTGATCTCAGGTAATATATATCATACTGACCTCAGGTAACATTATCTCAGACTGATCTCAGGTAATATATCTCATACTGATCTCAGGTAATATATCTCATACTGACCTCAGGTAACATTATCTCATACTGACCTCAGGTAACATTATCTCAGACTGACCTCAGGTAATATATATCTCATACGGACCTCAGGTAACATTATCTCAGACTGATCTCAGGTAATATATCTCATACTGACCTCAGGTAACATTATCTCAGACTGACCTCAGGTAATATATATCATACTGACCTCAGGTAATATATCTCATACTGACCTCAGGTAACATTATCTCATACTGACCTCAGGTAACATTATCTCAGACTGATCTCAGGTAATATATCTCATACTGACCTCAGGTAACATTATCTCAGACTGATCTCAGGTAATATATATCATACTGACCTCAGGTAACATTATCTCAGACTTATCTCAGGTAATATATCTCATACTGACCTCAGGTAACATTATCTCAGACTGATCTCAGGTAATATATATCATACTGACCTCAGGTAACATTATCTCAGACTGATCTCAGGTAATATATCTCATACTGATCTCAGGTAATATATCTCATACTGACCTCAGGTAACATTATCTCATACTGACCTCAGGTAACATTATCTCAGACTGATCTCAGGTAATATATCTCATACTGACCTCAGGTAACATTATCTCAGACTGATCTCAGGTAATATATCTCATACTGACCTCAGGTAACATTATCTCAGACTGATCTCAGGTAATATATCTCATACTGATCTTGGGTAATATATCTCATACTGACCTCAGGTAACATTATCTCAGACTGATCTCAGGTAATATATATCATACTGACCTCAGGTAACATTATCTCAGACTGATCTCAGGTAATATATCTCATACTGATCTCAGGTAATATATCTCATACTGACCTCAGGTAACATTATCTCATACTGACCTCAGGTAACATTATCTCAGACTGACCTCAGGTAATATATATCTCATACGGACCTCAGGTAACATTATCTCAGACTGATCTCAGGTAATATATCTCATACTGACCTCAGGTAACATTATCTCAGACTGACCTCAGGTAATATATATCATACTGACCTCAGGTAATATATCTCATACGGACCTCAGGTAACATTATCTCAGAATGATCTCAGGTAATATATCTCATACTGACCTCAGGTAACATTATCTCAGACTGATCTCAGGTAATATATATATCATACTGACCTCAGGTAATATATATATCATACTGACCTCAGGTAATATATCTCATACTGATCTCAGGTAATATATCTCATACTGATCTCAGGTAATATATATATCATACTGACCTCAGGTAATATATCTCATACTGATCTCAGGTAATATATCTCATACTGACCTCAGGTAACATTATCTCAGACTGGTCTCAGGTAATATATCTCATACTGATCTCAGGTAATATATCTAATACTGATCTCAGGTAATATATCTCATACTGATCTCAGGTAATATATCTCATACTGATCTCAGGTAATATATCTCAGACTCACTACATTCTTTCTCTATGCTATGTAGGAGGTGTACTGTTAGCAGCAGATTATTCTCAGTTAGAACTACGTATGATCTCATATCTCTCCAATGATGAGAAACTCATGGGTATACTGAATAAAGATGGCGATGTCTTCAAGTTGATCACAGCACAATGGAAAAATATAAGTCCAGACAGTGTGACCCCAGAACAAAGAGCTCAAGCTAAACAGGTTGGTAACCATGACAATGTTATTTGTTACTGTTCTATAACCATGATGGTGTTATATTTGTTACTGTTATATATTCATGTTATATTTCTTACTGTTGTTGCTCCCACTAAGTATGCTCTAAAATTTCATGATTTATGTTTCATGGTGTTCATATTCTGACCAAATTCATAAAGGAGTTTGTCTGTGCATGATTTGATTGCTACATACTAAAACCAGTTAAGTATTAGAATATACCCATATGTTTTGGTATGATTTACATGACTAGGTATGTTACGGTATGATTTATATGTCTAGGTATGATATGGTATGATTTATATGTCTAGGTATGTTATGGTATGATTTATATTTCTAGTATGTTATGGTATGATTCATATGTCTTGGTATGATTTTTATGTCGAGGTGTGTTATGGTATGATTTATATGACTAGGTATAATTTATATGTCTAGGTATGATTTATATGACTAGGTATGGTAGACTATGATTTATATGACTATGTATGCTATTGTATGATTTATATGCTTAGGTATTATATGGTATGATTTATATGTCTAGTATGTTATGGCATGATTTATATGGCTGGGTATGTAATATTTTGATTTACATGCCTAGGTATGATATGGTATGATTTGTATGACTAGGTATTTTATGGTATGATTTATATGTCAAGGTATGTTATATTATGATTTACATGACTATGTATTTTATGGTATGATTTATATGTCTAGGTATGTTATGGTATGATTTATATGTCTATGTATGTTATGGTATGATTTATATGTCTAGGTATGTTAGTTTATGGTATGATTTATATGACTTGGTATGTTATGGTATGATTTATATGTCTAGGTATGATTTGTATGACTATGTATGTTATGGTATGATTTATATGTCTAGGTATGTTAGTTTATGGTATGATTTATATGACTTGGTATGTTATGGTATGATTTATATGTCTAGGTATGATTTATATGACTTGGTATGTTATGGTATGATTTATATGTCAAGGTATGATTTATATGCCTAGTATGTTATGGTATGATTTATATGTCTAGGTATGCTATGGTATGATTTATGGTATTGGAGCTAAAACTCTTGCTGAACAGTTAGATGTTGATGAAAATGATGCTGCTGTCTTCATTGAGACATTTAAATCTAAATATCCAGGTTGGTAATATGTCAACAAAATAAAACATTGACTCTTCTGTTGCTTTCTGACACTGAGAATATCATATTTAACATCAAGTTTTATTGCCCCTTTTCCTATTTCATTGCATAATATTGTAAGATTTTTTTGTCAGTTCTATTAAAACAAAATGAATATATATCAGTTTTCAATGTAGAATTATTTAAAAAATCTTGTTCATCTGTAAATATTTATATAAAGAGAAATCCAAGCCACAAGTTGAATATAACTTATCTGAAATGTACAGGTTTCTACTTTGTATGTCACTAAAACTGCTTGTTTATCAAAAGGTATGAGGCGGTATTTAAGACGGACAGTTGATGTGTGTAGAGGTCAAGGGTATGTACAGACTATGTTGGGTCGCAAACGTTACCTTCAATCAATCACAAGTACGAACCCACATGCCCGAGCCCAGGCCGAGCGTCAAGCCATCAACACAACAGTACAAGGATCCGCTGCAGACCTGGTGAAAATGGCGATGATCAAAATTGATCAGAAACTACATGAAATATTTCCACATGTTCAGTATACTCACAGACATAGACACAATGGTATAGACTTTTCTTTCCATTGCACTTCCTGAACGTAAAAAGCTATAGTGAAGTCAAGGGTATCAAATTTATGGTTTATGATACACATATTTCACTAGATATCCATTGTTACAAATTATATAGAAGGGTTTTTGGTCAAGGAAAAATTGTAATTGCACTTTATAATTTTTTCACTATTTCTGAGTTCTATATAAACATACTTCACTGTACATTCTAAAATAAGATTTGAAGACAATCTGCTTTATGCCCAGATCATCAATACAAAAACTTCTCATATTCTTCAGATAAATTCAACACGTTTTAAGACTTCAAAATGAAAATTTTATTGAATTACTATTTATCAAATTACTTCTTATCTTATCTACCTCTCTCTGGGGCGGCCCTGAAATGACGATAGATGTCAAAAGGACCATTAAACAACAGATAAACATTAAATTACTCTATCAAATTACTTCTTTATTTATTTTTTGTGATGTCATGTTTTTCAGTCAAGAGTTCATCAAGAGTGACTTCCCCTCCTAAAGGAGCGTTTCTCGTCTTACAGTTGCACGATGAACTGATTTATGAAGTGTCGGAACATCATGTACAAGTCGTGGCTCAAATCGTCAAACACTGCATGGAATCAACAAGAAAACTACCCATTAAAATGCCTGTAAAAATTAAAGTTGGACCGAGTTGGGGTAAATTAGAAGACTATGAATTGTGATAATTGTATTTTATTTATCCACTGTTGCTATTTTTTTACAATATTTTGTTATAGAAGCCATCATGGTCTTTTTTCTTTATCATCAATCCAATTTTGTCTTATTGTATTGTAAATATTTGTATATATTATTCTTACTTAATTGTAAATAGTTTTGTTTCAATTATGTATAGTTTTATTTCAATCATATAGTGTTTTTTTTTTCAATTGTATAATGTAGTTTTGTTACAATTGTATATATATTTTTTTATATTACATTTTTCAATTGAAAATAGCCATGTAAAAATTGCAATTTTTTATGGTAATAGTTTATAGATATTTTTTTACCATTGTTGTTAGTACATTGATACTAGTATACAAAACACTACTATATTGTATCATAAAATATCTTTGGTTCACCTAGTCATGCTTTTGATTTTTGTACACAGTTACTTAGACTTTGTAATATCAATCCAACATGGCCGCCTTGGTTGTGATTTTTTGTCATTTTTAGTTATATTGTGATGTCATTTGCATTTTTCATCAAACACATTTTTATTTGTATTGATAGTTGTACATGTATTAGTATAAATTCACTGTACAGTCATACCTGTGTAAGCAGACACCTTAATATTATTGTTTTATGTATTTCCTTGTTATTGTTCCTGTGATTTTTCTGTCTTCTGTTTAAGATTGTATAAAATTCTATTTTTACTTTACTGGGTATTTGAAACCATTATTTTTTACTCTATAAGCATGTCCTTTGTTAAATTTGTCATCTATACAAACCTGCTTAATCAATTTATAAAAATCTCAATAAATAATACAAATTGTTTTAAAACCATGAAATCTTTGATTTTGTCAATATTTGTAAGACTACCCCAAGAATAACTGCAACATAAGTCTGCAGTTTCAAGATATTTAATTTCATAAATTTCATTGGTTAGTTTATCCTCAAAATACTGAATTAAAATGATCATAAATTAACACATGTTTACTAATAACATTATATGAAACTTCAGTATGTATAGCATATTTTTTACCAGTGTTAATTTTCATAACAAGTGTTTATTATACCCCAGATATGAAATATATGGGGGCTATATTGCATTCACGCTTGTCGGTCGGTCGGTCGGTCCGTGCGTCTGTAGACACAATTTGTCCGGAGAATTTCTCAGCAACTACATACAGGATTTCAATGAAACTTCACAGAAGTGATCAGTAGTAAGCCTAGTTGTGCATGCTTAAAGCATTTTTCGTTCGGATTAATTATCACTGAGTTATAGCCCTTTGTTGTTTTTATACAGTATATACAATAGGCAAATTTTGTCCGGACCATTTCTCAGCAACTACTCACAGGATTTCAATGAAACTTCACAGAAGTAATAAGAAATTAGCCTAGTTGTGCATGCTTAAATCATTTTTCATTTGGATTGATTTTCACTGAGTTATGGCCCTTTGTTGTCTTTTATACATTGTATATACAATACCTCAGTAACTACTCATAGGAATTCAATGAAACTTCACAGAACTTATAACAAGAGGGCCATGATGGCCCTATAAATGCTCACCAGGAGAAAAGGTCATTTGGAGATTAACATTGTTGAAGTTTTCTATACAAGTCTAAGTAAGATCAAGTGACCGATCTGGGCCGTTTTTTATCCCATGGCCCTTATATGAACAGATTTAAAAGAGGTCCATTAGACAAAGCTACATACCAAATATCTTAGCTCTAGGCCTTGTGGTTTCGGAGAAGATTTTTAAAAATTTTCCTATATAAAATAGAATAAACCCCAGGGCAGGGCTAATTTTGACCCCGGGGCCATAATTTGAACAAACTTGGTAGAGGTCCACTAGACAATGCCACATACAAAATATCTAAGCTTTAGGCCTTGCGGTTTCGGAGAAGAAGATTTTTTAAATTTTCCTATATAAGTCTATATAAATCAAGTGACCCCCGGGGCGGGGCCAATTTTGACCCTAGGGCAATAATTTGAACAAACTTTGTAGAGGTCCACTAGACAATGCTACATACCAAATATCTTAGCTCTAGGCCTTGTGGTTTCAGAGAAGAAGATTTTTTTAATTTTCCTATATAAAATAGAATAAACCCCAGGGCAGAGCCAATTTTGACCCTAGGGCAATAATTTGAACAAACTTTGTAGAGGTCCACTAGATAATGCTACATACCAAATATCTTAGCTCTAGGCCTTGTGGTTTCGGAGAAGAAGATTTTTTAAATTTTCCTATATAAGTCTATATAAATCAAGTGACCCCCGGGGCGGGGCCAATTTTGACCCTAGGGCAATAATTTGAACAAACTTGGTAGAGGTCCACTAGACAATGCTACATACCAAATATCTTAGCTCTAGGCCTTGTGGTTTCGGAGAAGAAGATTTTTTTAATTTTCCTATATAAGTCTATATAAATCAAGTGACCCCCGGGGCGGGGCCAATTTTGACCCTAGGGCAATAATTTGAACAAACTTGGTAGAGGTCCACTAGACAATGCTACATACCGAATATCTTAGCTCTAGGCCTTGTGGTTTCGGAGAAGAAGATTTTTTAAATTTTCCTATATAAAAAAGAAATAAACCCCAGGGCAGAGCCAATTTTGACCCTAGGGCAATAATTTGAACAAACTTGGTAGAGGTCCACTAGATAATGCTACATACCAAATATCTTAGCTCTAGGCCTTGTGGTTTCGGAGAAGATTTTTTAAATTTTCCTATATAAGTCTATATAAATCAAGTGACCCCCGGGGCGGGGCCAATTTTGACCCTAGGGCAATAATTTGAACAAACTTGGTAGAGGTCCACTAGACTATGCTACACACCAAATATCAAAGCTCTAGGCATTGTAGTTTTTGACAAGAAGATTTTTTAAATTTCCTATATAAGTCTATGTAAAATCAAGTTACCCCCGGGGCGGAGCCAATTTTGACCCCAGGGTAATAATTTGAACAAACTTTGTAGAGTTCCATTAGACAATGCTACATACCAAATATCTAAGCTCTAGGCCCTGTGGATTCAGACAAGAAGGTTTTTTCAGTTTTCTCTATTTGTTGCCATAGCATCCAGAATTTTTAATGAAATTTAATTTTTTGAACAACTTTGAAAGGGGACCACCCAAGGATCATTGGTTGCAATCGGCATACCAGTGTAGGAGGAGATGTTGTTTTAAGTAAACATGGACGCCACGAAATCGTAACGACGCACGATGGACGCAGGGCGATCACAAAAGCTCACCCTGAGCACATTCGTGCTCTGGTGAGCTAAAAAGTAAGCCAAGTTATGCATGCAATAACCAGGTTTTGTTTGGATTAATTTTCACTGAGTTATGGCCCTTTGTTTTATACAATAAGTAAATTTTGTCCGTACCATTTCTCAGCAACTACATGCAGGAATTCAGTGAAACTTCTTAGAAGTGATAAGTAGTTTGACAAGTTGTGCATGTCCACAATAGGTTTTGTCCAAGTAAATTTTAATGAGTTATGGCCCTTTGTTATTTTTTATATAATGAATATTTAGAAACTGGTCAGTATATTTCTAAGCAACAATTTGCAGGTATTAAAACAAGAGGGCCAAGATGGCCCTATATCGCTCACATGACAATCACTGTTCACTCATTAAAACATTGTTTTGAACTGGTGACCTAGTTTTTGACCCCAGATGACCAATGTTAGAACTTGTCCTACATATAAATAAGACAAACATTCTGACAAAATTTGGTGAAGATCCAATCAAAGCCATGAAAACTACAGCATAGACCAGGTTTTCCTAAGATTTGACCTCGTGACCTAGTTTTGACCCCAGACGACCTATGTTCGAATTTGTCTTACATATCATTAAGACAAACATTCTGACTAGGTTTGGTGAAGATACGATCAAAATTTGACATCTACAGTGTTAATAAGGTTTTCCTAAGATTTGACCTTGTGACCTGGTTTTTGACCCTAGGTGACCCATATTTGAACTTGTTTTTAATATCATTAAGACAAACAATCTGACAAGGTTTGGCTAAGATCATGACATTTAGAGCTTTTACAAGATTTTTACCTAAGATTTGACCTGGTGACCTAGTTATTGATCCCAGATGACCCATATTTATACTTGACCGTTATATCATTAAAACAAACGATTTGTCAAAGTTTGGTGAAGATCCAATAATAACTGTGAAATCTACAGTGTTAACATGGTTTTTCATAAGATTTGACCTAGCGACCTAGTTTTTGACCCAAGATGACCCATGTTCAAACTCGTCCAAGACATTATGAAGACAAACATTCTGACAAGGTTTCATGATCATCCAATCAAAACAGTGACTTCTAGAGTGTTCACAAGGTTTTCCAGCAATTTGCCCTAGTGACCTAATTTTACTACAGAAATTACCCATTATCAAACTTGACCTACATATTATTAAAATAAACATTCTGACAAAGTTTCATGAAGATAAATTCAAAACAGTGATTTCTAAAGTGTTCACAAGGTTTTCCCTTATTTGGCCCTGGTGACCTAGTTTTTGACCCCAAATGGCCCAATATCGAACTCGTCCGAGATTTTGTTGATATTAACGTTCTGACCCAGTTTTGCTAAAATTGTGACATGTGAGCTAAAAATGAAAATGCATTATATTTTTCCTATGTAACAATAACTGTCAAGGCCGCATCTGGGGGTATTCATCACCTTTAGTGATAATTCTAGTTTCATTAGCATCAATTTTGTACAGTTAGGTAGGTAAATGCTGACAGTAATGTGCCATACAGTCATGAAAATATACTAGACACAGTTTACAAGTTTGTCAACTCTTAAGATAATTAGTTTATTGCGAGTACTGTAGTAATGGTCCTATATTTGACCTTGCCCTCAGCGACTGTCCTTCAGTCCATCGTTTCTAGTAAATGGTTTATTAATAAATCCTTCTTACACAAGCTCTGCTAGAATATCCCTATGATTCATTACCTATTAATCTGGTAATGAACATGACCTTATGAAATACTCTGTGGTAGTTATAGCACTCAGAATTACTTAACATTTGACCTTTCAAAATATTCACATTTGACCTTTCAAAATATCTACATTCGACCTTTCAAAATATCCCTGTATAACATATTGTCATAAGGCAGCCAATAGGTATAACAGTGCATGTAGGTATATTGGAAGAGATTCCCTGCATTGAAAGAAATATTCAAATATAATGATAACAACATACTATTTCTCTATTTTTTATTCACCACAATAATCTGGGATCTCTATGTAGTGAGAAAGAATTGTATAGTATATTATACTTAAAGGCATGAACAATGAATGATTCAAAATTCTTAAATAAAAACTTTTATACATAAATATCATCATCAACAAATTGTATGTACACAGTGAAATCTTGTATTATACAGTGATAAATCTACAAATGTTACAATAATAAACAACATACAGTAATGTCTAGATGGACTATTGTTAAAATGATTTGGGCTAATTGGTTTATAACTGATGAATTACGATAATTCTAACTATGACACCATTGGATATTAACTATACGTATGTGAGTACAAAAACATTGATTTAAAAAAAAAAAAATTTTGATGATTTAATTGTTCAGAAGTTAAACAACTTGAGTCACAAGACTCCAAAAAAGTGTGAAAACTACAAATGACTGAAGTAGAACCACTGTATTACCTAAGTGTACAGCATGGGGAATAAATTTACTAAATTTTGCCCAACTCAATAATCTAAATCTCTATGGCAAGACCAGCTAAAACAATTCAATTGCATTGCATAAAAAGTTGAAAAAAAGACAACTTTTGACAAAGAAAGCACATTTATATCAGGCATAATATCCTCAACATGCCCAAAAAACATTCATATACAGATACCTGACAAAAAATGCAAACTTGTTAGTAAGACTGAATGTGTAAAAAAATGAGGAAGTAAATAAGGGAGAAAATTGAACAACTTTTTTTTGGGCGGGGGGTTCCATGCTTGACATCTTGCCATATTGCCCAATACAGTGTTGAACTACTCTGACAAGACATCAGTTGAGTTTTTTTTTTTATCAAAAGTCAAACAAACATTTCCTTGCTTTTAACACCTGAAATTGAATCATGTTGTTGAAATGTTAGAACTTCTAGGATGAAAACTCATTGAGCACCTGTTAAAAACACAACACCGTGTCTTAACTAATGTCTTTTTATTTAAAGGATTGATGACTAACACCGTAATGTAACATTCATGCAAATAGATTTATGGGGAATACAACGAAAAAAACTACTTGTTTTCCATGATAAATTGGACAACTGCTTAGTAATAGCAATAATGCAGGTAAATGATTACATAACATCATAAAAACTTCATCATACAATTAATTAAACAAAATTACTTCCTCTGTAGACACAGCATGTAAGAGTATTTACGGAACAATTAGATGATTTTAATATATTCAGCCAAAATGTTTTGTTTTTTTACATTTAAAAAAAACTTTTACCAGTGATGATAGAAGGAAGTCCTGAAGTTCATTCAAAATTTTAATCATTAATATTAATCTTTCATTCATATTTTTTTTTATCTGAAGTTGGAGCATCGTTTTATCATGGTAAACAAGAAAACGTACATGTCAGTTCTCAGAATTGTAATAAAATAGAACCACAATGTTAAGGCTTAGACATACTTGGCACCAGAATCTTTTTTTCTTCCAAAATGAAAAAAAAATTGGTTTCATCTGATAATTGAAAATTTGTTCATGTAACAAAAGTTCTATTTTCAACACTTTGAAAACTGACACATATCAGCTAGACCTACATAAATCTATATATGGCTTTCTATTAAGCTAAAGAGCAAAATAACATTGAAAGCCGAGGTTTGCATAAATCTACAGCACATTTGTTAAGTCATAAAATTAATACAATAATAAATAAATAATAAGTTTCTTTTTTTCATCATAGAAGCAAATATACAGTCAAACCTGTGAACAAATGCCATCCTTGAGAAAGACAGAATATGGCCTTTATTGACAGTTGGTCTTTATTTAGAAGTGGCCACTAACACAGTATTGACTGTAATTAGTAAACATTAGTACATTGTAAACTTAGAAACCATTCCTTCTAAGGATCTCCTTCAGAAATGTTTGAAGTACATGTATAAGTCTATCAACTATGGACAAGAATTTACACAGCCTGGAGATTTTATCACATGGTCAAATACACTCAAAGAAACAAGCACATTATTGTGAAAATGTAGATTTCGGGTCCCTATTTTCCCACTAAGAAAAATAAAATCATAAATGTACAGTATAGCTTATCAGAAAATTTTGCACAAGCATTAACTAATTAAAAAAATCCAGATTGCAAATCATCTTAATTTTCAGACATGACTAAAACCTGAAACAGATAATATTATGCTTATTAGTAACAAATACACATGCACTTTTCCCAGGTACACAAAGTATGTTCTTTCTTAATAAAAATGGACGTACAACTTAAAAATTAATTACATTTGAATAACCAAATGTACCATAGTATTAGAAAGAATAGCTTGATCACTGAATAACACTAATTATTTTTTATACAGAGTATAAACTTAGTTTATTAACCAACACCATATCAAGACCATAAAATTTTCTACAATGATGCATATGAAGAACCAAATGTAAGAAAAATAATTCCGCCAGAATAAAATGTAGAAATTATGTTCCTTAGATTAAAATAAAGATACAATTTAGTAGAATAGCCATCTTGAGAACAGAGTCATTTTGCATCCTGTCAGCCAACAGCGACAGGTCAAAGGTTAATACTAGATGATTTTTTATGAATATAAAATGATGCACAAGTAGCACAGAATGGTCATCAATGAAAAAAGTCTCCTGATATTTTTTCTACATAATTATGAAAACAGAACATGACATAATTGGTCCTATCTGAAATGTATCAATGTATCAGTGATTTAGTCATGAAGATGATAGTGACAGCTATTTATTTCCAATTCTTACAAATCTACGCATTTTGATTGGTCAATGGAGGGAGTGTACACTTCGATAAACTCCTTTTCAATCGGAAACCTTTTGTTTCTGTGCATCGTCGACGGACTACTTTTACCAGTTAAAGAGTTCTAGCAGTTCATGTCCGACATTTGTAAGAATTGAATAATACAACTGAATTTAATTGGAAATAAAAGGATTAAACTTCCATTTCTGGTCGTTTATCGAAGTGTAAACTCCCTCAGACCTCATAACACACATTTCGCTTTATTCAATGTGTTATGAGGTCTGAGGGAGTTTACACATCGATAAACGACCAGAAATGAAAGTTTAATCCTATAATATTGCAATATACATTGTATATTTATGTGGACTATAAATAACTGAAGAATATAACATAGCAACTTCATAATTACCACTTTGATAACATATGAACAGGGTTGTAATGAGAATATTGAAATGCATCAAAGTTTTATGATAGAAAAAATGAATTTTAAAATGATTCATATTTTTTAAACCAATCAGATTGAAGCATTCATATCAATCAATCCAATCAGATTGATGCATCTACATACATTCAACCAATCAGGTTGAAGTATTAATGAATCAGATGAATGGTTTTATAGCATTTCTTTACTTAGTACATCAACAACTTAACTTATTATAAGAGATCAGACAGAGGTTTCTATAACTATAACAGACATGATAATAAACAATAAAAGACAGCCTTACTCAATATTGCACCATTTGTTAATACTTAAAAAGTATGAGTTTGAATAAATTCAATCAATGAATTAATATACATGATTTGCAGTAAATGATATTACATGGACTTCCATCTACCAATCATATATATTGCATAACATCATCAACATATATTAAAATGAATAAGAAACCTAAGAATATGTGAACATTAACAACAAAACAAAACAAAATTGTTTGTTTTTGGTTACCCAATCTACCCTAAATTTTCCCCTCAACCCTAGACTATTATTAGGCCCAAAGGAATGGCACATCCATTTTCTGGCTTATTTTGCCTTTCAACACATTTTCAAGAGAAAAAATACTTAATTATTTAGGCCTAAATCAAGAACCATAAAAATCCCAAATTCCAGGATTTCGATCCCATTACAAAAGATCAACCACTAACAGATAACTAAGCATATTTTTATATTATCCAATCAAAAGTTAACTTGAGGCACCTCTGACCTCTCAGTTAGCATTATATTTTGTTCATAAAATAACTACTGTGACTTATTCATTTTAATTTATGCATACAACCTCACATTGTGACATTTGTTAGCCTCGGAAAATGACACATGACTGTAAAATAACTCACATTATTATATACCGTAACAAAGTACATAGCTAACTAGTTTGAGTGAAATCTATACTAAATATGTCATAAAAACACATCTCATGAGAGTGTCATCATACAAAACAGATCACAACATGCATATTACAAAGCAAATCAAATTTTATCACACAAGTATTCAGTTTGCAACACTGCAATTTATGGCATCAAGTCAGTGCATTGGCAACCTTGCATCACTAGATGTTCTTTTCACTCATTTTGCACTAATTTTTTTTCACTTAGGTGTCAGAACAATTCTGCACTGTTTCCATGGTAATTAGACATCACTGACCATGGAATCACCTTCAGAGTCCTGTACAGTTATCTCCTCCTTGTGTTTGGTCTGAATCTTAGGGCTATTATTTTCCGACGAAGATACCCCGACAGAATCATATCCGACATCTTCCTGACGGATTTTAAGTAAGACTTGTTCGCCTTCTTTGCTGGCACCCCACGGGAACATTTCTAGTACCCAGTCAGTCGGATCTTCCCATTGTGCACGTTTTCCATAAACCTGATGTAACAAAAGATTAATTATGTACATGAGTGTCGTGAAAACAGTGTGAACTTAACAATATACTGCACAGGCAAACCTGTGAAAAGTCAAATGTGACCTGTATTTCAAGGGTGGATTATATTTGGAGGTCAGTTTGTTCTAAATAATTTCAAACAGTTTTTTAAATACTTGCCTTTATTCACAAGGTGGCCTTTATTCACAAGGTGGCCTGTGCACACAAGGTGGCCTTTATTCACAAGGTGGCCTGTGCACACAAGGTGGCCTTTATTCACAAGGTGGCCTTTATTCAGAAGTGGCCGCTAACACAAGTTGGACTGTACATCAATTTTAACACAAAATTGATTCAATGCATTTTACATATAAGTAATATTAGGTGAAAGTTTTGAATAAGTCCAGAATCTAAACATTAAATTAGTATTCACAGAAATGAATTGTCAGTCTTACTTTCTATATATCAATTTAACGATGTCCATAAATTCCAGTGCCTCAAGACCTTGACATCGAGACATTAATACTGACATTACAATCCCTTCACACCCCTGACATTGTGATACATTTCAAACATTGATATAACAATACATACCTGTAGACCTTCTCTAACAGCTTCCAGCATGTACGGTACAATAGAATAATTCCAGAGATCTGTAAACCAAATCTTACAACCAGCAATATCCATTGGAGCAGATAAAAACAAGCGTGGCCCTGAAAATTCACAAAAATCAATATACAGTAATATTATTATACCAGATTTGTAAAGTGCTCTTTACATAGACACAATTACAGTATAACCTCACTAACAGACCACTTCAATATTAAGAATACAGTCAAACCTGTGAACAAAGGCAACCTGTGGGAAAGATAAATTGTGACCTTTATTGACAGGTGGCCTTTATTTGAAGGGTCATTTTATTCTACATCATCAATTACGGTAATTAAAAGAATGGTCTTTATTCACAGGGTGGCCTTTACATGCAGGTGGCTGTTTACATAGATGTAACTGTATATCTTTACAACATACACTTTGAACTGGTTTTCAGAATTTTCTATAAATGTAAAAAGTTACTAACGAGACAGCATCTCTCTATCTTACATCATTTTTCTTAGTACCAAATGGTAGTATTAATATTAATGTATTCTTGTAAAAATTGGTCAGTCAACTCATGAGGCATGATATTCCTGAATATAGTACAACCTCACCAGAGCAGCCCTCTGTATATAGAGCAACAACCTCTCCATAACAACACTGTATAGCACTGATGGTCATAATATCATATAAACAAATATCCAAAATTCTTTCTCAGGTTACAAAAACCAAACTTAAATTTTATTTGACCTGACAAAATATGGAACTTACCTATGGTCACATCAGAAGAACTGTGTGTCTCCAAGAATTTGTTGAGATGTAACCAGACTTTAGGGACCCAGTCTATGATCTTATTGAGATCATTATTGCGTAGACTGGTCATCACTTCAGCCTCGACAAGTCGTCGACGTAAATATCTTCCAAGGAATCCTTTCACTGGCTCCATATGATTAGCACACAATACCCATCTATAGCGGAATTATAGAAATTTAGTGAAACCAGATTCTTTAGTTTATATCAATTTTCATTGAATTCAAGAATCAAGTACTCAAAGTTTTGGTTTTTGGTTGGGTTACCAATATTTTAAAAGTGGGCAGGTAGGCTTTTTTTGTTAATATTACATGCTTGTATTGAAAACAAAAAGCTTGAATAAAGAATGAATACTGTATACGTCTTAATATTGAGCCCGTTTTATTTTGGCGATATTGGCGGTCAGCATCGGAACTGCCAAATCTAGACTGCGCCAATATAAAACCACGCCAATAATGAACACCGCCAATTTTTTTGTCAAAGAAAATTATTGTAACTTTTGTTATCAAAAGGTGTAACTATAACACTTTTTCACGTAACTCTTTGTTTGTTTAGTATGTACATGTATTATTACTTGTTTACTCTCATCAGTTAAAGTACATGCATTACGTTTATTGCCTTAGGGTAAATATTATTTGAAACAAGGTAAAATCTAATGGATTCAAACAATACAGCTTATTTGTCACACGATCTAAAACTTATATTGTCGGCACAGACTAAATTAAACCCGATATAATAACAACATGTGTCAATTTAAGATAAATTATCGAAACAAATAATCACTTTTGGCCATTGTATTAACCAAGTAATTACCAATACAATACAATTACCAACACTTTGGTTTTCATGTAACTTATTCTTGCTGTTTATACATTTCACTTGATACGATAGTATTTAGGAGGATATTTAGTAAAAAAGTCTATTTTTTCCCTTGAAAATGGAGGAAACTTATTTTCTTAAGTGTTTTAATTTTGGCGCTTAAAAAGACAGGACATGGTTTTATTTGGGCGGTTGGATATGAAACCGCCAAATATAGAACCCGCCAATTTATGAACACCTTAAAAACGCCAAATTTTGTACCAGCAGAATTAAAGACGTATACAGTAGATGTTTAGTTAAAATCACTTTAAATATTTTTGGTCAGGAGATTTTTGAACAGGTCAGTTGTGTAAGTTCAGAAATAAGATTTATAAAGGAAAGATCATATTTGAGGAAACAAAGGGTTAATAACTTTAAAATGACTCAGAAGTTCAGTAAAAGAGAAAATGATTTAAAATTAATAATTAAAATCTATGTTACCTGAAGTTGTGATGGAGTTGTAGATTAGTTGTTGAGCAAGTGGCCTGGTTCATAGTACCAATAATATAGGGGCTGAAAACGTAAAATATATACAATATAGCAATATGATATCACAAACTAATAAATAGATCATATAACATGACGAGCAAATTCTACAGGTAAGTCAAGAAATTATCTAGGGAAATCTAAATTTAACAGAATATAACTAAGGATAGCTTTTGTACCTCACAAAATAGCTACATGTATTTTCCTGCTATTCTTAATAAAAAAGAGCCCATTGCAATTGCCTGCAAGAATATTTTCTGTCAATTGACCAAACTCCCAGTCAGAAACACTGACCATCAATATCCGAAGTGAATCTAATAGTCAACTTACCATTTCTGATATTTAACACTAAGGAAGCCATTAAAGACTTCACCAAGTGAGCCGACATGATGTAGATTATCGAGTATGATCACGCTAGGTAACTCTGCCATACTCGTGTTCTCACATTGCTCGGCAATGTTGGCAAGATATTGGCGTAACTCTTTAGCTGTCTTGTGATCGACATTAAATGTAGCAACTGAACCCGCAGTCAACTCTTTACCAGATCTGTGAATAGATAAAATTAATGTTTCAATAAAATGCTTAATGTATCAGATGAGAACATTATCCTTCAGGTGGTTAAAAATATACACTTACATGTCATACATTTATATAGTCTTTAAAGGCAAAATTTAAACAAGAGGGCCATGATGGCCCTATAAATGCTCACCAGGAGAAAAGGTCATTTGGAGATTAACATTGTTGAAGTTTTCTATACGAGTCTAAGTAAGATCAAGTGACCGATCTGGGCTGTTTTTTATCCCATGGCCATTATATGAACAGATTTAAAAGAGGTCCATTAGACAAAGCTAGATACCAAATATCTTAGCTCTAGACCTTGTGGTTTTGGAGAAGATTTATTAAATTTTCCTATATAAAATAGAATAAACCCCAGGGCAGGGCTAATTTTGACCCCGGGGCCATAATTTGAACAAACTTGGTAGAGGTCCACTAGACAATGCCACATACCAAATATCTAAGCTCTAGGCCTTGCGGTTTCGGAGAAGAAGATTTTTTTAATTTTCCTATATAAGTCTATATAAATCAAGTGACCCCCGGGGCGGGGCCATTTTTGACCCTAGGGCAATAATTTGAACAAACTTGGTAGAGGTCCACTTGACAATGCTACATACCAAATATCTTAGCTCTAGGCCTTGTGGTTTCGGAGAAGAAGATTTTTTAAATTTTCCTATATTAAATAGAATAAACTCCAGGGCAGGGCCAATTTTGACCCTAGGGCAATAATTTGAACAAACTTGGTAGAGGTCTACTAGATAATGCTACATACCAAATATCTTAGCTCTAGGCCTTGTGGTTTCGGAGAAGATTTTTTTAAATTTTCCTATATAAAATAGAATAAACCCCAGGGCAGGGCTAATTTTGACCCCGGGGCCATAATTTGAACAAACTTGGTAGAGGTCCACTAGACAATGCCACATACCAAATATCTAAGCTCTAGGCCTTGTGGTTTCGGAGAAGATTTTTTAAATTTTCCTATATAAGTCTATATAAATCAAGTGACCCCCGGGGCGGGGCCAATTTTGACCCTAGGGCAATAATTTGAACAAACTTGGTAGAGGTCCACTAGACAATGCTACATACCAAATATCTTAGCTCTAGGCCTTGTGGTTTCGGAGAAGATTTTTTAAAATTTTCCTATATAAAATAGAATAAACCCCAGGGCAGGGCTAATTTTCACCCCGGGGCCATAATTTGAACAAACTTGGTAGAGGTCCACTAGACAATGCCACATACAAAATATCTAAGCTTTAGGCCTTGCGGTTTCGGAGAAGAAGATTTTTTAAATTTTCCTATATAAGTCTATATAAATCAAGTGACCCCCGGGGCGGGGCCATTTTTGACCCTAGGGCAATAATTTGAACAAACTTGGTAGAGGTCCACTTGACAATGCTACATACCAAATATCTTAGCTCTAGGCCTTGTGGTTTCGGAGAAGAAGATTTTTTAAATTTTCCTATATTAAATAGAATAAACTCCAGGGCAGGGCCAATTTTGACCCCGGGGCCATAATTTGAACAAACTTGGTAGAGGTCCACTAGACAATGCCACATACAAAATATCTAAGCTCTAGGCCTTGCGGTTTCGGAGAAGAAGATTTTTTTAATTTTCCTATATAAGTCTATATAAATCAAGTGACCCCAGGGGCGGGGCCAATTTTGACCCTAGGGGAATAATTTGAACAAACTTGGTAGAGGTCCACTAGAATATGCTACACACCAAATATCAAAGCTCTAGGCATTGTAGTTTTTGACAAGAAGATTTTTTAAATTTCCTATATAAGTCTATGTAAAATCAAGTTACCCCCGGGGCGGAGCCAATTTTGACCCCAGGGGAATAATTTGAACAAACTTTGTAGAGTTCCATTAGACAATGCTACATACCAAATATCTCAGCTCTAGGCCCTGTGGTTTCAGACAAGAAGATTTTTTAAGTTTTTTCTATTTGTTGCCATAGCAACCAGAATTTTTAATGAAATTTAATTTTTTGAACAACTTTGAAAGGGGACCCCCAAGGATCATTCCAGCAATGTTTGGTTGCAATCGGCATAGCGGTGAAGGAGGAGATGTTGTTTTAAGTAAACATGGATGCCACATAATCGTAACGACGCACGATGGACGCAGGGCGATCACAAAAGCTCAACCTGAGCACATTCGTGCTCTGGTGAGCTAAAAATAAACTACATTGGTTTTTTTTTTGTATCATTTGTTTTTATGGAAAGTTTTTCAACAATTTTCTAGTTGGCTGATTCACCTAACAAGTTTTTCTGGATGGTATTGTAACCAGCACTAACAAGGAACTGGCAACTTCTCAACAAGTGGAGGAAAATCAACATTGTGTTCAGATTTTCATGGAAGGATATGAAATCAAACCTGGTTTGCCGGGTTACAAATCCTGAGTACTAACCACTGTAACACAGTGGCAGCTCAATCGGTCTCTACAGTGACGTAGTCTTTCATATGAGGTGATATGGATAGTGCAATGGTTAATTGTTAAGTGATGTTTTATTGCACCTACCTGAGCACTAAATGTTCTGCCAACTTTTGAGCAAGGTAAGTTTTTCCTGTTCCACTTGGACCACAAAGTATTATACGACGATGTTCCATCAGTAGTGAGATATAACGTTGTACGATAGACTTGGGTATCAGAGTCTCAAATGCCAGGGAGTCCACACTGTTCTGTTTGGTACCTGTACATATACATGATGATTATGAACATTAACATTTCTGGCACAATCAAACTGACTATAGATTAACTTGGTATCAAAATATAATAATTATTCTGTGTGAAATTACAATATTCTGAAAGGATAGTATACCGATATTCACAATCTAGTTACTTCCCTTAGTTGCATTTAATTTTCATGCAATACATTATATAGACAATCAGAATATTCAAGTCAGATCAAAAACTTTTGTACAAGTAATTAATGGAAATACCTACTGGACAGCAATTTAAGGTTCAAAGATATCAGTACACGAATACATTAAATGTTTTTTTTGGTATTTTTTACTTTTCTGTGAGACACCAACAATCTTTTTTTGTTATAAATTCGAACAGTACAATGCTGTCCCTCAGGTAACTCTCTCAAACATCAAGAAATTTTCTTGAATCAAGAAATAACTAAAATTGAAGTTAATAATTAATACAGTTCATTTAGAAGATAGGTTTTTGAAAGGCCAATTTGAAAAGCTTACCTTTCAGGCATAATCCTATTTGCATTGTATCACCGACGAGATAACCAATGGGAAGTAACTCTGGTATTTCAGAATCTTTTGTTCGTACAATATCTCCAATATGATAAGAAAACACACTTTCAGCACTTAGTCCTAGATTTGTCACTGGGTCTATCCGTAAAACATACTCCTGAAAAAATACAGTATTTCATTGAGAACATGCTAGTTATAATCCATAAAACAAGAGGGCCATGATGGCCCTATAAATGCTCACCAGGAGAAAAGGTCATTTGGAGATTAACATTGTTGAAGTTTTCTATACGAGTCCAAGTAAGATCAAGTGACCCATCTGGGCCGTTTTTTATCCCATGGCCATTATATGTACAGATTTAAAAGAGGTCCATTAGACAAAGCTAGATACCAAATATCTTAGCTCTAGGCCTTGTGGTTTCGGAGAAGAAGATTTTTCTAATTTTCCTATATAAAATAGAATAAACCCCAGGGCAGGGCCAATTTTGACCCTGGGGCCATAATTTCATCAAACTTGGTAGAGGTCCACTAGACAATGCCACATACAAAATATCTAAGCTCTAGGCCTTGCGGTTTCGGAGAAGAAGATTTTTAAAATTTTCCTATATAAGTCTATATAAATCAAGTGACCCCCGGGGCGGGGCCAATTTTGACCCTAGGGCAATAATTTGAACAAACTTGGTAGAGGTCCACTAGACAATGCTATATGCCAAATATCTTAGCTCTAGGCCTTGTGGTTTCGGAGAAGAAGATTTTTCAAATTTTCTTATATAAAATAGAATAAACCCCAGGGCAGGGCCAATTTTGACCCCGGGGCCATAATTTGAACAAACTTGGTAGAGGTCCACTAGACAATGCCACATACAAAATATCTAAGCTCTAGGCCTTGCGTTTTTGGAGAAGAAGATTTTTTTAATTTTCCTATATAAGTCTATATAAATCAAGTGACCCCCGGGGCGGGGCCAATTTTGACCCTAGGGCAATAATTTGAACAAACTTGGTAGAGGTCCACTAGACTATGCTACACACCAAATATCAAAGCTCTAGGCATTGTTGTTTTTGACAAGAAGATTTTTTAAATTTCCTATATAAGTCTATGTAAAATCAAGTTACCCCTGGGGCGGAGCCAATTTTGACCCCAGGGGAATAATTTGAACAAACTTTGTAGAGTTCCATTAGACAATGCCACATACAAAATATCTCAGCTCTAGGCCCTGTGGTTTCGGACAAGAAGATTTTTTAAATTTCCTATAAAAGTCTATGTAAAATCAAGTTACCCCCGGGGCGGAGCCAATTTTGACCCCAGGGGAATAATTTGAACAAACTTTGTAGAGTTCCATTAGACAATGCTACATACCAAATATCTCAGCTCTAGGCCCTGTGGTTTTGGACGAGAAGATTTTTTAAGTTTTTTCTATTTGTTGCCATAGCAACCAGAGTTTTTAATGAAATTTAATTTTTTGAACAACTTTGAAAGGGGAACACCCAAGGATCATTCCAGCAAAGTTTGGTTGCAATTGGCATAGCGGTGTAGGAGGAGATGTTGTTTTAAGTAAACATGGACGCCACTTCACGACGAACGATGCACGATGGATGCAGGGCGATCACAAAAGCTCACCTTGAGCACATTCGTGCTCTGGTGAGCTAAAAATATTAAAGCATATCCCATGAAGAATGAAGTTCACTTCAGACAAGTAAATGATACGTGTATTTTTTTCCCTGTCACATCAACAGTTTTAGCAGTGGAGAAAGACCATAGGTGTATACTTGGGTAGAACCATTGACCTTCCATAAGCTAACTAGGTAGCTTCCCCATATGTGGAATTGTTTGGTCCCGAATGGGATTTCAAATTCTCAGAAGTGAGGGGCTCGTGATTTCCTGTCAGAGACCATAACTACTCATCCACAGAGTACATAATTGGAGGGCTCAGCACAACACTGTCGTAACTTGTTCTTATTTCAATATGAGTTAAGACACTGTTGCGTTGAGCCCTCGCATTGTCTCTGGTTAAAGTGAGGTCAGTAAAAACATATCATGAAAGTAGAGAGAATTTGTACACAGAATACAGGACTTAATGCTTTCAGGGCAATAAATCTTTTCACACTGCCCGACTAAATCACATGTAATATCAAACAGAAAACAAATGAGTACTTACTTTGAATATTTTCCTGACAATATTATCTAAGATGTCCCATTTTGTTTTCCCACTAACAGCTAGTGAACCTATAGGTACCTCTGCTGCTTTCTGGAATGTATAAATGTAGCAAATAAAAACCTGATCTATTTCTTTTACCACTAAAAATCAGTCTAAAACTAAATCATGGTAATTTTTTGTAAAAAGATCAATAAACACAATCATACAAATGTATTGTTTAATAAATGCATAATTATGCACATGCTTGACATTACCTCTATGGACGTACAGACAAGGTAATCACTATATGCCAAGAGCAGGGTTCTCAATAAGTTTGTGGCCAAGGGGCCCAAAAGCTAGACTAACAGGCCTGAAAGGGGGGGGGGGGGTCCGGGCATTTTCTGGCGATATTTCATGTACTTCTGAGGTTCCTAACCGACCCAAACACATTTCTAAACGGCTAAATTGGCCTGCAGCCGACTGTTATTGAGAACCCTGCAAGAGCATTAAAATCTTCAGAATAAAAGATTTTTAAAATGTCTTGATTGTTTATTGGAAGTTATTTGAATAAAAAAAGTATTTAAAAATGCTCAGGAAACAAGGAGGCTATAACTGAAGCAAAATAAATACACAACTTTATTGATATAATTACTAGTAAAATTAAATTGATCATATTTATAAAAGAAAAGAACTTACATCTACTCTAGCCCTGTTTGGGTCTGGATTTGAGCCCAGATGAACTGTGATGGGGACCCGCCGACCTTCACCTCTGTCTGGAGACTCTTGTATGAGTAAATCAGCTAAAATAGGGAGAATATCAGATTTTTTTTTTTTATCTTTCTACATTACTACACACATTTCAGGCTGTAGTAGAATATCTTACAACAGCTGAACGTGCTATTACAAATCAATATAGAGAGTACAGTCAAACCTGTGAACAAAGGCCACTCTTGGGAAAGAAAGACAAAAGTGGCCTTTATTGACAGGTGGCCTTTATTCAGAGGTGGCTGCTAACACAGGTTTGACTTTATTTGTTATTATATTTTTCAAATATCTAGAAAGCCTAAGAAAGGTACTCACACTGACTAGTAACTTTTAATCAATACATTTTTACATTCTTAGCATGATAACCTATAATTTTATATTCTGATAGATTGCCGACATTCATCTAAGACAGAGATTCTAACGGGAGATATAAAGAACAATTACGGAGGGAAATACCTACCCAAACTAGTATTTTCTGTAAGACTGATGGTTCGTTCCAGTGACTCACTGCTTGTACGATTGTGGTGTTGTAACGATGTCTGTGATGAATTAAGAGACTGGGACGAGTGTATCATTCGTGTTAAACGATCGTTATCTGACTTTAAGGCACACATTTCATTCTGTAAGATAAAAACAGTATATGCTGAACATGCATAAACTACAAGGTGTTTATAATACTAAAGAGTCACAATTAGATCATTTTAATGTTAGACATCTCCAAATCAATGCACTTCTAAAAATGCACTTCTTACACTTTCTTAAGACTATGATGAAACTGCCACATCACATTGAAGCCTCCCCCCCCCCCCTGCAAAAAAAACACCAACACCTCAATTCTGCAAAACATATTTTTAACACATTAAAGTCATAAAAGATAATCTAACCCACTTTTTACTGCACAAAAATCTTCAAGTATAATATTTATACTAGTATACCTTCTAAGAAATTTTTTTTTTATCATCTTCATACATTTATGTTCATTCAGAACTATTTATAATTACCATTACATTTTGGTCAGAAATACAATTCTATGATTATTTAAGGGGAAAATAGGACACAGTATTCCATCAATGTAAAGATAACAAGTAATACAGTTTATTTCACAGTCTCAGTCTCCGCAAAATGTTCTGATTGCTTTGCAGATTTACAATTTTAGCATCTCCACATAATTGTGTTATCATTTATCATCTAAAACATATAACAAGTGTTACATTTTTAATATTTCACAGTCAGGGTTCAACAAACATATTTTATCATCCGTCATGTCTGGCAAAATTTCCTATCCTTGGATGAATTATTAAAGTTAACAGCAAAACTGATTTTTTTTTATTCCGACGTGAATTTACAGATATCTTACGGTAGTAAACCTTGCTATCGTTCATTGTTGATAATATATTTGTTTACATGCGATAAACATAATCAAAATGATTAAACATTTCGTAAAATGTATTTTATCTTTGTATGAAATTAAAAGTATATTTTGATAGTAAAGAAAGCATATGTTTATCTTAGGAAAACAACCAAACTCTGCTAAATCAATACTGTGCTACAATTTAAAACACACTGATTCATGAAGCAAGTTTAATGAACAAAGGACTTAATGAAATTATATTTGTATTTGCCAAATCGTTTTGTCACTAAGAGATAGATTTTCTGTGGCACCACCAATTGTCGAATGTTTACTATTTATTTGTTGTTAAACAGTCCATGTGACAACTTAAACCATTGTCATTTCATTGCCATCCAAGAGAGAGAATTATTTTTCATGGTTCTTTAATGTTCCCCAGTGTAAAGCACCAATATATGCCTAATTAGCTTCCTGTGATTCACTAAACACAGTACTGGTCTTAGTAGTTGGGATGAGGGCAATGAAAAAACCTCCCTGAAATGTTGGAAGTTTGATTTGAGATTCGAACCTATGACCTTTAAATTTTAGTCCTGTTGTTACCACCAGACAATAGAAAGCATCCTTGAAATATTGGAAGTCAGATTCGAAATTTGAATCCATGATCTTTAGATTTCAGTCCAGTTTTACTGCAAGACCATAGTGTAAACCCTTTGTTGGGGAGAGAATTATTTTCCAGATAGACAAAAGCTAAAACTGTAGCAATATCATTACATGTATACCTTCATTTTATTCATGGTTTCTCTAAGTTGTTCTAACTGATGAGCAGATGACAAAGCTTCTAATCTTATATCTGTAAGTTTCATATCTTTATCACGTAACTGTTTTCGTAACTCCATTATGGTCACGGAATCTTCACCCTCAGATAAACTAGCAAAAATAAAAAATAATAAATTTTATTAATAATGCATCAAAGTTACATAATTATGCAGGTTCCAAGGTACACTCAAATCAAGAAATTAATCGGTTCCATTCGATTTTACATCAACAATTAATTGGTTTCAGAATTTTGAAACCGCCCATCCCTAATAAAGTCTGTGTTGGAAAGATTTGTAAAACACAGACAGGTAAAAAAATGGACAAAAAATAACAATAAACATTTTTTCTCTGTCAAAAAAAAGACAGGTAATAGTAAGTACCCATTTGAAAGGAATTCATAAAACATGCATTTTCTTGAACTATTCTTGAATAGTTCATGAACTATGAATAACTTTCTGACAGGGGTAGTATAAAGATCAAGTTGATAAAATCAAGAACATGAAATTAACCTACATGAATTTATATGTAATATCAACAAAATTTCATTGGCATGTTCCAGTTTTGCTCAAATAAAGTTTTTTGAGGACAACATAGAAAGACAAGAATTCATTTTCTGTTTTATAGTTTTCACAAGACTTAGTGTTTTTTATATTTACAGTTACTGCCAAATTGCACAATTAATCTTCAATCGTTTTCAGTAGATATGTATTCGAAAAGAAAATTAGCAGATAAGATATTTTATTAGCATTCAAATTGTTATCAAATACACTTTGTACATTTTACATACAAGCATTAAAATTGTCTTATCAAAAATCTGCATTTAGAAATAGAATGGAAAAATGTTTCACTTACGCTCCAGAAGAGTGACTTCCCTTGATCAGGGCGTGATGATTTTGACCGTTCTGCATATGGACTTGTAACAAAGGTGAGTTGGGAACCGATAATGTGGATCTAAGACTGTTGGTGTCTGGCTCACAATCTGATAGGGAACCATTTCTGTTCTTTTTCTTTGATGTAAAGGCTTTACTGAACGAACTTCTCAACTGAAAATATCCAGACAGATTATCAGTATAACAGAGAATGTATTGTAAAACATGAGCTCACACCCTGAATCTAAAACAAGCTTCCCCTTCAAATAGAATTCATGAAAACATGACTTTTTCTTAAACTGTTCTTGATACTATTCATGAATAGTTCATGAAGTTTGAATAACCTACTTGACAGGGTTGTGTAGTATACTATGTTATGCTTTTATATATCATGCCTGATAAAACAAAAATATGATTCAAGAAATCGATAATAAATGAATCCTTGCAATGTTGACTTGCAAGAAGAAACACCATGTGGCAACAATGAGCAAAACATGTACAAGTACAAGATTAATAATGATAAACATACAGTCTTTATTTCATAATGTACTAAACCTGGGGAGACAATAAATGTAGTCAACAAATGCAGTCAATAAATGTAGTACACTAAATGTAGCCAACAAATAGAGACAATTAATGTAGTCAACAAAGGGAGACAATCAATGAAGCCAACAAGGGACACAATAAATATAGCATTCATGGAGAGTTGGCCTTTGTTTAAAGTATTTCTGAGTCTAACATATCAATAAACAAGAGCAAAACATTGGCCTTGAAATTCATAAAGCTGCCTTTGTTCACAGAATCTGATGGTCGTCAACTTGGGCTTGACTTTGCCTAATAACTAAATTCTTCATTAACTGCATCTAAATATAACAGTTCTTATTCATAGAAAGTCGGTTAACAAAACATCAGGTATTTTCCTATCTAGAATCAAGGAATCAAAACCATGCAATCTTGGTTCTTCTCTTATTGAGAATTACTCTTTAAAATGTTTCAGTTTAAAGGTAATTTGAGGATCCTTATCTAGACTTCAAATATTTGGAACAAGTGTCTGTAGGCTGTGAATCATTCTTGATACAAAGTATGATGAGAAATCAAAGCGAAATATTAAACATGAGGTAGCCTCTGAGAATTTAGAACAATATTCAGTTACATGAAAAATTAGAAATCATCTTTATCAAAACAGTATTTGTAAACATTGAAAATAATAGACAGTTGTTCTTCTAACCAGAGGCTTTCCAAAGGGGATCTCTGAGAGCATTCAAGGTCTTTTTTCTATCCTTTCCAAAAATGTTTTACTAAACTTGACAACAAAGCCCCCATGGGCAAAAACTGGCAATCTGCCTGGGTGTGAATGCATTGGTTAGTTCCTCAGATAGAGTCAGCTGTTAAAATCCAAAGTACAAAGTGGACCAAAATCTAGAATACTGGACCAGTCGGAATGGACTAAAACTAGAATATCAGACCAGATTGGAGAGACTAGAAACTGGTATACAGGACCAGTCTAGATTGACTAGAAACTTGAATACAGGACCAGTCAGAGTGGACAAGAAGCTACAATATAGGTCCAGTCTGGATAATCATAAAGCTAGATTTCAAGACCAGTCTAGATAAATCACAGACCAGAACAGATCTCTACCTGCCATAGAGTAATATTAGTCCGGATTTGTAAGAAAATATTTCTCACCAATACTTAATATAATGGTACTAGATCAATGAATTAGTCTGCTATTTAACAAATGATCATAGCACAGACTGATGTGGTATTGATGCATTTCACTAACAGACCATACTGTAACTCTCATGTACATAGGAGATTTGAACACGAATCAATACACTTGATTTTAAGCAATGAAAATAAATAAGAAAAAAATAACATAATGATATACCACCAAGAACAAGGTACAAATTTCGGAATTGCTTCAAGGTTCAAATATGGCATCTAAGTCATGCATTCCAAGCAACTAGACTACCTCACACAAAAAATTAGCTTGAAGGAAATTGATTTCCAGCAAAAAGCTAACTTTTGAAACCTGTCTCTGTCAGCATATATGCATAAAATAATACAATGAGTAATGTCATGTACCTAAATGTACAAAAAAGAAACTTATTGCAATTGGCCCCTAAACCCTTATGTAGCATTTTTTTCTAAACAAATTTAACAATATCTTGGAGAAAGTCAACTCGGAGAATGGCACAACTCAGATAATGACACAAATTCTCCTAATTGAAAAGTTACGTTTTTTCTACTTTTAATACATCTGACGGTCAGTTGTTTTGAACATTTATAAATAACCTTACATCTATACTGACCCATCCCTTCTTTTTCTTCTTCTTAGCAGCTTCAATATCGGTCACTGCTGACTGCTGGCTCGAGAAACTACAAGCACTAGACATGCTGTTTATACTGGACATTGAGTCGGAAGATATCTGACGTTGTATACGACTTCCTTCTGCAACGTAGAAACAAAATACGACATGAGTATAATAACTTCATGCATGGTTATAGTAGTCATTTCCCCTAAATGAACTAATACAGTAAAACTTGGTGATAGTGAACTTGGATATACATGTAGTAGGGAATCTGCTACAGCAAAGTACTCCCTAATATTGTTACAGATATAGTCAAACCTGTGAACAAAGGCCACCCTTTGGAGATAATGTGGCCTTTAATTGACAGGTAGCCTTTATTCAGCGTTCATTTCATTCTGAATATTCAATGGTGGTTTTCAAAAGAATGACCTTTATTCACAGGGTGGCCTTTAAACAGAGGTGACTGATCACACAGGTTTGATTGTACAGTAAAATTAGGATATACAGTACAACCTCTCCAGAGTGGACCTCTGTAGAGCAACAACCTCTCCATAATAACACCTTCAAAATTTCCCTACACTGATATTTACTATAAATCTAACCTCTGTAGAGTAACAACCTCTCCATAACAACACCTTCAAAATTTCCCTACACTGATATTTACTATAAATTTAACCTCTGTAGAGCAAAACCTCTCCATAACAACACCTTCAAAATTTCCCTACACTGATATTTACTATAAATCTAACCTCTGTACAGCAACAACCTCTCTATAACAACACGTTCAAAATTTCCCTAAGCTGATATTTACTATAAATTTAACCTCTGTAGAGCAACAACCTCTAAACAACGGCCAATATTTGCACTGGTACATGTAATGACGTAATGTTTTCGTTCCCAAGGAATTCACTATATCTGTGTTCTACAGTATCACTGTTTTCATCGATAAGTTTTGATGAAATTAATGTTTAATCAAATAATAGTTATCAAACAAAACAAGCTATTTGATGATCAAAATGGAATAATTAGGTTATATAACAGACTCCTGATACTGTATATTATGTATATAAGCCCAGAGAAACTTTAAATAATTATACAATGCATACACGGTACATACTTCTTAACAAGCCTGACATTCTGCCATTAACACACATAAGTATGCATCAAAGACAGTATTTTTTCTGGCAAAAGAGCATAAATTTTGCCTAGCAAGGCAAATAAGCCTATATTTTTTGTATCATATATACATATATAATTATACACGCACATAAACCCTATGATTACAGCTGAGGAAGTTAGTTTTGTTGGTATCAGTAGGTTGAACAAGGTTTTTCAATCATTTTTCAGTTATGATATATGGTGACTGGTTCATTAACCAGTTTTCCTGGACTGTATTCTAACCAGTACTAAACTATCCTCCCACAAGGAACCAGCCACTTCTCCTCATATGGTGGAAAACAAACATTTTGGCCAAATTTTCATAGAAGGGTATAACCAATAATGATCGGGATTTGAACCAGATTCACAGGCTTACAGTTAGTCAAACACACTAAGCGCTGGATCACAGCCACAGGCTAAGTTAGTTAGGTACATAAGCATTGAGATAAATAGTTTACATAGCAGAGGAAATATTTGCTTGGAAGGGGCGAAGGTAGGAAACACATCATTCATGACATTAAAGATGAGATTAACAAGAAAATATGAGTTATGAGCACATGTCAAAAATCCCTGAATTTATCAAGTTACAAATTCAATAATTATGTCATTTTTAACACAGCGATAGCTTTTAAGATGGTGGAGATATTCCGTAACAGAACAAAATGTGAGAGAAACAATACATTGCACACCATATTTCATTGTGTATGCTGTCATATTTCTAGCATTTTTATTTTTTATTATAGTTAAACATGAAAAAAATGACTAATCCATCGATAATATCACTAACAGTAATAAACTTAATCAATACACATTATTCCAAAACCTCATCTCCCCTGGAGTAAGACACATTAATGGCCTACCAAAATATAAACATCTAATTGACTTTTAACAATTATTACAGTATTTTGTACCAAAGTCATGTTATTGACCTCACGGGATACACAAGCAGAAACCTATTAACCATTAATAGAAAACTTGTACAGTCCTATTAAAACTACTAAGTTGCTATTAACAATTGGTGTAGTTAAACAATTTTCAATCATTAAGGACTCATATTTTATTCCTGTTAGATACCAGTACATTTGTCTGTAATTATTTCATCAAGGAAGGGTACAATAATTTACTATGTTCTGTACAAACAAAATTAGGAACTTGCCCTTGAACCCTTACTTAAACAACCAAGTCCCAAGTCAGTGGCATAATTTTGAGATATTAGTTTACAAGTAATAATCAAAGTACTGAAAGTACTGTTGGACTTGATTTTTACCATACGAGGCAAAAGAGAGAAATGTGTACCCACATCGTTCGAGCCCATACAAATATTTTTAACATTTAAAATTACGGACTGATCTTTTATTCATATTGTAATGCAGGTCATATGCATGTAGGTAAATGACATACGCTAGGGCTTTACTATAGTCCCTTTGCTAAAATTTTAAAATGAAAAAAGCCTGATATTGGAAAGTTTAATGATTAGCACATTAATTGAAGACAATTTAATTGCATTAAAAACTCTTTATTGTACACAAACTAGTGACCAACACTTCAGTAACAGTAAATACAAACATTGATTCTTCTGGTTTTAACACAACAGAACATCGTCGCATTGAACACATTCAGGGTCACTCAAATCAAAAAGGTCCTGACACAGTAGAGTAAGACCTATATGACCTATAGTTAACCCGATGTTGCATGAAATTCAGACGTGATTATGTAATTCTAAGTAATCTGGTGTGAAAGGAACTCTTAAAAGCACGTATCCAGTAATTTACGTTCGTATTTAGCGACTCGAATTATAATTCGTAAGCCGCAATTTAAACATACTCCCCACTGTACCGGTTACGCTTTGCTACTAGAAGTGAGTCTATAAATAGCGATTCCGTCATCAAATTAACACTATAGTTGGTGTGAATATCACGGAAATACGATTAGATGAGAATTCGCTTTGTAATATTAAGAAATGTTAGAAAGGCACAAAACACATACATCGATGGTAGATTGTTGCAAATGCATGAATACGTCCATAGAGATGTTTCTGAACTATCGAACGAAGTAGAACTACTTTTACGGCAAGATATTTTATTGGACAGTGAATATGCGGTTTTAATTCTACGCATTTGAATATCTCATGTATCTACCGACAAGCACTTATTTAGATACATGACTCTTTCCATGTAGTTACAATAAAATGATTTGAAATATATTTAGATCTGACACACTTAATTGGGGAAAGATTCCAGATACTTCTACATAATCACACCATTTAGTTGCGTACTATTTCCTTTATGCGGCATTCTTTTAACCAAGCTGTTATGGAGTCCAGCGACAAAATTATGATAACGATTACAAAAACTATAAAATAAAGAGAAAAATATAAATGCTTTCAATTCACACATTCAAATGAACTGTATATTGCCTGGCACTAAACGAAATGTTAACATTTAATTACAGTATTAATGAATGACTGAAGTAGGTTTAGGGGTAAAAGTTGGAAATTTGAAAAAACAAACTGAAAATTTTGCTTGATTGAAAATTGCAAATACAAAAAAACGGATCGATGGATGTTGTCAGCAACCATCGATTTAATCAGATAAGGGGTACCCCCCCCCCCCAGATTTACAAGATAATTTACCTTTCTGGGACCTTAAACAATCTGAACCCTTTTACCCCAGTATGTTTAGTGTACAAGCATAAAATGTTAGAATAAACAAATTATATGTTATTAATAACAAATAAGTGTCAAAGAGCAGACAATAAACAACCAGCATAATTTCAAAACCCACCCCCAAAAATACAGACTGTATACTATACTGACAATTTCTCCCCTATAATGACATAATATGCAAAGTTATGGAGCCTTGTTTTCTATTCGAGGCCAAACCTGCAGGTGCTTGGTTAACATTTAGTCATTTACAGAAAAATGCTGGCTTATGCATAAACTAATTTTGTTTATAATGATAAATATTTAGTTTATGGCCAATAAAGCTGTTTATGTCTATAAAATATGCATATAATAAACATTACATTGTATTGTTTCAGTATTTCCACTGGGAGTCCACTTGTTATATGCTTAACATATGAATTTTTTTTGCACAATTTATTCGAATTTATTCTTTCCATTAAGATCACACTATCTACTTTAAAGTAATATTTTAAATGCTTTCCATGTTGTTAAATTTGCTTATCATCACAACCCTCTTGTCTTTTTGGCTGACAATGTTCTCCAATAAGTCTAGCAATATCAGAAAATTCTTATACATTAACCATATAATATTGTTGGCAGGAATAAAAAGCTCACTGAGCAATTACCCATGATTCCAGAGTGAATAACTGTACATATTAGTCAGAGAACTGATGTGTTAGATAGTAGATATATACAATGTTTACAATGTTAGAAATAATATTTTTTATAACATATAAGCAAAGCACTTATCAGAACCAAAGGATCCTTTCTCTAGCAAGTTTCACCTTGAAGAAGAAAATTTAAACAAAGTTGACCAGTAAATGGTACTTCTTTTCTTTCTTTAAATTCAAATTTTAAAGATGCCAGATAAGTTCTTAGCAAGATTTTAGAGACAGGCTAAATGATGATATATGAAGTCACTGTATTCAGGAGTCTATTGCCATGGTTAATTTACCCTCTGATTTAAAAATACAGTCAAACCTGTGTTAGCGGCCAATTCTCCGAATAAAGGCCACCCTCTGAACAAAGGTCATTCTCTTAAAACCAGTCATTGATTAATTAGAACAAAATGATATCCGAAAAATGCTACCTGTCAATAAAGGCAATGTCATGTCTTTCCCAAGGGTGGCCTTTGTTCACAGATTTGACTGCAATTCAATTAAAATAGTTCCAAAGGTTCTGATAAGAGATTAAAGGTGACAGATTCAGCAAGATGTGGGTTAATGGATCCATCTCATCTCCGCAACACCCTACATTGACATATTGGCCAACATTCATCCAGTTGTCCAGATACATCAGCTAAAAAGAGTACCTTATAGAGACCAATATCAATTCTGTATTCAAGTGAAACATTTGGACCAATTGATATTCATTTAGTTAACCAGCTTGACTGTCGACTAGACAAAGTTAATATTGGCCAACACCATCAGGTTAACCTAAGAGTGAAGTGAAATAGAGTAGGCTTATATTGACCAATATTGACCAAAGAAACCTTATGTTGCCGAATAATTATGTTGACAAGACAGGGGTGAGAAAAGTGTTTGTATCTATAGTACCAATACCTAATGAGTTAATCTGATGCTCAAGTGTAATTGAGCAAAAATATATCAGCCAATATTTTTTCTGTTAACGTGAAATAATGAAATTTAATATTGATCATTATTCCTTAGGCTGGCCAAAGACTACAATGAAATCGAGTAACCATACATCAACTAATTTTGATGCCCTTCACCAGAAAATTAAGTGACATAAAGCTAACTAATTTTGGCTGATGTAATTTGATTTAGGATGGGTCCCCACGGTACCGGTGTACTAATAGAAAATGTCATTTAAATGAAGAAATTGCTACTAATATACACAAAATATTAAACATTCTCATTCATTTACATCTTATATTTACTTCATGATCGGTGAAAACTTTCTGACTATCGAAATGTCAATGTTTTAAGTGTCAATATCAGTACATGTTTGAAAGATCGTCGCGGGAGACAACTCCATGCAACCGGTGTACACGTAAACAAATGACTAAATATTTATTGCATCATTCGATTTTTCCCGCCGAAATTGATTACATTTGTTTATCATTTGTTGATGACGTCATTAACTGTCAGATTTGTGTAATATTTCATTGCAAAAGAGACAAAAATATAAAATGGAGAGTAAGGGTAGGGTTTAGTTAGTAACTGACTGCAAATAGAGCGAAATGGAGGTAAAATAAATGAACATCAGAGTTTGTTATATGTTAGCAAAATAGACGAAATTTTTTGTACGCATTGAATTGATAAAATTTCCGAAAAGTTACCTGTAAACATTCAGTCTGCTAGATGGCGTTATAATGGAAATATCGCGAGATTCGTGTTTACACCGGTATCATGGGGCCACCGGTATCATGGAGTCTGACTATACCCAAGGCTATGGTGAATCCTATAACCAATTTCTATGTGTAGCCATATACTTAAATTGAACCTAGAAGCCATAGTATTACACTGGTCATCATTCATTTCAGTTGACTGGGGTAAATTAAAGGAATTTACTGTTGAAAAAAAAACAAAAAAACATTTGATTAACCCAACACTGAAGTGAAATAAGAGTAATCTTATACCCAATATCCATTGTGTTGACCTGATAATCAAATGGAACATGGGAACTATACATTGATCACTTTACATTCAGTCTACAATAGACTGAAAAGATATAATGTAACCACATGTTTAAGAACATTAACAGTTGGTAAACCAAAGACTTAAATGAAACAGACTTCACTTATAACCAATAACCATTGTGTTTACCTCAGCCTTCCTGTCAAAAAATTATTCATACTTTATGAACTGTTCATGTGGTAGGCAAAATAATGCATATTTTCAAGAATTCCATTTGAACGGTGATGCTGATATAAAACAGAAACTATACAGAGATGAGATGAACAAGACGATGGAATGAGTTAAAGAGCCAAGCAGAATTTACCCGTAGGCATCGGGAGTGTGTGAAACACTCTACCTCCATGTGAATGATGCGTGCTCAAGTCTTTACCAAGCATTCCAGGAGTTGTGTGGCGGCGGCCTCCATTGTTGCTGCTATTTAATGATTGATCTTGTATACTAAGTCCGCTCTGTCTCTTCAAGGCTTCTATAGTTGCCCTTAGTTCATTCAGTTCAGAGTCCTGAAAGTATAATTAACACAATAAAGCACATGCACTTCTTGACGAATAACGGAACATTAACAACAAATTCTAGCCTTGATTCAACCTTACTTTGGAATGCGCAAAATGATAATTGCACATTTCAAAGCTTAGCATCTTTTCAGTCAAAAGTCGCACTTCACTGAAGCAGACTCTGGGTTATATTCAAAGTCAAAGAAACAGATTAATATAACATTATCTTCAATGTGTTAAAGCAGAAAAATACAGCGCTCTTGGTAAGCAAAGGTAAAAAAGGTCTAGAAAGACTTATCAAAGAATGAAACATGAAGATGCATACAGATAAACACTCCCATTTATTCATCCTAAAAGAATCATAATGGATGTTACAAGCATTACAAATAATTGCAGTATAACAAGGGCCACACATAATGTCTTCAACAGACCCTGTATACACTAAGTAAAAATCTCCAACACTGATCCATAGACTCACAAATAACACTTACTTTAAGGGGTCATATAGAATAAACGAAGACCAAAGGCAACTATGGCATATTCAACAAACATACTGGGAAAGAAACCATGAAAGGTAACACTAAAGAGGCAATAAGAACAATAAGAAACTATGACAAGAAACTAAAATAAACAGCATATTGATGAATTGCATGAACCCAGATCATGAGAAGTCAAAGCATTTAGTGTAATTGTTATATTTACTGAACACTAATCAATACAATGCTAATGAATATTAAGTATTTCAGAATGTCAGAGCAGTAATGTGTATCAGGAAAGCCAATCTCTAATTGCCCCAAACTAAACCCTACCAGAATGTATGTATTACTATAAACATCAATAATATATATGTAAATAGATACACCTCGAATGTATGAAGACAGAGAAATAATTCCATGTAAAATGTCATGAACTATTGACATGACAACAGGGTCCGCTTTACAGACCTTCAGCTTTGTAGGAAATTATAGCTAATTATATAAGCCATGTACATCACACAATCTTAGACTTTTTAATTTTTTCCCTACTTTTAGCTTTCACTGCATTATAAGGAATGATTTCTGCACGGACATGTCTGCAGATACAAAACTCAGATTTATCTTTTTTTGCCTATCATAGACAGTGTTGCAATGTCTTCATATAACGTGTCTATTTCTGAATTTTGACATTTTTAGAATTGCTTTGAAGGTGTTAAATTCTTTCCTCTTTATGTGTTGAATTGTCAAAATCACTGTCAAATAGCTATTCATATTTCATGAACTATTCATAAAGTATGCAAGAAAAATTCAAGGTAAATTAATGTTTTCATGAATTCTATTCGAATG
The DNA here is from genome assembly GCA_964023205.1 of Lutraria lutraria. Lineage (NCBI taxonomy): Eukaryota > Metazoa > Mollusca > Bivalvia > Venerida > Mactridae > Lutraria > Lutraria lutraria. The sequence continues at coordinate 41,521,558 of OZ026835.1, forward strand.
GGAGGTGTTAAATTCTAGGCATTGAAAGTGAAGAATCTATGTGTTGGCAGAATATAACACAATGTGGCTGTTTTATAAATGAAGAAAGCTTCCTTGTTTCAGGAAAGAAGATATTTCATTCCAACATTTTAACTCTGAATTCTCAGATGCCATTATATATACTGTAATGGTTTGTTCCTTGGCTTTTCTGAACTGATACATTATGTTTTATCATATTTAATGAGTTGGTACAAATTTCAATTTTTGATAGATACAAGAACATTGTCCCCTGAGGTATTGAGCTAAGCTTTTATATTGAGAGATCAAAGTGGTTCAAATGAATGCATTAAATAACACAATAAAACAAGTATTTATTATACTTAGATCTAAATCAATATAAATAAACTTTGAAAAAGCAGAATACCAAAGCATGGTATATCAGAACAAGGAATATTATTCCCAAATTGTCTGCCAAAATCAGTTTATCTAAATTACATTACATCTTTATTACACACCACTCAAGAGCACTCCATTCCTTACAGAGATCTGGATTTCAAATTAGTTGCTTTTTTTGCCTATCTCAAAATATTTACTTTGGCACCAAACAGAATGGTAGCAATTTTCCAGTGTTCTCAAACGAAGTACCCAGTATCTCCCACAGTGTGCAGTAGGTAAATGTCTTCAATCACAGACTACATCTCAGTCAAAAAATCATTAAAGAAGATGTACAAAATAAACATCATACAAGATTTTCAACCGAACCAGAATCCATTTTACATATGTTAATTTTCATTGGAATGACATCAATTTGGTAACCATCGTAATCTTACATATATTTCACTGACTATTTCAACGTATTTCGACAACTTTTGCAATAAGTTTCATCAACAATCGCAATATAATTCACCAATGCTCACAATGAATATCAGCAAATATTGCAATAAATTTCAACAGTTTTCTAAGCAGCGATGGACATATTTGACACAAACGTGACAATTCATTACAGAATACAACTAAAAGATTGAGAAAAACAATGTATAAATACAAATACTGAAGTTTCAAATACGATGTATTCTAACACTGAATTTCAAAATCTATTGACATGAACCGGTTATCACAATCAATAATTAGAATTTAGACATATCATTCAAGGTTGTAACAAAAATAACATAAAATTATTTATTGACATTCATTTCAAGAAGACACAAAGTTGACCAATCGCTGCTCAAACAATTGAACAATAACTCAGCAATTTTAGAAAAATTCAAACCTGCTGTGTTTAAATACAAACATTAACAGATGTTATAATATCTCACCTTAGTGTTTGACAAAAATTCAGAGTGATGTAGCTGAAAATCTCCAATTCAATCCTTTTATCGTAAAATCTTATTTTTTAACGAAAAAAATCCTTCAGGTTATACAAGATTCCATGCAGATTCAGTGTACCACTAAAAAGATCCTTCCTATCAATGATAATCTCAAATGCCAATCCAAAACAAATTAAATCTGCATCTGCTTGCATTAAATTGACTAGGAAAATTTGAACAGTCGAAATCTGAATTCTGTAGCACAAACTACAAGACTTTATAGTTCCGCTGGCTGAGAGATACAAGCCAGTTAACTCAATGTGATAAGAAATAAGTTGCTAATTGTAAACAACATAAACTATATTGTAAATAATTACTTAAGATAATGGCTTAATAGTCAGTCACCATACATTGCTAGAAATCACATTCAGACAATCATAAATATCACTATGCTTAGCAGTAAAGGATAAATCTTTGTTAATATCTAAGTGATTTTCCAGCCATCCCAAAAAACCCATGCTGGGTACCACACAAAACAAAACTGAAGTTTAGTGATGGAACCAGTCACTTATTCAAGATGCTCAAATCCTCAGAAAGCTAGGAACCATCTTAACAAAAATAGAAATCAAGAATGGAACCAGCAAATTATTTCAAGAAGATAATCTGCAGAAAAGCCTGGTGCAAACCATGTGGTAATTTGAAATATGCAAGGGATACTTTCTTCACTAGATGACAGGTATATTAACAGTAGCTGTAGACAGAGGGCTAATAGAAACATCAGGTTTTCAGAAGTACAATAAGCACAGCTAAAACACATGTAATTGTCCAAGGATAAAATAACGGACAACAAGAAGTGGTTCAGACATTTAGGTTAATTAATCTTTTTCAAGACAAGAAACCCATTACTTTATATCATTTGTACAACAGCTACACTATCATAATGATGGATATAAACATGCATGCTAGATAGATTGCTTCGGTAGAATCAAAGTACTGAAAGAACTCATGGAAAAAAGGGAACTAACAAGACTTGCACTGCAACATGGAATAGAAACTAATACAATTGACCAGTCGCCTTCGACAAGCTAAATCCAAGATGGCGGACTGATTAACGTATAAATCCCTCAGACACCAATTTTTAAATATTTATTGTCTGTTTCGGTTGATTATAACAGATTATACAATCAATAAACATTCTTGACGTTTCGTTTCTGCCATGGATACAAATTTGAATTTCAGAAAGCGACAAGAAATAGGCTACACAGACTGGATCTGAGAAATAAAGATACTTCAGGGATTCTGTATATTACAGTCCCTGGGATACTTAAAATTTCGATGACTGATTCATGTTGATGTTAACATTGATGTAGTTTGAAAATCTATCATGTGCATTTTTTCAGAAGAAATTAAAATTTAAAAAAAATAACCATTACGCGCACTTTGTATCTAAGAGCAACAAGTATATAACTGATAACGTGGACTTCTTATATCGGCGTTATAATCATATTCATTTCGACCATGATAATACAGGTCTATGATTATATTTAGAAAATTTATAAATCTGATCAATCAACCTTCTTGACATGTACAGGAACTATATTTATATCATTTTATAGTATTCATGACACATTCATACACGACCTCGACAATATATGCATGTAATGCGCGACAGTAATAATATTTTAGGATAATAAAAAATAATATTTCAAAGTAAATGATAAAGACTTATATGTCATAATGTTAAATTCTATCCAAATACAGCAAGGGAAATTACCAATAAACTCTCTTGAATGGAGATATGAGAGCGACACGAAATACGCTCGAATGTGTATGTCAGAAGTATGAATATTGTAAATTGATATTGATGAATATAAGTCTTTACTTATACCTTATGATATACCAACAAAACTTATCCCAAACATCTATGACTTATTTAAAGACATTGAACCCAGAATGCAAGGCATGTGCTTTATGGACCAGTCCTCTGTATTCCACAGTAGGGGGTAATCAAAGGCCTGAAGGCCTGAACTGAGATGAATTTTGTGATGCAGGGATATCACTGAGTCGATACAAAGTTTAAAATTGTATCAATAATTCTGAACGAAACAAGGACCTAGTACTGTTTATTTAATCAAATATTAAAGTTCAAGGATCATATTGCTAGTTTAACCCTTTACTTCATAGCCCCCTAGTCAATATACATACTGTAACTTGGTACACTGTCTTCATACAGGTTGTTGGGAAATGGTACTGTTTTGACACATGTCTACTTCATCACTGGTTTATTATACTAAATATTAATCTCATCAAATTATAGTAAATATAACAGTTGTTCATACTTTAGTAACCTTTTTTATGGTGTAATTTTTGTAACTGTGGAATAAATATTAAAAGAAATCAAGGGTAACAAAAATTGCAAAAAAATCTGTAAGCTTATTTTTGCCTTTTCTGATTTTTTTTCTATTGACACCTGGTCATTTTATCACTTCATTGTAATGCTAAACTAGAACTGTCACAGAGGTGACTAATACCCCCGCCGCCACTTTGACACTAAGAATGTGATAGTATACTATATACTATACGGCTAAGTTCAAGGGGACATAACTCTGCAATGAGTGGATCATTGGGTATGAAAATTATGTCTTGAACATCTACATTTAATATTGATAATATATTTCAAGTTTCAATTCAATCTCTTGAAAAATGTGGAAGTAGTTTGCTCCAGAAAGTAAGAGTGTCATGGTACACTATATGGCTAAGTTCAAGGGCACATAACTCTGTAATGAGTGAATCGCTGGGTATGAATAATGTGTTTTGCACGAGTACACTTTATGGTGATAATTTCAGTTCAATCCCTTGAAAAATGTGGAAGTAGTTTGCTCCACAAAGTAATAGTGCAATTTTACAGTATATGGTTATGTTCAAGGGCACATAACTCTGGAATGAGTGAATCGCTGGGTATGAAAATTGTGTCTTGCACGAGTGCACTTCATGGTGATAAAATATTTCAAGTTTCAATTCCATCCCTTGAAAAATGTGGAAGTGGTTCGCTCCACAAACTAAGAGTGCCATTTTACACTATATGGCTAATTAAGTTCAAGGGGGACATAACTCTGGAATGAGTGAATCGCTGGGAATGAAAATTGTGTCTTGCACATCTACACTTCATGGTGATAACATATTTTAAGTTTCATAGCAACTGCTTAAAGAATGTGAAAGTAGTTCGCTCCACTAACTTTTGATATTTTAAGCTAACGGACCGACCGACCAACAGACTGACAGAGTGACTCCAATATACCCCCTCCCAAACTTCATTTGTGGGGGTATAATAATGGTTTATGAATTAAGCTAAATTGATTGTATTTAATTTATCTTACTTGCTATGCAAAAATATCTGATGTTAGGCAAATATTTAGGGCAATATAATGTGTACAAACTGACACAAAGTCCGTGTTTTTTCCTCATCCTTTTTCCATTTGCTATTTTAATACTATGAGACATACAATAAAAAATCTTAAAGCAAGAATTGTTATTGCGAACTCCTCAGGCTGTAAAAATCAATACTTAGATAAATGTGCAAAGGTGAAACTTGGCTCGGTGCCAGTGATTGACGAAGCACTTCAGGAATTTTAGTTCTGAGTCCCATAACTAAATTGGTCTTTTTTATTTCGTCTTGTTGACCATTTTATGATGAACTGCAATGAAAACGGTATAGTAACGACTCGCCACAATAACGACTCGCCACATAACGACTCGCCACACTTTAAATAACGACTCGCCACAAAGTAATAACGACTCGCACAGAACCTGAAATGAGTTTTAAAGCATAGTATTTACATATTTTTATAGATGTTTTATAATATTTACTTATTTGGTGGTTCTGTATGTTTGATTTAATGAAGGATTTTGTTCATTAATGAGTATTTTCTTCATATATTTAGCCCGTTCAATTTGAACATGACTCTTTTTAGCGTTAACCTGGATCATCGTAATTTGCACTGCATGGATTCGGCATTATGATTTGAGTTAAAACATCAAAGTGGTTATGATATATTTAATTATTGCATAAATTTACACCAAATTAGTATTCTTTAATTAGTTAGTGTGATGTTAACCGTCAAAATAAAATTGCAAAGTGTCTTTTTTAATTAAAGCGGTGTTTGTTTGTAGCCTAATTAATGAATGGATGAAACAAGTGATATGAATAAGCATAAAACATCAAAGTGGTTAATTATGATTAACTGTCGCATGGAATCAACACATTTTAATTGAAGATATATTATAGTTAATTGTAAAATAGGAGGAAATGATATTCATTCTAATACGAACTCCAACGGCTTTTCTACGTGTTCTAAAAGTGTGTGACCCTAGTTTTTCACTGGTTGTCAAGTATATACATACACCATATTTTATAAGCTGATCTTGATCAGAGGGGATTAATTAGACCGATATAAGGGACAATAAAACAATTAAGAATTTAGACCTCATGTGGACTTTGGGGGTCAAATGTATATATGAGCCGTTCAATACTTGTGTAGATCAAATTTTTAATGTAGCTTCTATAGAGAGACGGTGCGACAGCGCTATTGAAATTAATTTTTAAGCGTCCTTAACAGTGAATAATTGTTATAATTAAGTAAAAGTGTTGCCCTAACTTGGTGCAATCAAGCATATGGTAATTCCCGTTAATTTTGTTGACATTAGGGATGAACGTACGTTTAGATCCAACTCTTACATTTTTCAAGATTCCTTAATTTTCAGTAAAGGGAAAAGGAATAAACTGTATAATATCTCTTTCCAGTCAATTTTCTTCACGATCATCTGAGTTGCATGGTTCCAACTGACATATTCTAACCATTTAAAATGTTTATTCAATCTGTTTTATTAAAACAATTTGTTGTCTTTGAGCTTCTACACAGCGTATCAGATTTATAACCTTCGACACGACAGCTTGTCGGCGATAAGTGTTGCTAGGGGGTGTGGGAAAAAGCCGATATCTGATTGGATAATCGATTGGTTTGATTGACAGGTGGAGACTGGTCAATTGCATGACAGATGAAAAAAAAAACATAGTACTTTGGTCCACATCAAAAATTCATGCGCTGAGTTATGGCTATGAAAAGCTAAACTATCATTCAGTTTCAAACGACTGGAACAAGTAAACTAATGTTTGGTACAATATGTGCAATATATAAATGGGATTTAAGACCTAGCTATGAGAACTATAAATGTACATCTAATAGACAAGTTATCTGAAATAGTGATATAGAAACGTATTAACTTTACTTTAATTTCTGACTTCATGCTTCCAATGTAAATATTCAAAATATACAACTAAACTTAATTTCTCAGAATTTTTACTACAAAACATTGCCTAATAAATCTAGAACTTCCACTACTAATTGTCTTTTTCAATAATGCCAAGAAAATATGCACTTCAATGAGCCTATTACTTCAACAATCTTGCATTCAAATGATGAAAAATTTACATAATATATTGGATAGTTAGAAATAAACATTTACTGGTTTAAACAAATGGTAACTTCTATTGTAGATTTTTTTACTCAAAATACTTCAAAATGTAACATAGTAAAAACAAGTTCAAATCTAATTTTTTTTTATAAAACATCAATATTTAACTTTATCATAGTTATGTTGTTTAATTTAAAACAACACATCAAAACATTGTCTTCAAGAGGCTGTAATACACATGTCACACTGTATGTACTGGCGAGATACAATTAAAGTCAGGGTGCTCTCTTGATGTCAAAAACAACTTTTAGCCAATACAAATTTCCTTCTTATGGAAGAGTGACTTTGACACCCTGATATAAATTCTGACGAGTCAGAAACTTTATTTTACTAATTTCAAGAGTCAAAATGCAATTTTAAGGGTCAGAGGGGAGTCTAATTTAAAGACAATAACAGCCTTCCTAGAGAAACACAGCTGATTTTTCTTCTCATTAGCGAAAACACCACTGCCAAAAATAAGTAAGAAAACAATACAAGTGACCCCAATGATTGACCTGGTAAACTTGTCAGCCTACTGGAACCTTAATTACAGGTGGGTTATATTAATGACACTACAACCTATGTAAAGCATTTACTTCATGAGAATCTGAGTCTGAATAACTGACAAATCCAATTCATATAAACTTCATGTGGTGGAATTTTAGTGTTTAATAAAGAATAAATAATTATTTCTTATTACAGGATTGTGTCTTGAAATGATACACATCTGTTAAATTACAGCTAATTACTACCATCAATTGTTGCCCATTTAAACAGATATTACAAATATACGAATACGAATATTATGCTTTCTGAATTTATAACAATACTAAAAGCTATCAATTTAAGGGAATATTTCAAATTATCTGAGGATGGGGCCACCTGAGCCATTTAAAGATATGTCAGCATTTTAGCAGTCTGTTGAACTCACTGTAACTGGCCTAAATCTATAACAACTTCAGACAGCAAGTCTTTACAATAAGTATATACTTCCAGATAGACCAAGAAAAACAGCAGCACCAAGGGACATCCTTGGTTTGGTTTCTCAGGGAGCCAAGCTGTCTGTATAACAATTGCCAGTCTTATATAATACAGTATAAAACATACAATAGAATAAATGGAAAGTGACAAGCCAATTACTGTCAGATGTTATACAATATAGTGTATGAGACTGAACTGAAGGTTTGTGACATAGATCACTTTATATGGCATTCTTGTACTAGTTTGAGACAGGAAAGTGTGTCATGTCATACAAAATACTTGTCCAGCTTCCAGCACTTAAAGACATTGAGCCAGTAATCTGAGACCAGCAAATCCTCTGATTCCATGGCAGGAAAGGTCTTCACAGTTTTGCAGGTTTTTTAAGTCCATGATAGCAATTGCAGTCAGTAAAAGTAAAATTGTCACAGTAAAAAATCAAAGTACTGAAAGTACTCATGTAAACTGAACTTACATAGACTTTACATTGTAACATGGATTGAGAACTAGTTTAACATGTGATGTAGATAAACCTATGGTTTATATGGTAGATACATGGTCTGCATCAAAATTCACGAGCGCTGAGACATGGTTACGGAAGGCTTAACAATTGTTCTGTTTCCAAAAAACAGGGTTGATTTGGTAAACAGGAAACTGGACTATTTTTTCACAACCTAATCAGCTTGTCAGCTGTTATTACATTATAGCTTCATTTGGTTACCACAGGAACAATAATTTCATCATAATCAGTCAAGACAACAATGATTTCATCAATCAAGACAATGAAGAATAATCTAACAGGTCAAAGTCAGACAGTATCAGAGTCAGAGGCTCATAACAATGTAAATTGGCATGACACATGTTGCTAATAGTGTGCAGTTACTTTGTGCTATGAAAAACACCCATAGTTTGAGTAGGGACTCTTAAAATCCTTCTTCAAATGGTGATTTTCAAACGAAACCATAACTCCTACAAGGTAGTCTTGAATAAGAGGTAATATTATAAAACATCGAGTTTACAGACACAAGTCTAATCATGAAATGCCATCATTGGCCAATCATAATACAAAACCTAAAATCAGGCAAATGACAAAAAAAATTATCCTGGACAGTTTTGTTTGGCAACCTACATTCCAATAGTCCCTACCAAATAAGAGTATTGTAAAATCAGACAACTCATTTCAGAAGTCAGGAAGTCAAAGGAGAGTGCAAATTATGAATCAAGTATTATCTGAATCTAACGAGGGCAAGGTAAACAACATCTAGTAAGTAGTTCAAAAACTCTATGAACAGGACATTAAATGTTCACTGAATCTTACAAGAGGGGAAATGCTCTCACTTAGGTAAAGAATCTGTTACGATCATATGACCTTATAAAGAGCAGGGAACTAAATCCACAATGAACTTAATCAATGCCTATTTGTGCAGTTGACTATAGTGGGCTGACAAGATGAAGTACTGTATGCAATCTGAGAACTATGTCAAGTTGGCTGAGTTGAATAATTCCACAAGCAATGATATTGATCCCTGCTATAGAGACTTAGACTTTAATGTTACTGGCATTACTTCAATTCTTGAGTCATCAACCCAACCTATCACCACGATCAGTATTCAATGTAACTAAGCAACTTTTATCCATTCTATGATTTTTTTCGGATAAAGCATTCTGTAATCATTTCATAAATACCATTTTATTAATATCTATAGAAATTTAAGGTGAATATCTCAAATTGTTTTATATTCACTGTGGCATTCCAAGTCTTAAAATTTGAAATGACTTGAAATGAGAATGGGTGGTTTTATAAACAGTTTTACAAATTCTTCTAATTTCTGACCATAATCTGAGATTCAAGTTGTATGAAAATGTTTTGGTACAAAACTTCTTTAGAACTAGGGAAGGGTGTACAGTCTTTAAAATGAAAAACAAACAGAGAGGGCAATTTTCACACATTCAGGGGCCACAACTCATACCACACAATAACTAAATAAAGTTAGTTAATGCTTAATGTAATTTATTTGGAAACATTGTAACATGAGCACAGCTGTAACTTAAAATACAAATATGATTATTTTTTACTTACAAACAATACTAACATTCGGTGTTTATGAATGGGATTCAGAAAGGGCTCAGGTACTCTAGATGTTTTAAATATCACTAAATACCTTTTGTTCTGATGTACTGGTCAAATGTTGTAACCTGTGGGTCATATTGGACAAACTCTGTTCGAATGCAGCCACCACATGTGCCTATAAAATATAGAAAAAGAAAACACATAAGTATTACTATAGAACACTACCATTTACACAGAAGAAAACTTTGAACCAAACTTAAAATCATTGAAACCTATAAAATCATAAAGGAAAATAGAAGAACATAATTTGATACAATGACAAATCTGGTCAAAAACGATTTGGTGCCAGTGATAACAAAAAATTGCTCTTAACGAGTACTGAGCAGGGCTTTTACAAATTTATAAAAATACCAATTCAAAGAAGTCAGATCGAGGCTTAATTGTTTCAGAATGAGGCTGGTATGAAAAAAAGACAGGCAAGTGAGTTCCACACTAATTTAACAGCAAAGGGACAGCACTCTTAACTTTGGTACGATCGCTTTACTGTAAGATTAAGTAAAGATACTAAACAGAATTCAATGGATGCATTTTCCAATTAGTGTTCTACATAAACCATAATTAATCGAAATCTATACCATTTTCTAATAGCCATTATCAATGATATCCATTCATAAAAATAACCAAACACTGAGATAACGATGAAGTAAGAAATAAAACATGTTGCTGAGTGAATGGTGAATTTTTCAATGTTTTTCTTATTTCGTAATAAAATATTCACAAAAAGTTCATCAGATAATACGATCTGAACAGGATTACGGTATGTGAATCATAAATATTGTACAACATAAATCATAGATACATCAGGGCTGTAATTTCCTGTACAGATACAAAAATTCTGGCATCATAGACGGTGAAATGTGCGCATGTCATAAGAGAAGAACAGATGTTTCTGACATGTATGCAGGTGATAATCAACAGAAATAGATACAGTCTTGCTCATATTGCTACGTAATGCAATTGAAAATCCCAGATAAATAAAATATGTAAATTTGCTGATCTGTGATTTGAAGTTTTGACCAGAATATGATGATGAAGAAGTTGGCAAAAACAGAGTTATAGATGACAATCATCAGGCTTGAGAAAAAATTATCATGTTTACAGTTCTCTGACCGACCCCTTTTTTCATAATCATACACAGTCAAACCTGCGAACAAAGTCCACCCTTGGGAAAGATATAATGTGACCTTTATAGACAGTTGGCCTTTATTTGGAGGTCATTTTGTTCTAAATAATCAATGACAGTTTGTGAAGAATGGCCTTTATTTGCAGGGTTGCCTTTATTCAGAGGTGGTCATTAACACAGGTTTGGCAGCATCTAAAGTAGGAAAGGTAAAACTGTTCAAGGGAAAAAACAGATCTACCCAATTTTTTTTTGTCAAGTAACCATAAACATGAATTTTTGTCTTGCCTTATAACAAAGTAGATATCCAAATAACATAAATAATGTCTGACAAATGATGACATAGTTTATATACATCCTCTTACACTAATTAGTATTCAATTAATTAACAATTATAACGTGAGAATACAATGATATGTATTATGTGGAAAATGATAACACCAGGACAATGTAATATTGTAACATGCTTAATCTGATGCAATGACAGACCTTTACAATATACAATGTACATATATATGCATGAATACATACATAATATAAAACAGTACCTATATCTAGACCTGTAAGCCATGCACAAAAAAAATCAAAGCCCAGCGACAACAGATTTACATGATAATTTTGCAGTGCAAGCATTCTGAGCCATGTAAGCTTGCAGTTAATATAGCTTGTAATTTAACATCAACAGCATGATTTTAGAGAGTGGTTAATGAGTGCAGTAGCACCGGTGAAAAAGTTATTCTTACTTCATGAACTATTCATGAAAAGTTCAAGAAAATTCATGATTTCAAGAATTCTATTCGAAGGGGTGCGTAGCAACCCACACAGCTCCATGAATACAATAAACCTTAAGTAGGGGCCATATCTAAAAATTCCATTCGAAGATGGCATACACTTTCTGGCTAAATGAAGTTTGTCAACATATACTATTACAACTAAACTAACAAAATATACTTGAAGATTTAAGATTATTCTGGATGGGTACATGTAGCTAACAGTGACCTATCATACCAGGCTATAAAAAGCAAGGTGTGTCCATACATGGAAGTACAGTAAATATAAATAATCAACAATAAACAACAGTATCTTACGTCAAAAGGACATTCAGCATCAGATGACAATGTTTCATCATCCGAGTCGGCATCATACGATTTTGACGACAACAACCAACCTGCCAGTAACTTAGGCATCTCATTTCCTTCTCCACTCATTTTAAAACATCAAAGTCAACAAAATAATGCACTTCCCTAACTATAGTGTAGACTGGAGATGTACTTCAAAAGTCAATAACTTTATGTCAATTTTTTCTGAAGAAGTCCAATTCACAGATTGTCTCCCTTTATTTCACAAAAACAACAACCTGCATATTATTTATTTCGTACACATTTATCTTTAATCACTTTCAAACAAATTAATGCATGTTTCAAATTAAGTGCATCAGATAAAATATGACACAAAAATAAAAGAAAAAATCCCGCCAATATCATCGACAGGATCATAAAATTTGCTCCAATCTATGGCATTCTTATCATTAAATGCAAAAGGCTGCAACTTTTCAACTTGATAAATCCATGAATAATATATAAGAGCAGGTCTATACTAAATCATAGACAAGCAGTTTTTTGTCATACAAAACATGCTTTAATTATCATCAATGGACAGAACAGCGCATGTAAATGCAACTTGTCTCGTTAAAATTTTATTATGTTGGCATTAATTTATATTTCTCAGGTATACGGTTCATCTACACTTGACATATGAGTCACAAGCATTCCAATCAAATATTTCAATTAATTGAAAGCAATTAAAAACAATTATAATAAATCAAATAACATAATGCTTCATAGCAAAGTTAAATAATCCAATAATCATGTGAGTAATAATTCAAAATTAGACAAAATTATCCATAAATAATGCTTCATTTTTCACAAACCGTAGAAAATAATACAAAACTATCTATGACACCAGGTAAAAAAAAATTGAAAAAAATCCCCAGCTTATATTATGATATCTATCAAAATCTCAGCAAAAAGCATATTAAATTTTAATTGGTATAATAAAACTGGAAGAAAATATCCGACCAGATCATTCAAAGGAAGTCAAACTGCCAAAGTTTTGACTGGAATGCTATAAGTTTAAAAACATGCACCATTTAGCTTCAAATATAACTGAATTAAAATTTGTTACAATTAGACAACAGAATTAATGCAATAATTCATCATATTTTTTAAGAGAAATCAGTGTTAAGGAAATAGTTAAATTAAATTATTAAAAATTAAATATTTTAATTTTTATTCCATTTTTTTATATACATCAAATAAAACAGAGGTTCAATTTTTAAATCCTGAATCAGAAAAATTCACATTTTTTTGCCATAAAAATAGTTTTCGTTAATTTTACATGTACATTAAAGAAGCACTACAAATCACATATAATAACTTTCTAACATTTCACAACATGTACGCAATAAAATATTGAATTAAAGTAAATCAAATCCACAGTATAATAACACATTTGCATTCATGTATTCGCTTCCTCTGATAGCAACCTTCAACATATGATTCCAAATGTGGAAATTCAGACATATTTAAGACGGGTGTTCCATGTTGGACAGAAGAAATATCTAGTATGGGAAATGATAAGATCAATATACTAGATGAAACAATGTAGTTAGCCGGAGACGTACACGTCTAATGAATAGATACCAATTAAAGCAATGTTTTTTATTTGCAACTACACAATACAGTGAACAAAATACAAAAATATCGTGTCCACCCGGACCCTAATTAAATCCCTATAGTATAGTTCCCGTTAATGTTACTTTGAGATCATACGGCATTTTATGCATCAACTTTCTCAAGCTTAATCAGAGATGCTGTAATAGCTTTATACAAGATATTTGCATAATTGCAGTTTATTGCCAAGATAAAACAGAGAAAAAATACTATATATAGAACTGTATCGATAATGCTGGAATTAGGTCACTCCATTGGGTTTCCGAAAGTTCTTTTAACAAAAAAACATTGGTTTTAAAAGCATAACCGATGCCAATGAAGTCCTACATCCATTGAGTTAGAAGATAAAATTGCAAGCTGATTCTCTCATAAATACTTGTTTTTAATAACCGGTACTTTACAACAATTAATGCAAGATACAAGCAATAATTTATCAATGCGATAACAAAAATTTATGAGTCATAACTAGCCAGTGGATTGGTTCAATAAATCACTATCTAAATCATTCATCAGGACATATAGAGCATACAGCATTTGTTTAAACACAAAATGAGTCATTCAATAAAGTTACTGCTCTGCAATTTGACCATATTGTATAACCGGCCTGTTAATTGACTCAATAAGCATAATCTTGTTACACACAAGGACTGCAAGGCCCATTAACTACAATGGGAAAAAATTAGCTAGCTCTTGTTTAATGATTATTCAATAATTTTCTTGTCCCCAATGATTACCATAATTCCAGTACCAATTTTCTATTTTTACATCCACTTCCAGGAGCTGATTTTTCAGGAAGATTCCCCCCCTGCTGCCAATCCACACAATACAAATATGAATTTGACCTCCCATAAAATGCAGCACTATTATTCATAACAAACAATTTGAAGCTGTTCAAAGATGTACGCTCGGAGGCATTTGTCATGATTTAAGTTACCGGTATGTGGAAAAAAAATGTTTTCCCCCCTGCAATCGCTCTGATGTCAGTCAACAAACTTGACACAAGTGCACTCTGATTATAAACAAGGAATAGAGTTTATCCACCCAGTTTATTGAGTGTTTAGCTAAATTCCTCAGAAAAATCAATGTCCAAGTCATAACTAATTTGTAAATCATTTTTTTCAGACTGAAAATGGTATAAATAATCTTGAAGAATTTGACAATATAAGAGAATTATCGAAGTCATTAAAATATTGTGCAGCACAGAAAGAGCTTAGAGCAAAGATTGGAGGGTACAGTACTGATAGTTTAGTGTGGTTAAACTTATCCATGAAGCCCACTCTGAGGAAATCATTTAAATGGTAATTATAACCTATGACCTCTGTAAGTAGATACAGAGGTTTAGCTAATTATCCGAAGGCTGACGTCAATGGCTTCCCGTAAGAGGAAATATGGCTTTTATCACAGGTTGCCGTTCTTACATATGTAACCGTACACTAATCTATTCAGTAGGCCTCATCGAGGATAACACAGTATATCTAAAGTCAATTTTTTTTTCTAGACTTTTATTGATTATAATTCCACACAAAAACAATAGATCTTTTTCTACGAAACCAATTCAATGATTTGATGGAATACCGACTTGGGTCGGGAAAAAGTCTGCAAGAAACTTTAGGAAACTTGAACACTCATTGATGATTTCCAGCAATTCCCAGAACTACGATACATCAATACACATTCCACTCTATTCTCAGATAAAACAGCAAATGGACAATTCAATTTATCACTAAATTTATTCCGGATTCGATTGCAACAAAAAATATCTACGCATGAAAAAAAAGTAACAACTTCGACAAACAGATTCTGAAGTAATAATATTTTTTGGTATAATGTACTGAATAATATTTTCCAAAAATATCATCAAGACTAGACTTTTTATCTTTATGCTACTTTTTTCACCATTTTACATAATAATTATAATATTGACACTACATGTGTATAATATTTGTAGCAATAATTTTCATTAAGAAATTTTGAAAAAAATAAGTTTGTGTAGGAATTAGCAACTGACCCTAATTACTTTTCCTAAGCCCAAAATAAAAGTCGATGACCAAATCACAAGCAAAATCCAGGCATGGCCATTGGTGATATAAGACATCAATGTTAATTTCTAGGAAATTATACATGACCATACTCAGACAGAGGAAGTATTTCTCATTAAAAGATGTTGAAATGGCTAATGGACCTGATTTCCATTATGCAAATATGAAATCCTGAATAAGTGTAACAATATAGGAGAAGACATGGAAAGAAAAAATCTCAAGAGATGGCACCAAATCAATCTATGTCATACGATCTGTCATAAATACAATACTTGAGACCGTTCTATGCTGTTGCATTATTATGCCCAAGATTGGTTGAACATAAGATAGATATCACAAAAAAGAATCTTTTCTTATAAAAGCTAAATTCAAATCATTAATGACGAATCTGAACTTTGATATGCTTGTTAAAATGATGAGTCATGCTTAACGTGTATAGAAGTTACCTCCCTTAATTATAAGACAATACTACACCAGTAAGAGTTGTCTTTCTTACACTAACTTAGTATAAGACTTTGCTTGAGGCACTGGGAGATCAGATAATTTTATCTGGCTCCAAGTTTTTTCCGTAATTATCAGTCGATCTAATGTAAACAACAAATTGCATACAAGGCATCAGGTTTTATCAGTTCTGATCACTAAGATCTGCACTTAGTTGGTGATGAGAAAAACACACAATCGGTAAAAGACTATAATGAAAATGCTCATTTCGAAAAAATTCACTTATCAAGAGATTCTAACCAAAAAATTAATGGCTCCAACGAAATTCCTCAGAAATACATAAATGATAAATTAAACCTTCGGCATTTCTAAAAATAAATGAAGAAAGATAAACGTCTAATATGATTTATACTGATAAGCCACATATATAATGATTAAACAGAGTTTTATGTATTAAGCTCAATTTCCAAGTACTAAAGTCATACACATGGGCCACTTAACCAAAGCATAAAAAATACATCATTAAGTTGCATAATTAAACTTAAAAAAAACATTACGAAATCAAGTGTATAATTTAAGTTGCTTGCTTTGAATGAAGGTAATTTTATGTGCATACTTAGTCCTAAAACTAATATCAGTGCTTAACATGTTTTGTATGATATAATTATTAAAATTTTCAAAGACTACAGTATTTCTATAACAAAAATATCAACACAACATTATGTATAATACTAAATATGAATAAAGATACTAAAATGTACCAGTAATCAGGTTACTGACATGTTTGATTGGCACCAAACTGTTGTATGTACCATGTTACTGACATGTTTGATTGGCACCAAACTGTTGTATGTACCATGTTACTGTAGGTTTTATTGTGTTTATTATACTCTATTACATAATATTATACATTTTTATTCTTCTATTTTCCTTGAATATTAATGAACCAGAATATATACTCCTTTCTTAATACAGAATAATTTCACTATAATGCCTGAAATCAATAGTATTGCAAATTTTACTCACATAGTGTATTTCAGAGATACATCATCAATAAGACAGAAGTTCCCAGATGTGGCAGACTAAAGTCAATGATTTAAAGCAACAGACTTGAGTTAATAATTTAATGTGGCATACTAAATTAAATGATCAATGATTTAAAGTGAAACACTAAATTCAATGATTTAAAGTGATACACTTAAGTCAATGATTTTAAAGATTTAAGGTGATACACTTAAGTCAATGATCTAAAGTGATACACTAAGTCAATGATTTAAAGTGATACACTAAGTCAATGATTCAAAGTGATACACTTAAGTCAATGATTTGAAGTGATACACTAAAGTCAGTGATCTAATGTAACAGACTAAACTCAATGATTTAATATAACAGACTAAAGTCAAAAGACTAAAGCCAATGATTTAATGACACAAATAATAGGAATGCAACCATAGACCAAGAAGAAAACAGAATAAGTGAACTTGCAAAGTTATACAGGAATTCACTACTGAATTTCAATCACAATGACTTCAATAACAACCCAATCAAAGAGTGAATAAGCAACAAAAAACAATCAAAGAAATGATGAACATCCAACATACATGTATATAATAACCTACCATATGATTTTCTTGTATTGGATAATCACAAAGTGACTCAAAATCAGCTTTTTCTTCCATTATTCCAACAGAAAAACACTAAATATCCAATTGTCCTAGATATTATACAAGTTCGATATTTTCAGAATTTTTTCATAACATTGTTGAGACGTTGATTAAATCCCAGAGAACTCCCTAGCTTTTCTCCTCGACATAAATCTCCGATTTAGTAAATCTAATATTAGAAACGTTATTAGATATTCTAATTATTATGCCATAAAATCCGACCATATCAGATATGAGGTATTGATACATAAAATACTCAGCCTCTATACAACAAAACATACATTGATGTAGAAAATATTTCTTATATCAAGTCAGGAGACCAAAATTAATGTAAGTTTCCGGGTAAAACATAAACTCAATCTAAAACAAACTTATGAGACTTATAACTTAAAACCATAGATGATTATTTGCGGTGATACCTAACAAAGATGTGGTGCCTCGGTGAAAGAGAAATATCTCTCGGCTGATAGAAATCAACAATCAAACAAACATATGTTCCTTAGAAAATGCGTAGAAAGGACAAACTGATCAACAGTTTGATGGTTAATATTCCGACATATGGTATGGGTAACCTTATATCACAAATTAGTACAATGATTCTATCAATATGTCTATCAGTAATCAATCATTCATTCAATACACTTGGAGAGTAAGGTGATCATGCAGTAAGCAGCTATCAAAGTGCATTAAAGTTTACTGGTATAGAAGAAGAAAAGAAGAAAGACAAGACTTTTACCATATCTAGCACTGAAGTTATTATATCTATTATCTAATATTGTAATTATTTCTACCCCCTAGAGTAAATACATACCCTAACAACACTGAATAATTACTGGCTATCTTGGCCATTAAAGTTGATCAATACATTTCTTTGTAACCACTATACATCAATAAAGTACAAAAGATTATGCCAGTAGTCATTGCCAGTAATTTACTAAGAAGTATTTTAGTTTTTGTTTAGCTTTTTAAGGTAATTCTCATTAAAAATCGACTAATTGTGTTAATGCTCATTTCTTAATTACTTATAAGGCATTACAATGTACTTAACATCCAAAGTTTTGATCAGAAATCATGCAAAGAGAAAGAACCTTAATATGCACAAAAATTACCTTTATTTAAAGGTTCTTACAGTCAAGTCAATTATACTGATTTTGAGGGATGACTGTTAGGTCAGTATTGCTAATTCTTTGATAAAAGTTTTATTAGCCCAGCAAACTTGTAATAACAAGAGGGCCAAGATGGCCCTATATCGCTCACATGACAATCACTGTTCACTCATTAAAACATTGTTTTGAACCGGTGACCTAGTTTTTGACCCCAGACGACCTATGTTCGAATTTGTCTTACATATCATTAAGACAAACAGTCTGACTAGGTTTGGTGAAGATACGATCAAAATTTGACATCTACAGTGTTAATAAGGTTTTCCTAAGATTTGACCTTGTGACCTGGTTTTTGACCCTAGGTGACCCATATTTGAACTTGTCCTTAATATCATTAAGACAAACAATCTGACAGGGTTTGGCCAAGATCCAATCAAAACCATGACATTAAGAGCTTTTACAAGATTTTTACCTAAGATTTGACCTTGTGACCCAGTTTTTGAACCCGGCTGACCCATGTTCATCCTTGACCCACATATCATTGAGGCAAACATTTTGACAAGGTTTGGTGAAGATCCAATGAAAACTGTGACATCTACAGTGTAAACAAAGTTTTCCTAAGATTTGACCTGGTGACCTAGTTATTGACCCCAGATGACCCATATTTATACTTGACCGTTATATCATTAAAACAAACGATTTGACGAAGTTTGGTGAAGATCCAATAATAACTGTGAAATCTACAGTGTTAACATGGTTTTTCATAAGATTTGACCTAGCGACCTAGTTTTTTACCCAAGATGACCCATGTTCGAACTCGTCCAAGATATTATGAAGATAAACATTCTGACAAGGTTTCATGATCATCCAATCAAAACAGTGACTTCTAGAGTGTTCACAAGGTTTTCCAGCAATTTGCCCTAGCGACCTAATTTTACTACAGAAATGATCCATTATCAAACTTGACCTACATATTATTAAAATAAACATTCTGACAAAGTTTCATGAAGATAAAGTCAAAACAGTGATTTCTAAAGTGTTCACAAGGTTTTCCCTTATTTGGCCCTGGTGACCTAGTTTTTGACCCCAAATGGCCCAATATCGAACTCGTCCGAGATTTTGTTGATATTAACGTTCTGACCCAGTTTTGCTAAAATTGAGCCAAAAATGTGGCCCCTAGTGTGGTCACAACAAAAAGTTTGACGACGCACGACGCCGGACGCCGGACGGAGAGTGATCCTAATAGCTCACTTTGTCTCTTTGTTACATGTGAGCTAAAAAAATATGAAAAAAAATTAATGTGGGATGCAATATTCTTAATGAACAATTCTGCTTGAAAATGACAAATAAAAATTCTATGAAAGCATCCAGATGGACATATCAAGTCAGATATACAAATTTTGTATGATCACATATACATATATTTCTCATGTTCTGTATGCCCTATATTATATCCTAACATCATAGATCGACAAGATGCACTGGAAGTTCTTACAGTTTTTACACTATCTATTTCCCAAGACACAGTGAGAATAGAGCCACATAAACAAGAAAATCAATGCAAATAAAACATTTACCATCTGAACAAAACCTTTCTTCACACTTAAGTGATTGCAAAGTGTAAACATTATTGTATTCAAATAGAGTGTCTAGAATGGTCAAATAATTTAATAATGTTTTTTAATTAATGAAAAAGTATAAAAAATCAAAGGCTGATTAGGACAAAGGCTTTTTCACCTGTAATTATCCAGACATTCTAAGCAAAATGATACATAATAAAGGGCAGCTACATTATTTACACTATTATTTCTAATTCTTTGATAAACGAAGGGGGGTGTCTTAGAGTCAAACATATGTTTGAATTATATATTCAAATATGTCATATTCATTTAGCATTTGTTTTCTCACAGAGCACTTATAGTCATTAATTCAAAACATTAAAATACTAGCGGGTATGAACCATGTACTGGTTAGTCCACGATTTACTTCATTTAACGATTCATTAGTTTGCACCAAGTTCATGAACTCAAGTAAGTAAAAAAAATATAAGAAAATATCTTTTCTCCCTTATTTATGTTATTACCAAGAAGTGAAGTAATGAGATGAGTCTGTTATTATACTTCTATCAACAGGTAGCAGACCACACCCATAGTAAACACAGTATACCATATTTTTTATTACATAAACAAATGTTCACAATATTGCCCATAGTAAATACAGTACTTTAATTTTTGATTAATTTCTTTGTATTTAAAGATGCATAACCTCTTAGAAAAAAGCAAAAATTCAACTATTGCTAAGAAAAATGTGGGGTACTTTATATAAAATACAGTAAGCCAGTCATTATGTTAATATAATCATAATACAACAAACCAGTCCACATTTTAAATTACATAACCAGTCTAACAAAACAGTTCCTTATTGTGTTGTTACTACAGCAACAAACAGAGAGAATCATTTAAATTCCAATAAATATTTTAAGTTCACATCCACACCATAGTTTAATGCATCTTTAATACACAAGCAGAATTACCAAGTTAAAGTACAAGTAGTTGAAGTTTGGAATTAATGTAGACAGACTGTGATAAGGCCAGAAAAGTCTTGTTTCTGTTACACAGCTGACCCTATTTTTGGCACCAAACTTAAGTCTTAAGTTAGAAAAAAGATTTTATCCTCTCAAAGTATGACTGTTTGGAAATTTTGGATGGTTCAGCTTTCCAATTGGTCGCCACTTGCTCGTTGCGTATGAATTTTAATGCGGACCTAAGCACTATGTTTATCTACATCTGCCATGCTATTGTTAAACTAGTTCCCTTCCATCTTGCAGTTCAAGTCTATGTAAGTTCAGTTTCCATGACTACTTTCAGTACTTTGATTTTGTCAAGCAATTGGAAATATTTGAACTGGGCTTGCCAGCATTGAACATTGGCTACATATGGCAATGAGAGACAAAATACAGGAGATAGAAGAAAACTATGAATATCTACTAAAACACAACAACAATCAATTTTCAATCAAGCAATTAAATAAAATCACAATAATTCCTCATACAAAGGGAACATATAAAGGTAATGAACAAACGCAGCTCCTGCAGTTATGCATGAACCGAACCAACATGATAATTTTATAAGCCAGTAAAACCAAGAGAGAATCCTTAGATATTAACTATATAGCATCAAGAATGTGACAGAGGAACCAAAGAATGTACAAAAAAATTGTCTTCTTCACAATATCACAATCTTATAAACCAATTAAAACATGCAACAGCTGTGAAATGTTTCAAGTTACGCTGTGAAATGTTTCAAGTTACATAACAAATTGCTATCACTGGACCACATAGAGATATCATCTATTTAAGATAATACATTCGCTGGATTTACAACATTTAACAAGATGAATAGTTTTACACCAGAAACATATGTTTGACTCTAAGACACCCCCCCCCCCCCCCCCCTTCGTTTAATTCTAAAAAATGTATTTTTGATCCTCTGGTTTAACAGTCATAAAAAATAACCTACTTACTGAATACTTCTCATAATTACCTCAAAATTGTCAAGAGTTTTGAGTCAAGACTTACAACGCTGAAGCTGAAACTGCAGAGACTGTCATTAGGATAGTGCCAGGTCAGTCTGCAAACCCAAGCTGAGTCTGACCATGCAGGCTCTTTACTATTGGGTGACATACCTTTTAAATTTCATTGTGACATCCCTTAAGTTGATAATGGGCAGTTCTAAATTGTAAGTTGGACAAGTCCATTTTGGAAAACCAGCAGGTTAAGTAATTTGACCATTCCTGGCAATCAACTTAAAATGTTAAGATGCACTGCTTGATTGTTTGACCTTGGCTGTAGGAGACTTCAGGTAATAGTCACACAATACATCATATTATTATAATTAATGGACTATAGCTCAGGGTCATCTCATTATACTAAGACTATTGACTTAAGAACTTGGGACATAAGGTCATGTCATATCCGTAATAACAAAGAGTTTACACCAGCCAGAAAATTCAGCAAATCTACAAGATGTCCCCAGGCAAAAAGATGTCCAACCCTGATAAAATTCAGCCACTGACATATTGGTAACCAAGAAAAATAACCATGAGAATGATTTGAACACTTTCTTGCCGTCTGCCAAACGTTATGACAGTAACCTGGCAGGAAAAGAAATACATTCGTTGATTAGTTTGTACAAGAAACTATTTGTTAGCAGGGTTCCTCATGATAAGATCAGCTTGTCTTGTGTTATGGATATGCAAACATTACTTATTGGAGGGAGTAAATTACTCACAGTTACAGCTGATATATAAATCAATTAATCATTTACAGCAAGATCACTAACTAATCGCTACCATTGCTGACATTATGTGACTATTCACTTCTACCTAAGCTTTATTTTATAATGACAAACCTTTCAACAGAAGTTATCTCCCTTTCCAACCAACAAACAAACAAGAAATTACCATCAGACCAAAACTCCACTATGGAAACATGCTGACAGAGCATACTATTACAATACACTTGCAATTTGTCAATTATGGTAGAATCAATCTTAGGAAATTAAAGGGCCAGCCCACTAATAAAGGGCTGAGGGGTTTGATTTCACTCAGCCTCTTTTAACCGTTAACCACCAATTACAAACAATAACTGGAAAAAAACTGAACACTCACTTCACCAGTTTCCAATTAATGAAAGGACGAAAAAATCCAACAGAAGAATAATTTTAAGTAATCATCTTACACCATATGTTTTATAACATATCAACATGCTGCAATACAAATAAATAATAAAATACTGTATAAACATGAGTGACGACAAGTAAGCTTGTTAGACAGACAATTATTTAACATGGAATGAATATAAATCTGTGGATAAATTATATTTTATCTCAATATTTACCAACTGCTGTTTGATATATAAGATTGTCTTGAATGCCTTTCAAATCAATTACAAAGACATAAATTATGATAATCTAGCTACTTTAATAGCAGCTAGATCTCCATCAGTGTGACTGAGTTTGACTTCCATAAGGTTTAAAGGTCAATTATTGATACTTATGATAAATTAATATAAATGTGATATATACACTACTGATCTGACTAATAAATAGTAAGTCCCCACCTGTTCGGTAGATGTTTTCTTTTACCAGTACTTTACATTTAACCAGTAATTTCTACCAAAGATAAAAAATCTTTCATCTTCCAATTCAGTTATCAGATCATCAGTATCAGAATCATCAATACTGAAATGAGGGGCTTGTTTCATAGTCTTACCATAAACATAGACCAACATGCATTTCTTACTTAGGGGTTTCATAGGTCTGAGGCGTCAAATAGTTATTTATACTTCATGAACTGTTCATGAAGTATGCAATAATAGGACAAGTAAAATTTGAAGGGGTGTAATTTAAACCTCTTATACTAAGGATTATTTTGTTAATATCAAGTTTACACCCCTTTTCAACTGTCAGAGTCATATGAGGCGGACAGGTCACCTAACCATCTTTCCTGGGAAGAACCAATACTAGACTTCCATCCTCCGTAAGCAACATAAAGAGACATGGTCAGTAGCTGGGCTAGAACCAACAACCCACTACAGTGATTTGAAGTCAGCAACCTTAACTACTCGACCATGGAGGCGGGACATACTAAGGATGAGGTTTGACACATATCATTATAATTACCTGCGGCCCTGATACTTCTATAATTTCTGGTTTATCTTGGAAACAAGATAAGAACATTACTGTGTTTAGGGCATGTTTCTTCACAATTACACAATATGTTTAATTTACAAACAGTGAACATGCAGCCTTCAAATCTATTCCAAGTATAATGCAATTTAGAGTCTTTAAGTCTTGGGTAGATAAATACACACAGTAAGATGGGTTTTATTTAATACTGATGATGATAAAAAAATAAGAACAAGAAAAATCTTACAAGGAAAACTTATCCAGCCATAAAGATAACACACTCAGAAATTAGTATGGTACAAAAATAGCACATCTTTTCAAAGAGTAACAAGACATGATGTGTGCTGGTACTTATCAAAGAAGACATAAAATATACCAGAGTATGTAACAATCAGAATAAAAAAGTATTTTCTAACACAGTGGTTGTAACAGACATTCAGCCAAGATCCAAATTAAAAAAAACACAAAAAAAACTGTTGTTGCTCGCAGCACATAAGTCCCCTACTGGTTGGGCCATGACAATGACTGGTTGGAGAAATCCTAAAATTTGAAACTGTCGAGTCAAAGAATATCTATGCTTAGGTATTAACATACACTATCTCAAAACTACTATCTATTTATGCGCATATTTACATAACAAATTTCTTCAACCTAGCATAAAAAGTATTTTAACTATCACAGGATCAAGATGCAATGGCCATATTCTGACTATAATTTCTGTTGTGTGTGGAAACACTGGTAAGGGAAATAGACTGAACTCCAGCTAGAATACCGGTAAATATTAAAATATACCATTCAATGCGATTTAAATCCACTACACTAAAGTTATAACCTCTATATCTATCATAATTTCCCCAGCAGACATACTAATTTAAGTACCTGGTATGAACCAATTGCATATGACCTTAACACTAAACAAATCTTTCCCTTTATAAATTTTACAAAGTAATGTGCCAGACACTGAATTTCATCAAAGTTTCCGTTTTGCATGCCTTGAAATTGAGGCATCTGTGAATATAGACCTTTGAAGATGTGAAGATAGGTTAATTTTAGTGTGTGTTTATTAAAAATTCATAGACAACAAATATTTAAGAAATACAAAGTGTTCACAACAAATCTTAATGTTCCTTGACCTTTACATACGACCTTTCTGAAGGAACTGTAGGGCATTGTTAAAGCTAAATCATTCCAATTTGTCCAAATAATCCATAGAAATAAATAGAAAACACATTCTCTTAAATCCAGCTAAAGTGTGAATTAAAACACATTCATGTTCCCATCCGTATGATTGCATTTTACTGATGTTAAATCCAACAAAAAAAACATGCTTTTTGTTGTTATTTAGACAGCATGAACATAGTCATTATGGCGGCCCTTTCAGCTTTCAGAGCAAGAAGGAAAGAAGAGATAATATGGCCAGTGATAAATACAAAATATTACCATACACTTTGCAGTTTTATTATATTCTGACAAGATATATTATTGCCAGAGTGAATTTTGGATGCATTTGAATAATTATAATTTATGACAAATCAAAACTTTTCATTTCACTCCAAAATGGTATTAATCAGTTAATACTTATGTTATTTACTTTAAGCAAAGACAAAGTTCCTGATCAGCAAAGAGCACAGCAATGAAAATAATACCAGCAACAGCCTCTGTCTGTCATTGTGGCTCACATCAACCATCATCAATCCACGAACAAGACAAAGTTACATTGATGCAATTATCTAACCAAGTTAAAATGCCATTAATGTCTTTGAATCTTGAAGAACACTCTGATATAGGCTCTGATAAAGTGTATAAACAAATTGGATATAATCACTAAATGCCATGTAACATGAAGGATTACTTACACTAGCTTGGTACATACAACATCTGGGAGGTAAAAAAACACATCTTAACCAACCTCTGACTTCTTTATGACAGAAAGAAATAGATTTGTATCATTTTAAATATATCAGTATAAAACTGCTAAAGATGAATACAGTTATGTGCTCTCCACTTGTGCAGCCAATAAACTGTAAAATTTTCTTTTAAAAGCTGGAATGTGACTGCTTTCTGATAGGTGGACAACATCCTGACATCTTTTTTCAAGGCATTTGAAGATTTCCACATAAATCTTTGACAGACAGTCAGACCTCACAAAATCTTATTCAATAAATACAAGACTGTCTTCACTGGGGTATCCTAATATGTGGCCCATTGGCTACCCAACTACAAAACCATGTGAATTCCTATCATATATTTACCTTTGACTTATTTATAGTAATATAGATGAAATACTGTACACATGTATAATAACTTCCTGACCTATTCATTAAGTATGCAAGAACAGTTCTAGAACAAGAGGGCCACATTGGCCCTTTATCACTCACCTGAAAACAAAGGCCAATAATCAATGACCAGGTAATATAGTTTCCATCTCGTAAAACTCATTTTTACGTAGATTTTGAGATCAAAACCAACAATGAAGGTATAATACTGTTAAACAAGCTAAAACGTAGCAAATTTTCTAATCCAAGGGTCCATAACTCTTGAAGTTGTGGTCCGATTCCACCCATAACTAAACTTGTCCAAAACCATAAGGTCATACACATTCATTGTAAATATGATTAGGATTGGTGAATAAATGAAGGTGCTAGAGTGTAAACAAGCAAAAATATAGCAAATTTGCTAAGTCAAGGGCCCATAACTCTTGAAGATGTGGTCCGATTCCGCCCATAATCGAACTAGTTCAAAATCTTATGGTTATACTCATTTACTGAAAATATTATTAGGATCGGTGTATAAATGTAGGTGCTAGAGTGTAAACAAGCTAAAATATAACAAATTTTCGAAGTCAAGGGCCCATAACTCTTGAAGTTCTAGTCCGATATCGTCCATAATCGAACTTGTCCAAGATCTAATGGTTATACACATTTACTGAAAATATGATTAGGATTGGTGAATAAATGAAGGCGCTAGAGTGTAAACAAACTCAAACATAGCAAATTTTCTAAGTCAAGGGCCCATAACTCTTGAAGTTCTGGTCTGATATTGCCCATAATCGATCTTGTCCAAGATTTTTTGGTTATACACATTTACTGAAAATATGATCAGGGTTGGTGAATAAATGAAGGCGCTAGAGTGTAAACAAGCTAAATATAGCAAATTTTGTAATTCAAGGGCCCATAACTCTAGAAGTTATCATCAGATTTTGCCCATAATCAAACTTAGCTGAGACATTGTGGCCATATACATTGTGAGCAAGTTTAATCAAGATTCGTAAAGAGCTGCGGTTGCTAGAGTGTAAACAAACTAATTGTGGCCGGACGCCGGACATTCACCGATCCTAAAAGCTCACCTGATGAATCAGGTGAGCTAAAAATTATGATTTCAGGAATTCCTTTGGAAGGGGGCACTGTCACAAAAAAGGTATCAAGATTAGCAACCCTTCTAATACAAAACCATCGAGAGCTGCATTAGATTTCCATCTAAAATACTTGACAACAAACAATGGGAGTAATTCAGAAGCCGAAACATTTATTGTATCATTACCAAGTAATTTGAACAAAAAAATACCCATCTCAGCATTACATCAAGACAGTGATATAAACTTGCACGAAATGTGAATATTTAGACTGTCATGAAATTAAACATTTAGCAAAAAAGCAACACCATTGTTTTGTTCCTAAATTACAAGAACATGAACACTTCTGCTAACAAAAACAACAACAAAAACCATGAAGATTTTCCAGATTGGTGCCTAGAAATCTCCCAAATAAACTCTTCACAAAGCCAGCACAGTCATTCCACCCATGTTTTCATATATTAGATATAACATTAATGAAAAAGTCTGACAAAAAAAACTTTTAGAAAATAATTAATTACTCATTTTACTTTTTTTTCATTTTGCTCTTTAAGCCAATGGAATTAAATATATCTCAAATATGCCTCGCAGACAGAATTAGCAAGTTCATGCAATTTTCGCCTTATCAAGTTTTTAATTAAAAGCATAAGATATTTGATAAATTAGTCAGACATGTTATATATACATCATATCAGCATATCATTCTGTCAGACACTTGCAGGGAAGTTAGTTCTAGGATTACTAGTTTTCAGAGAGAATCACGGAGCTCTTATACTGTAAAACTAAATAATGCACATTCAGCAGAATTATATCTTTCATGCCCCTGTCAAGAAGTTATTCCTACTTCATAAATAGTTCATGAAAAATTCATAATTTCATGAATTCCATTCGGAGGGGTGGTTACATGGATATCACAGAATGCTTCTGTTCAAAGAAAGACAATCATAGCTTTATGGACTAAATAATTTCCATATGCACAAATTATTATTCACCAACAATAATCAGGTAGGAAATCACGCTGATTCCTTTTCATCTTTGTTTAGGTTATTTACAAATTTTCTTTACTAAGTGTAATAATTCTTATACAACAAAAGCTGTCAAACTTTCAGGACCACACCTCCACAATGTACTTAAAGATATACATGTACATTGTACTTCTTTGAGTAATCAAGAAATCAGAGGCAACTATGGTAAATGCTCAGGGAGTACAATAAGAAGTTGAGAGAGATACCAGGAAATCATAATATCCCAACCTCTCTAAATTGCTTCCAACTTGTTGACAGCCAACATTCCATCACTGATGAGGGTTTATATCTACCACAGTTAATACTAGTACATGGTACATCATTATAGTCATTAGTCCTTCATACTTTTTGTAAGGCAATACAAAAATAATTCCAAGATTCTAATCCCCACTCCACTAGAACATTGGTCCATCATTATAAATTTTACATCAGAAAATTTCATCTCACAATTTCAATGTATAAATAAGAACACAAGGCCTGTTTAAAAATTACTTAACACCAATCATGATTTCCAAGTATTCTGACACTTACTGAATTCTGATGTCAAAGCTTTTATGAGTGCCCTCTTAAAAACAAAGGTGAACATGGCATAGGTAATGTAGCAAATCTTCTAATCCAAGGGCCCATAACTCTTGAAGTTCTGGTCCGATTCCACCCATAACTTAACTTGTCCAATACCATAAGGTCATAAACATTCATTGTAAATATTATTAGGATCGGTGTATAAATGAAGGCGCTAGTGTGTAAACAAGTGTGTGTGTAAATCAAGGGCCCATAACTCTTGAAGTTTGGGTCCGATTCCGTCCATAATCGAACTTGTCCAAGATCTTTTGGTTATACACATTTACTGAAAATATTATTAGGATCGGTGAATAAATGTAGGTGCTAGAGTGTAAACAAGCTAAAATAAAAAAAGTTTTCGAAGTCAAGGGCCCATAATCGGACTTGTCCAAGATCGTTTGGTTATACACATTTACTGAAAATATTATTAGGATTGGTGAATAAATGAAGGCGCTAGAGTGTAAACAAGCTAAATATAGCAAATTATGTAATTCAAGGGCCCATAACTCTAGAAGTTATTGTCCGATTTTGCCCATAATCAAACTTAGCTGAGACATTGTGGCCATATAAATTGTGAGCAAGTTTAATCATGATTCGTTAAGAGCTGCGGATTCTAGAGTGTAAACAAACTAATTGTGGCCGGACGCCGGACATTCAACAATCCTAAAAGCTCACCTGATGAATCAGGTGAGCTAAAAATGTAAACAATATAAATTATGAACAATATAAAATATAAACAATATAAAATCCATCAATAAAATACAATACTTTCCCAAAATATGGATAACAATTAGTTTATTTTCTATTGCCAATAACATTCTGCATGGTTTTACCTTAGTACAAAATGTCAACATATCACCTTTGCAGACCAAAAAGGCTGGGTAGGTTTAATCTAAACTTCCTCATTTTACTGTTAAACAAAACTTTACATCAAATACTACAGATGAAGAGCACTCTGATAAAATTTAAAGCACCATCATCAATCACTTTAAATTATAGAACTTCACTTGATTAATTTTAATTGAGAGACTGATTGTTTAATATCACCAGTAAGAGGATCATTTATATCAGACTGTGAATCACAAATGGAACCGAACAAGTATCACATTTGAAGAAGTTGTCCATCTAGCTTATATGGAAGATTGGTGGTGCAACCCAGGTGTATGCCTGGTTCCTAGCTTGAAAGTAGCCAAGTGTCACCTTGGTTGTTGATGCAACATTAAACCACAGTGAAAATAAAATCAGACTTTGACTACATTCTGACCGGACAACAATGTAGTTCCTTGTTCTTCTTACCTGGAGTAATAACTATTAATGCTATTCCATGTCAAATAATTCTTCATACTTCATGAATAGTTCATGAAGAACACAAGAATAGTTCAAGAAAATTAATGTTTTCATGAATTCCATAGGAAGGGGATTATATCATGAATACCTTGTACCAAAATGAAAGTTGTCCAGAATCAAACCTAAAGGGCATTGACAAAATGTTCAAAAGCTTCCTGAAAAGTCAGGTAGGAAATGAAACATAACTTCTGCAATTATCACAATGTTTATTTGACAGATCAGGAAATTACAGCACAATGAATATGGCATATAAAAGTTTACATCACACATTAAATAACCCATTATCTTTGCTGGTACATTTGATTCAAAGGCCCAACATAACCTGATCTATGATTTGTGTTAATACACAGGTGAAGCTTGCCAAATTGTTACCACATTAAGAGTTAAATAATCTCTCATTATCTGGCAAAACCCGAATGTTATCCTCTTGTTGGATGATTAAGTTTTGATGGATGCCTTGTTTTTTTATGAAGAAACATAAATATGTTTGATAACATATAAAACAGGAAAATTTTGCCGAGATTCTATCAAAATTGTCTGTCAAGGATGGAAGCCGATAAGAAATGGTACAGTGTAACATTGAATGCTAGACTGAGTGTAATAAAGAAACAAGAATGATGAAGATTTTGGGATAAAATTGATCTAACAAAGATAGGAAGTGAGAATTAATAATGAGCTGAACAAGTACTGAGTCATTCCTACAGCACCAACACTGTCAAATAATATTCATATTTCAAGCCTGTGATTGCTCCAAGAGCAAAAAGGCTGAAATAACCTACCCCCACCCATGCTTGCAAAAACATAATTTTTGAGTAGGTCATACTGATTCTGGACCCTTTTGTTTCAAAGATTTTAAGACAAACAAGAGGGCCACATTGGCCCTTTATCACTCACCTGAGAACAAAGGCCAATAATCAATGACCAGGTAATATAGTTTCCATCTCGTAAAACTCATTTTTACATAGATTTTGAGATCAAAACCAACAATGAAGGTATAATACTGTTAAACAAGCTAAAACGTAGCAAATTTTCTAATCCAAGGGTCCATAACTATTGAAGTTGTGGTCCGATTCCACCCATAACTTAACATGTCAAAAACCATAAGGTCATACACATTCATTGTAAATGTGATTAGGATCGGTGAATAAATGAAGGCGCTAGAGTGTAAACAAGTGTGTGTGTAAATCAAGGGCCCATAACTCTTGAAGTTTGGGTCCGATTCCGTCCATAATCGAACTTGTCCAAGATCTTTTGGTTATACACATTTACTGAAAATATTATTAGGATCGGTGAATAAATGTAGGTGCTAGAGTGTAAACAAGCTAAAATATAAAAAGTTTTCGAAGTCAAGGGCCCATAATCGGACTTGTCCAAGATCGTTTGGTTATACACATTTACTGAAAATATTATTAGGATTGGTGAATAAATGAAGGCGCTAGAGTGTAAACAAGCTAAATATAGCAAATTATGTAATTCAAGGGCCCATAACTCTAGAAGTTATTGTCCGATTTTGCCCATAATCAAACTTAGCTGAGACATTGTGGCCATATAAATTGTGAGCAAGTTTAATCATGATTCGTTAAGAGCTGCGGATTCTAGAGTGTAAACAAACTAATTGTGGCCGGACGCCGGACATTCAACAATCCTAAAAGCTCACCTGATGAATCAGGTGAGCTAAAAATGTAAACAATATAAATTATGAACAATATAAAATATAAACAATATAAAATCCATCAATAAAATACAATACTTTCCCAAAATATGGATAACAATTAGTTTATTTTCTATTGCCAATAACATTCTGCATGGTTTTACCTTAGTACAAAATGTCAACATATCACCTTTGCAGACCAAAAAGGCTGGGTAGGTTTAATCTAAACTTCCTCATTTTACTGTTAAACAAAACTTTACATCAAATACTACAGATGAAGAGCACTCTGATAAAATTTAAAGCACCATCATCAATCACTTTAAATTATAGAACTTCACTTGATTAATTTTAATTGAGAGACTGATTGTTTAATATCACCAGTAAGAGGATCATTTATATCAGACTGTGAATCACAAATGGAACCGAACAAGTATCACATTTGAAGAAGTTGTCCATCTAGCTTATATGGAAGATTGGTGGTGCAACCCAGGTGTATGCCTGGTTCCTAGCTTGAAAGTAGCCAAGTGTCACCTTGGTTGTTGATGCAACATTAAACCACAGTGAAAATAAAATCAGACTTTGACTACATTCTGACCGGACAACAATGTAGTTCCTTGTTCTTCTTACCTGGAGTAATAACTATTAATGCTATTCCATGTCAAATAATTCTTCATACTTCATGAATAGTTCATGAAGAACACAAGAATAGTTCAAGAAAATTAATGTTTTCATGAATTCCATAGGAAGGGGATTATATCATGAATACCTTGTACCAAAATGAAAGTTGTCCAGAATCAAACCTAAAGGGCATTGACAAAATGTTCAAAAGCTTCCTGAAAAGTCAGGTAGGAAATGAAACATAACTTCTGCAATTATCACAATGTTTATTTGACAGATCAGGAAATTACAGCACAATGAATATGGCATATAAAAGTTTACATCACACATTAAATAACCCATTATCTTTGCTGGTACATTTGATTCAAAGGCCCAACATAACCTGATATATGATTTGTGTTAATACACAGGTGAAGCTTGCCAAATTGTTACCACATTAAGAGTTAAATAATCTCTCATTATCTGGCAAAACCCGAATGTTATCCTCTTGTTGGATGATTAAGTTTTGATGGATGCCTTGTTTTTTTATGAAGAAACATAAATATGTTTGATAACAAATAAAACAGGAAAATTTTGCCGAGATTCTATCAAAATTGTCTGTCAAGGATGGAAGCCGATAAGAAATGGTACAGTGTAACATTGAATGCTAGACTGAGTGTCATAAAGAAACAAGAATGATGAAGATTTTGGGATAAAATTGATCTAACAAAGATAGGAAGTGAGAATTAATAATGAGCTGAACAAGTACTGAGTCATTCCTACAGCACCAACACTGTCAAATAATATTCATATTTCAAGCCTGTGATTGCTCCAAGAGCAAAAAGGCTGAAATAACCTACCCCCACCCATGCTTGCAAAAACATAATTTTTGAGTAGGTCATACTGATTCTGGACCCTTTTGTTTCAAAGATTTTAAGACAAACAAGAGGGCCACATTGGCCCTTTATCACTCACCTGAGAACAAAGGCCAATAATCAATGACCAGGTAATATAGTTTCCATCTCGTAAAACTCATTTTTACATAGATTTTGAGATCAAAACCAACAATGAAGGTATAATACTGTTAAACAAGCTAAAACGTAGCAAATTTTCTAATCCAAGGGTCCATAACTATTGAAGTTGTGGTCCGATTCCACCCATAACTTAACATGTCAAAAACCATAAGGTCATACACATTCATTGTAAATGTGATTAGGATCGGTGAATAAATGAAGGCGCTAGAGTGTAAACAAGCTAAAATATAGCAAATTTGCTAAGTCAAGGGCCCATAACTCTTGAAGATGTGGTCCGATATTGCCCATAATCGAACTTGTCCGAGATCTTTTGGTTATACTCATTTTACTGAAAATATTATTAGGATCAGTGAATAAATGAAGGCGCTAGTGTGTAAACAATCTAAAATATAGCAAATTTTCAAAATCAAGGGCCCATAACTCTTGATGTTTGGGTCCGATTCCGTCCATAATCGAACTTGTCCAAGATCTTTTGGTTATACACATTTACTGAAAATATGATTAGGATCGGTGAATTAATGTAGGTGCTAGAGTGTAAACAAGCTAAAATATAGCAAATTTTCTAAGTCAAGGGCCCATAACTCTTGAAGTTCTGGTCCGATATTGCCCATAATCAAACTTGTCCAAGATCTTTTGGTTATACATATTTACTGAAAATATTATCAGGATTGGTGAATAAATGAAGGCGCTAGAGTGTAAACAAGCTAAATATAGCAAATTTTGTAATTCAAGGGCCCATAACTCTAGAAGTTATTGTCCGATTTTGCCCATAATCGAACTTAGCCGAGACATTGTGGCCATATACATTGTGAGCAAGTTTAATCATGATTCTTTAAGAGCTGCGGTTGCTAGAGTGTAAACAAACTAATTGTGGCCGGACGCCGGACATTCAACGATCCTAAAAGCTCACCTGATGAATCAGGTGAGCTAAAAAAGCAATTATTAATAGCTTAGAAAGCTCAAGCTTGTCTATTTCATGTATTAGTATATAATGCTAGACCAAACAAGAGGGCCATGATGGCCCTATAAATGCTCACCAGGAGAAAAGGTCATTTGGAGATGAACATTGTTGAAGTTTTCTATACGAGTCCAAGTAAGATCAAGTGACACATCTTGGCCGTTTTTTATCCCATGGCCATTATGTGAACAGATTTAAAAGAGGTCCATTAGACAAAGCTAGATACCAAATATCTTAGCTCTAGGCCTTGTGGTTTCGGAGAAGATTTTTTAAATTTTCCTATACAAAATAGAATAAACCCCAGGGCAGGGCTAATTTTGACCCCGGGGCCATAATTTGAACAAACATGGTAGAGGTCCACTAGACAATGCCACATACAAAATATCTAAGCTCTAGGCCTTGCAGTTTCGGAGAAGATTTTTTAAATTTTCCTATATAAGTCTATATAAATCAAGTGACCACCGGGGCGGGGCCAATTTTGACCCTAGGGCAATAATTTGAACAAACTTGGTAGAGGTCCACTAGACAATGCTACATACCAAATATCTTAGCTCTAGGCCTTGTGGTTTCGGAGAAGAAGATTTTTTAAATTTTCCTATATAAAAATAGAATAAACCCCAGGGCAGGGCCAATTTTGACCCCTGGGCCATAATTTGAACAAACATGGTAGAGGTCCAATAGACAATGCCACATACAAAATATCTAAGCTCTAGGCCTTGCGGTTTCGGAGAAGAAGATTTTTTAAATTTTCCTATATAAGTCTGTATAAATCAAGTGACCCCCGGGGCGGGCCAATTTTGACCCTAGGGCAATAATTTGAACAAACTTGGTAGAGGTCCACTAGACAATGCTTCATACCAAATATCTTAGCTCTAGGCCTTGTGGTTTCGGAGAAGAAGATTTTTTAAATTTTCCTATATAAGTCTATATAAATCAAGTGACTCCCGGGGCAAGGCCAATTTTGACCCTAGGGCCATAATTTGAACAAACTTGGTAGAGGTCCACTAGACTATGCTACACACCAAATATCAAAGCTCTAGGCATTGTAGTTTTTGACAAGGAGATATCAAGTTACCCCGGGGCGGAGCCAATTTTGACCCCAGGGGAATAATTTGAACAAACTTTGTAGAGTTCCATTAGACAATACTACATACCAAATATCTCAGCTCAAGGCCCTGTGGTTTCGGACAAGAATTTTTTATAGGTTTTTTCTATTTGTTGCCATAGCAACCAGAGTTTTTAATGAAATTTAATTTTTTGAACAACTTTGAAAGGGGACCACCCAAGGATCATTCCAGCAAAGTTTGGTTGCAATCGGCATAGCGGTGTAGGAGGAGATGTTGTTTTAAGTAAACATGGACGCCACTTCACGACGAATGATGGACGCAGGGCGATCACAAAAGCTCACCTTGAGCACATTCGTGCTCTGGTGAGCTAAACAAGAGGGCCATGATGGCCCTATAAATGCTCACCCGGAAAAAAGGTCATTTGGAGACGAACATTGTTAAAATATTTCTACACGAGTCCAAGTAAAATCAAGTGACCCTAAGGTCAGGGCCGATTTTTACCCTAGGGCCATAATATGAACAAATTTGGAAAAGGTCTGCTAGACAATACTACATACAAAATATCTTAACTCTAGGCCTTGTGGTTTCGGAAAAGATTTTTTAAATTTTCCTACATAAGTCTATATAAATCAAGTGACCCCCGGGACGCAGCCAATTTTGACCCTAAAGCAATAATTTGAACAAACTTGGTAGAGATCTACTAGACAATGCCACATACAAAATATCTAAGCTCTAGGCCTTGCGGTTTCGGAGAAGAAGATTTTTTAAATTTTCCTATATAAGTCTATATAAATCAAGTGACCCCCGGGCCGGGGCCAATTTTGACCCTAGGGCAATAATTTGAACAAACTTGGTAGAGGTCCACTAGACTATGCTACACACCAAATATCAAAGCTCTAGGCACTGTAGTTTTTGACAAGAAGATTTTTTAAATTTCCTATATAAGTCTATGTAAAATCAAGTGACCCGTGGCGGGGCCAATTTTGACCCTAGGGCAATAATTTGAACAAACTTGGTAGATGACCACTAGACAATGCCATATGTCAAATATCTTAGCTCTAGGTCTTGTGGTTTCGGAGGAGAAGATTTTTCAAATTTTCCTATATAAAATAGAATAAACCCCAGGGCAGGGCCAATTTTGACCCCGGGGCCATAATTTGAACAAACTTGGTAGAGGTCCACTAGACAATGCCACATACAAAATATCTAAGCTCTAGGCCTTGTGGTTTCGGAGAAGAAGATTTTTTAAATTTTCCTATATAAGTCTATATAAATCACGTGACCCCCAGGGCGGGGCCAATTTTGACCCTAGGGCAATAATTTGAACAAACTTGGTAGAGGTCCACTAGACTATGCTTCACACCAAATATCAAAGCTCTAGGCATTGTAGTTTTTGACAACAAGATTTTTTAAATTTCCTATATAAGTCTATGTAAAATCAAGTTACCCCTGGGGCGGAGCTAATTTTGAGCCCAGGGGAATAATTTGAACAAACTTTGTAGAGTTCCATTAGACAATGCTACATACCAAATATCTCAGCTCTAGGCCCTGTGGTTTCGGACAGGAAGATTTTTTAAGTTTTTTCTATTTGTTGCCATAGCAACCAGAGTTTTTAATGAAATTTAATTTTTTGAACAATTTTGAAAGGGGACCACCCAAGGATCATTTCAGCAAAGTTTGGTTGCAATCGGAATAGCGGTGTAGGAGGAGATGTTGTTTTAAGTAAAAGTTGACGCCGCTTCACGACAAACGACGCACGATGGACGCAGGGCGATCACAAAAGCTCACCCTGAGCACATTCATGCTCTGGTGAGCTAAAAAACAAGTGAAACAAAAACTAATTATTATACACCTGGCATTCCATGCAGTAATTCAAAATGTACACATTAAACTTCTGACCAGCTGATTATGTGTGGCAGGAAACAGCACCTGTTCTTATAAATTAACACAAACTATCTATCTTAATGAATCTGTCATATCTTTATATGTGTCCATTGAAATCTACAGGTGTTTTCTTCAACAAAATCATGCCAAATTTCAACAAATCTTACCCCTCCATAATGTTATGTAACAAGCTAAACAAACCATAGTACATTCAGGGACAAGATTACACAGAGACTACTAGCATCTTTGTAAATTCAAAACCCAAAACATATATGACAAGATGTATTTTTAAAACACAATGCCCCCTTAGGTTAACCATAACCTTTGACCTGCTGATAAGAAAATGCACAGGTCCTCACGGCAGAGGTTATCATGAGGAACCATCATAATTATGAAGTTTGATGATTGTAGGTGGAAGCGTTTTGATTTTATAGGTAAAGTTAAAGTCAGACAGACAGGCCAAAAACAATATGCCCCCGTATCATGGAAACAAGCATAAAAAGACATCACTGAGATGAATATTTAACACA
This sequence comes from Lutraria lutraria, assembly GCA_964023205.1. NCBI lineage: Eukaryota > Metazoa > Mollusca > Bivalvia > Venerida > Mactridae > Lutraria > Lutraria lutraria. Next base: position 41,560,256 of record OZ026835.1, read on the forward strand.
AGTCAACTTGGTTAATTTGAATCGAGAAAAACACACATCAGAATATACTTAAAAACTTTTTATTCTTAACAAGAAATTCAGATTTTTGTCCTTTTTTGAGACTGTCTCCAAAATTGGATGAAAGAATAGTCCTCGGACAGTCATTACTAAGGCTGACTATGTGTGAACAGCGATATATTATCCAGGAACAGAGAGAATTTTATGATTTATGTCATTTATTAATGCCAATAGGCGTTTAAATCATGGAACACCCAGCTGTGCTTTATTTATAAAGATCCCTAGACAAGGTGTATAAAATGTTCCTCAGATATGATGAAATTAGAGAGATATATTCATCCATGGTCTTTTTTGGTTCTTTACTAAGGATGCACTTAGTTCATCTTAAGACAAAAAAGTTCTTTTCTTTGGCTACTTACCTATATAACAAAAAGCATAAGTTATTTTTACATTAATTCTATAAACCTGAATCTCTGAACCAGACTGAATTATGTAACAAGATGCATTTTTTAGACAACAGCACAGGCAGCAACTCTTCCTTCAATTACAAAGATAAATAGTTTGAGCAGGAAAAAAACATTCACAACTAAGGCTTTAAGATTACTGTTATTTGATGAATTCATAAAAATAACAAATCACTCAATCTGAACATAAGTATATCAGGCATTTTGCAGATAAGTGTGGTGGAAAAACATTTCACACATTACCGCATCTCAAGCAGTTTGCCAAAAACTTACAACCCTGGTTTCTAAAAAAGAAGATATAAACTTAAGTGGATATACCAGCATGATAGCTGCTGGTTCCACCTTAACTTCATCTATATAAAATCTTGATATAATCTTTCAATTTAAAAGCAACATAGATAAAGCAGATATACTGTAAATATAGCTATATACTGAAGCATTTTTTTGTACATACATATTGCAGCTTCAATAAGGTTACACTGGTGTCCACAAGATTACACACATTTACAAGGCAGCATTTGGAATCAGTCAAAGCAAATTTTGTCATCTCAATGTAACATTAATGTATTTAGGAACAAAGTCAGACTCCATGGTACATACAAAGTAAAAAAAGTTGATTTAATAATAATACCACACAGGATCAAATAAAGTCACTGTTTATTAAAGCACAGCAAGATATAACTCAGATTCCTTAATGCTTACAGCTGGTCTGTTTGTACAAAGCAGAGAAGTTTAAGTCAACTGTTAAATATAAATAAGTACAAAGAGTTGGACTACAGCCAAACTCTAGATTGTCAAAACATTATATTTCTACTACTGATAGAATGAATTAGGGACAAACTTTCCCCCCCACTACAATGTGACCAATGACATAGACAATGACAATCAATACACAAAGACCACACTACTAAGCCTGGTATAAAACAAAGTCCATGTATATTCAGGAACATAAAACTAACTTTCTGACCCACCAGTAAATAAAGGCATTATTCTAGATGGTCAATACATCAACAAAAACCACATATACAGTGACAAAAATCTATGAACAACAGATAGATAAACACAAGGCGTTCCATACAGAACAAATAGTTTGGCTGAGAGACAATGAGATATATACTTCGGACATATGATAAGGATAAAGAATGAAAACCATGCCATAGGTTATGACAACATAATATACATTTCTACCATAATATCCCCCAATCTAGACAGGAACATATATATATATATATATATATAGATGACTCAGACAATCCCAAAAGGTCTCAGACAATTGCTTCAGCCTAAAAAATAAAGCCAATGTAGGAATAGCATTATCTTCACCAAGAAACTGGTTGTCAGAAAACTGTTAGAATAAGAAGAATAGAATGTATATTATATACTAAAGCACTGACAGTACTAATGGGTGCTAAACTTACATAGACTTACAATGCAACATGGAACCGGAACTAGTTCAACAATTGCATGGCAGATGTACAAAATCGTAAAACTTTGGTTCACATCAAAATTTCATGCATGCCAATTAGCAAATGACGGCTATGGAAAGCTGAACAATCAACACTGCACATTCAAATTGTAATCAGGGTACACATCGTCGGCAGAGGTCTCGACAATGCAAAATTCTTAATCATGAAAATTAGCTGGCCAGATAGCTTCTTTTTTAAACCTTTGTTGGTGAATAGAACATAAATTAGAAGCTCCCCAGTGATGTAAGACCAAATTTCCTTGGATTAAGCAATTATGGCCTGGATTGGTGAACGTACTGTGGGTAGATCTACCTGTTTACTTTGATTCAAATCGGGATTCATACCACCCCACACACTCCACCTTAATTCCTCTGACTTTAAAAGGAGTGCTTTTGCAACTTTTTGAGTGTTTTATCTATTAGTCATTACAATTTATTTGTGAATTTTCTTTTAATATTGATATTGCATTCATCAGTCAGAAAGGAGACCTGCAAAGATGTGCATTGAATGGAAAGGGGGCACATCATGTTCTTCATAGAAGGGAAAGGGCATGTCATAATGTTCAAAGAAGAGAGGGGGGCATGTTTTGATGCTCGTTGAATGCAAGGGGACATTTTATGTTGTTCATTGGAAGGGGGACGTGTCATGATGTCATTGAAGGAAAGGGGACATATCATGATGTTCGAAGGAAAGGGGACATGTCATGATGTTTGAAGGAAAGGGGACATGCCATGACATTTGAGGGAAAGGGGACATGTCATGATGTTTCAAGGAAAGGGGACATATCATGATGTTTGAAGGAAAGGGGACATGCCCTGACGTTTGAAGGAAAGGGGACATGTCATAATGTTTGAAGGAAAGGGGACATGCCATGACGTTTGAAGGAAAGGGGACATGTCATGATGTTAAAAGGAAAGGGGACATGTCATGATGTTTGAAGGAAAGGGGACATGTCATGGTGTTTGAAGGAAAGGGGACATGTCATGATGTTTGAAGGAAAGGGGACATGTCATGATGTTTGAAGGAAAGGGGACATGTCATGATGTTTGAAGGAAAGGGGACTTGTCATAATGCTCACTTACCATAATGTTCATTGTTCATTGAAGGAAAGGGGGCTGTGTCAAGCTGATCCATGAAAAAGTTATACATTGGGGTCATCATTACCCTTTTACAATAACTTAGCCAGTGGTAAAATTTACATAACAAATCAAGACATGATTGCTTGAAATAATATAAGTTATCAAAATTAATTATAAAATACATATGCACTGTCACTTAATCATTACATTAGATTTTAATAAAAAACATTCAAATCAAAAGAGAAATAAGCAAACAGATTTATAAAAATCAATTTTATCTTGATAGGAATCATGTCAGAATAAATCAAACCATTCTGTCTCCAAAACCATTATATAGGCATTTGTTAAGATGAGAAGTTTCTTAGGAAAAAACAACCCTTTGAGGCACCAACCTTTAGAGTGATAACAATATCCTTAATATTAGAGGAAACTGTTTTCAGCCAGTATTTACAAAATGTATGTTTGCCCTATGGGTAAAATATGACACTGATGCAAAGAAATATGCTTCTCACTATTTTCTCTCAAGGCAAATGAATGAGCTTCAAAAAAGACCATTCATGCTTTTTTATTAAAATAAATAAACGAAAGATATTTTTAATGTTTTTGTTGTTAAATTTTGATTATTCAGTGCCTATCTGGAGAGTTAGACATTAAATAACACTGACGCATGGTTTGTTTATGTTTCTTTTTGAGTTACAGCCGAGTGAAAGTCACTGAGGAGTTTCCTTCCTTCCCCAGATAGATTAAGACGAATCAAATTGCTATGCAATAAAAATTTCCGGGTAATTCATCAGTATTTCAGGCACGTAATGACATAGATGAATTTAGCGAGAAATTCCACCGGAATATAGTGTTTGGAATGTACTTAAATCATACGAAAAACAGATTTTGATGAATACCAGTTAATGGAAATATTCATGTTAAGTCTGTAACCAATTTGGAAGCCTTTGAAACCTGAACGAGTAATATGTTCTGTTTATAAATATCATCAAGCAGGAATTATAAATTTATTTAATACATACATTTAACCCGATTAAAGAGAATTGAAGTATGCTGAAAGATGCTCAAATCTTAAAATAGTATTAATATAATATAAATGTTGTTGATGATGCTGTATAAAAACACCTTGGGACTCAAAGATGCACCTGAAGATTAAAAACTTGATAATGATATAAAAACATGGTGATTCTCAAACTTTTCTGCCTGGTTTGCAAAACAGCAAAATGTGAAGGAAAACATGTAGATTATTTCATCATTAACTACATCAATACACATCATTGATTATACAGTAGTATTGAACACATAATGCATCTAATGAACTGAACAACCATACAATAATATCCAATACTATTACCTGCCATTGATCAGACACGTCCCATTCCAGGTCACTGCTTCTACCACTCATTATTTCCACACTTTTACATTCACAATTGCTTAATAAGCAATTAACAAGCAATTAAGAGAAATTCAGTCAAATCCATAACACTTCTAACAGGTGTTTTACTTTGTTAATAGCCAATAACAATAATTCCAGTAAAACATGTTAAATGCATCAAATATTAAAAATTACTGGCACTCCTACCAAAGTTTTTCCAATATTTATCATGAAGAAGTAGCATAGATAGTTCAGAGTGAGCACAGACAGTAAGTGTGTCATAACACAGCTGTAAAAAGGTAAAACTAGATTATTATCTAAGTTTTCCTCAGAACTTGCCAAATAAATACAGGGACATAATCCATTTAGAATCCCTATACAAGGGAGGTAACCCACAGTAATCCTACCAGAGCCAATGACCATGTGAGAAGATAATTGGTTTTAGATACTCAAGTACTAAGAATTATCCTCGCCAGCTACTAAGGAATAAATTCTAATCAAGCCAACTAGTTTGTTTTGTCTTTTCCGTAGAAATGTTTGGTATGTTTATAATGTACAAAAGTAAAATAAGCAATCTAAATTCAAATCCAGGATTAACACAGTCATTAATCACCTAGCTAAAAAGAGCTTTTCTGGAATCAAATGAAAATGTGGCTACATTTAATGAAACAATGTAATTCGTCTGGTATACAAATATGTCTTTAAGGAATGATATACCGATAGCTCAGTTCCACATTAGTGTCAGTTCACACACAAACATTTTTTCTTCTTTTATGTAAAACATGAAAATGACAATAAGTTCCACTTTGACATAAGTCAGAAACAATGCTTCTGAATGCACAAACATGTGTTCATTAAGTTCATGCAAATACACACCCAGAATAACTCAATCTTAAAGGTTTTGTAAAAAGAAATATATAAGCTTAGGAATATACAAATATCATAGTGAAAACTGATTTTATTTTATCAACACTTGATATTTATGTATCAAGAAGTTTATTATTATAATTCTGGAAACCAAACCAACAAATATACATTTTAACTATCTGATTCACTTCATCAAGTTCAACTGAATATATATCAATGCAATGTTTACCATTTGCGTGTAAGAACGTATTAAATGCTATTTCCTACTGCACAACATATATTTTATGGGTTTTAATAGCAACGATTGAACAACATAAAGTATAAAGAAACTCATTATCATCAGGTGGAACCAATAGATGTACTATATTATTGATTACATAAACCATTCCTCACAGTGCAGCCAAACTGTTTTTGTTTGGATGGAAAAGAGCCAAGACGAATGTAACAAAGATTGAATCTGTTAAAGAATATCTCCTATCAGAACATCTATACACTTCTTGTTTATCTACATCAAAAAATGAATCACTACACCATGTCTGAGCCTTTCCTTTAACTGTATAGTAATAGGACTAAACAAACAGCAACACAGAGCTAATGGTATACCTGAGAATCAAGAGACATAATTGTGAAGCACAATGAATCTGTGAGGCATCTTAACCTAACCAAGTGTGTCACAAAAGCAAACCATAGAGTATCTGTGAGACTTAACTAACTAAGTGTGTCACAAAAGCAAACCATAGAGTATCTGTGAGACTTAACTAACCGAGTGTGTCACAAAAGCAAACCATAGAGTATCTGTGAGACTTAACTAACTAAGTGTGTCACAAAAGCAAACCATAGAGTATCTGTGAGACTTAACTAACCGAGTGTGTCACAAAAGCAAACCATAGAGTATCTGTGAGACTTAACTAACTAAGTGTGTCACAAAAGCAAACCATAGAGTATCTGTGAGACTTAACTAACCGAGTGTGTCACAAAAGCAAACCATAGAGTATCGGAGAGACTTAACTAACCAAGTGTGTCACATAAATGAACCATAGAGTATCTGTGAGACTTAACTAACCAAGTGTGTCACATAAATGAACCATAGAGTATCTGTGAGACTTAACTAACCAAGTGTGTCACATAAATGAACCATAGAGTATCTGTGAGACTTAACTAACTAAGTGTGTCACAAAAGCAAACCATAGAGTATCTGTGAGACTTAACTAACCGAGTGTGTCACAAAAGCAAACCATAGAGTATCTGTGAGACTTAACTAACTAAGTGTGTCACAAAAGCAAACCATAGAGTATCTGTGAGACTTAACTAACCGAGTGTGTCACAAAAGCAAACCATAGAGTATCGGAGAGACTTAACTAACCAAGTGTGTCACATAAATGAACCATAGAGTATCTGTGAGACTTAACTAACCAAGTGTGTCACATAAATGAACCATAGAGTATCTGTGAGACTTAACTAACCAAGTGTGTCACATAAATGAACCATAGAGTATCTGTGAGACTTAACTAACCAAGTGTGTCACATAAATGAACCATAGAGTATCTGTGAGACTTAACTAACCAAGTGTGTCACATAAATGAACCATAGAGTATCTGGGAGACTTAACTAACCAAGTGTGTCACATAAATGAACCATAGAGTATCTGGGAGACTTAACTAACCAAGTGTGTCACATAAATGAACCATAGAGTATCTGAGAGACTTAACTAACCAAGTGTGTCACATAAATGAACCATAGAGTATCTGGGAGACTTAACTAACCAAGTGTGTCACATAAGTGAAACACAGAGTATCTGAGAGACTTAACTAACCAAGTGTGTCACATAAGTGAAACACAGAGTATCTGAGAGACTTAACTAACCAAGTGTGTCACATAAAATAACCATAGAGTATCTGGGAGACTTAACTAACCAAGTGTGTCACATAAGTGAAACACAGAGTATCTGTGAGACTTAACTAACCATGCAAGCGTGTCACATAAGTGAACCATAGAGTATCTGTGAGACTTAACTAACCATGCAAGCGTGTCACATAAGTGAACAATAGAGTATCTGGGAGACTAAACTAACCATGCAAGTGTGTCACATAAGTGAAACATAGAGTATCTGTGAGACTTAACTAACCAAGTGTGTCACATAAGTGAAACATAGAGTATATTATGTGAGACACAACTAACCAAGTGTGTCACGTAAGTGAACCATACGGTATATGTGAGACTTAACTAACCAAGCGTGTCACATAAGAACCATAGAGTATCTGTGGGACTTAACTAACCAAGCGTGTCACATAAGAACCATAGAGTATCTGTGGGACTTAACTAACCAAGCGTGTCACATAAGAACCATAGAGTATCTGTGAGATATCTAACCAAACAAGTGTACCAAACAAGTAAGCCATAATTTAACAATATCTAACTGACCAATAGTATAACAATACAGAACCAGAAAGGAAAACAACAGATGTGGAAGAGACCAGGAGACAAATCACATTACAAACCACTGAGTGGGTGAGAGATTTGATTAACCAAGGTTGCAAAATGCTGGAACATGATGATTATGACAAAGAAAATTGAGAGACCAACAATATCATCGGGGTAACGACATACTGAAGAATAAAATGAAAATATAGAATCAGAACATGAACAAGCCTTAGTACCTACTCATAATGTATAATATTTATATAACACCTGTTTAGTAAGATTATAAGGCTTAAAGTGTGTGATATATGACTGTAGAAGGATTGCTAACAGATAACACTTCACTAGCTACTCCTCATAGCCTAAAAACTTAGTACCAACTTTTAGATGGAGAGATGAGAGATTTACAGGTTTGTTCAAACAGATATACAATTTCTATCTGTTAGATAAAAACACAAACTCAACTAACAGAATCAAATGAACCAGAGAAGCAGAGGAATGTATATATAACAGTTAGATAGGAGAAGTTACAATCTTAATGCACTTAGTCAGGATCAAACAGATACACAGTTTTGGCATTGCTGGTCCAAGGAAGATAAGGCCGTTATCTTCTAGCAGATTCTATGATTACGCCATGTTATGGTTCTCTGAAGAAACAGGAAAATCTAATTTAATTTCCATACATGTGGCACCAAGTTTCATGTTACCTGAAATTCACTAGATTTGTACAACAAGTTAACAAAAAACAGTCAAACCTGTGAACAAAGGCCACCCTTAGGAATACATAGTACAGCCTTTCTTGACAGGTACCCTTTATTCAGGGGTTTTAAATAATCTATGATGGTTTTTAAAAGAATTTATTAAGCCTGTATTCAAAGGTGGCATTTACTCTGAGGTGGCCGCAAACACAGGTTTGACTGCAGTTCCATTAAGTAAAAGTCATTAAATTGCATCTGACTATTTCAACAAGGCAACTATTAGTATTGTTACATTTCATACAGTGCTAGACTGGTAATATATCTATCAACTTACAGATTTCGCCTTATTTTTATTGTATGAATGGTATGGGTAATATGCGGGGCACTTCCACTCTGTATAAAGAGACTGGCATCTATCTGCTGTCCTTGACAAAGCTGGACTACTTGCCGACTCGTGGAAACTGTTATGACCCTTTTCCTCCATTACGTCTTTAAACGCTTTTATAAACTGTCCAGAAAGCATTAATCTATCACTGCAATGTTTCCCCTTAGCAGAAATATCACTCAACAAAGATGTGAGGGAAAAAATGAGAGATCTAGCATCTTATATTATCATATCACATTCAGAATCACTTCGCCTTCCCACAGTGAAAGTAATTTATTACGGTGAGCAAATCCAAGAATGTTTACATTCCTCCTTCTCGTGATTAGGACAGGTGAGTCAAGCTGGTATATCCTTCCACACTGAAAACAAACTTTCAACCCCACAGTGCACACTTAGAATTCAGTATCACAACTGAGGTTTGATATTCAAGAAAAACTGGCAAGCCAAACTTTTCAACAAATCCAGACACAATTAGCAAAATTTTCATTTAAGACATTAACAAGTTTATCTAGATAAAGCAATTATGAACACAAACTACACCCAAACACTCAATAAATGCAGCAATTGAGTAACTTCTCAAGCAGATGGACTTCAAAAATAGTAGCTCCAGGTACTGAAAACAAGTTTTTATTTTGGAATTCTGAAATCTACAATTTAATCAGAAAAGTTTTTAAATTGAAAACACTTATTCTCATTCAAAGTCGTGATAAAAATTGCAGACATTTCAGGCAGTAAATGCTGAATGTTGTTTAAAATATAATTTCAAGCCAAGAAATGTTGTATACTATTTTTTCATCACTACTCCTGTACAGTTCATTGAAACTATGAATACAGTCTAGCTGAGCTGATCAAGATAGGCATTGACAATACAAAAATCCTGAGCAAAAAGAGTAACAAAAATAACCCTGACTGGGTACATATGTTGCCATCAGTAACCTTTACATTCTTTAGAGAACAACATCGGAGAAGAATCTAAAGGGGAAAATGATCAGTCAGCAAGTTGGCAAACCTAGAATATAATTATATTGGTCTATTGTTTATACATCTCTTCATAACAAATATTAATTAGAAACACATTTCAATGTATCACTTGAGATCATTCAATGAAATCCACAGCTTCCAAATAACCATGGAGAAAATCGAACACTTTTAATACAGGCAACACCAGAATTATTTCCAACAAATGTAAGTAACCAGTCTACTGCCCTTTCACTTTCAAATAAATAGAATGGTTCACTGTTTTATTTGAATATGTACACTAGTAAACTTGAAAACTAGTGTCACAGTCTGTTTAACATGATCATAATCACTAAAAATGGCTTCCAAATAAAAAAGTACCAAATAATCGGCATGGCATCTGGCAACAGGTTAAAACCAGTGACACATCGATATATTAATATCTAAAAATAAAAACACATTAAAACATTTGATCCATCACTCTTCTTACATAATTTTTTATGAGTTCTCAAAAAGCGTTAACATATCTTTATGTTCCAACGGGGTAAAAAATGATAACCCTGAGGTAAAAATCCGACACCAAATCAATCTACCATCAATCCACAGCGATGATACAGTGTCAAGTTAATATCAAAGTCAATTAAAATAGCTATCCAGGTGAAATTTCCTTGCAAACCTTTCTACATTATAATCATTTCTCCCTTGATTATCTTTTCCGAACAACCTTAATTCCACATTCCATTCCAATACAGAGTTGTTTTTCTAAAAGAAATCTTGGCTCATTTACTGGAACAATGTTCTCGTTTGTTGGCGGTAAATTCCAATTAAAATCTGATATTTTAATTTCCAATCAAGAAGGCATTTCACGTTGTTTTCGCAAATGAATCAAACAAATCTCAAAATGCTCAACGGAAACTGATTAAAATCAGAGGAATATATTCTCAGGCATGTATCAGAGTAAAAAATGTAACAAGCCATATTTTTGTGATTTTTTTTTTTTTGAAGGGTGGATATATCTTTCAAATCAGTGTTTCTTCTCGAAGAAAAAATCAAGAACCCCATTGTTATCAGATAGTTCTGATCAATTTTGATCCCTGTGAATCTGGTGAGCAAACTTTTTTGGGAAGTCAGACTTTATTATAATAAGACTGAACGGTATGCAAGAGACTGCAAAATTCACACAGGCAAGATTTCCAAGACCCTAAGCTTAGTATGTTGTATATAATTATTTTGTACAAATAACTGTGATTATACTATTTCAGTGAAATCAGAACAGTAACAAGGAATTTTAAGCCCCTTCGAATGGAATTCATGGAAACATGAATTTGTCCTAAACTTTTCTTGTATAGTTCATGATAAGTTCATGAAGTATGAATAACTATTTGACCAGGAACGAAGAAATGAAGAACAATGAAGAAAACATAGAAGATTAAAGGGTCTATTGTGACTATAGGACTCTTTTGAAGTAGGTTACATATATCAGAAGGCCATCTTCATTTATGAAACTAAATTGAGTTGCATAGCAAAAACAAAAGTAATCAAATTATATCATAATATTTCGTAATAAGTTAATTAATTATCAAAAGATGAAATATTTGAAGAGTTATTCGGCAGATTGCAACAGTTCAACCAATCAGAATGATCTAATTTGATGCACTCGGAGCCAAATACACTACAAGCCAAGCCACCTTGTCTCATCCGTCACCCCATGGTTTCCATCTTGTGTAAGCAAGTCAATGCTATCATACTGCTGGGTGGATACTGATAGAGAATATAGGAAATACTGAAGTTATCAGAGATAAGTAAGTTATAGCTGGTATGTGAACAACAGTTAAATATCTCTGTATGCTGAATCAGACTACTAGTAACTTGAACATACTCCAAGTTAGACAAAAATGTTTGTTTAGGGGAACATGGCCCCATGTAACTAAAACCCTGGCTTTAAGACTTTTTCCAAATGTTAGGTTATTGTAAACTGTTCAATGATTGAAAGTCAATGATTGAAAGTCAGAAAACGATTTTGTAAAAACATTTGTGCTTACTCTGTAACCTGACAGTTGCCCAAAACACTCTAATATTTTTGGGCTTTAGCTTAAAAACTGGCCTGCTGATTCGGGAGGCCTCCAAAAATTTTCAAATTTTTCCTTGCCAAGAAATTTCTTTGACCTGCCTGGTACGGGAAAACCTCACAGTTAACTTTATAACAATCTTTGTAGTTTGAGTTCACTATTTGACACTTACAGAGTTTGTTAAGTAAAAGTTGAGACATAATAATTAGATGGTATTGTTTGTGCTTGAGTTTATGCACCCTGCACCTGTTCAACACATAATATTTGGAATACCTGACTCACAATACAAGATTAAAGTCATTTTGATAACTTATCAACATTTAACAGCAGGTCATTAAGAAAGAAGAATAGACTGCATAAATAGAAATGAACACAAAGCAGTAAAACTTGATGAAAGAAGGGAGATAAACCCAAAGTTACAATCTAAATAATAGAATGTAGTTCGAAAGAATGTTACATTGTAACACACAGTCATACCGGTATATTATAATACTGTTAGAATAGGCCACTCACTCCTGAGAAAATTGTGGTCCTTGTAGGCAAGAAATCTCAACAAACAGGGGAGATAATCCAGGATGTAATCTAGCTATACTACTTGAAAGACAATTAGATTGAGACATTGTGACTGTTATACACAAGTGACCTTAATATATTAGCATTTCCAGGTGTTAAAAAAATATCAGATTCTGTATGATATTTGTTTGTGATAAGATTATTAACCAGACTTAAGTCTGCTGTCTTTTTACCCAAATCTCAACTTTATTCTCACCTTAAGCACTTGGTCAAATAAAAATATTGTTGTTAGTTACAGTAAAAATCAGAATCTCAATAAAATATGCTAAAATCAAAAATACCATAGCAACCCCGCACACCAAATCTTAATCTTAACAACAACATGTTCTAGATGAGACAAATCATGAACTAGCACTCGCCTAGAATTTAATTCACTTTTCCCAGGCTTCAAGGGATAAGATTATCAAACAGACCCAATAGTACTTTTACACAGAAGATACACAAATGGTACAAAAAATCTGCGAGATTGAAAGAAAAGAATACTTGAATAGATAAGTTGAGGATCCGGTGTGAAGTGTTTCACATTAAACACAAACATCAGTTAAATTGATAAACACATTGCTTAAGGCTTCCCGCAGGAGAAAAAATACATTAAACAATAGGAATGCTCTTCAATTTTTGACAAAACATCAAAACCTGTACTTTGAAAATTTGATAAACAACTCAGATGTTCATTGAAAATAATTTAAAACTTCCACTAAGAGCCCATCCGTCAACTGCTGCGTGTTAGAACTGATTTACAATCATGATTTGTTACCTTGTCATAAAATGTGATAGCAAACTAGATAGGCACTACTGGTGTTTAATAATATATGAAGCATAGTTGATAAAAAACAAGAGTTGAGAACGCACGCTAGCATTCCTTACTGACAGTAGCGGGAAGAATCAAGTTTATAAACTTGATAAAGCTACGAATGCCATTTGCAATATCAGTATGTAAGAAGCATTACGCACTGAGACTTCTAACCAATCTATCGCCAATCTAATCATATGAATATAATGTTCATGGATGCTCGCACAAGCATTAGCCTTTGAAATAAAAAGTATGAGTTTCACATATAAATGTACGTACAACAGCCCCTTACACAACTATACAACCAGTAGTAAGCAATAATTTGACAACAATGAATCAATGATACAATTAAAATATAAAACAAAGTTTTAATGAAACATGGAGGATGTAAACACATTGATAAAAACGTTCGATGATCACATTGATGATATGAATTAAATGTAAGAGGAAAATCTAAAACATATTTTTTTAAATAATAAAAAAAAATATGATACAAGTATATTTGGGTAAAAAACTTACCTGCAAATTATATTTCAAAAATTAAGCATACAAAATACAATCCAATAAATATGATTAAACAATAAAGGAGTTTTAAAAATAATGACACAAACTACTATCCATATACTGCACAACATTGAAAGCACATTGTAATACTAAAAATTGCTCATATTTTATCAGAAAACCCTTAAAATGGGAATATCGAAAGTTTTGAAAGTGTTGCTATGTTTGAAACTGGATTGTATCCAATTTTTCGTAAATATTTTGTTAACTAGAGAAATTTTGGAAACCTTATCAATGAAGAATTTTGTAAAACTATTGAGTGAAAGAAATGATCATGATAAAAGTGAATAAGTTCTTTGATTGGAAAAAAATATGTGAACTGTGAAAATATGAGATAAGATTGGTAAATAATAAGTTTTACAGGATTAGGTAAACCCAAATATCAGTATGGCATCAAAAATTAGAATTCCAACATCATGATTGAGACTAATTACTTTATCAATATGTCAAATGTTTGAGAGATGAATAAAGGGAGGTAGGTCAAACTGAACTGTGTTTTTAAATGATTGTATGAATTACTTCCCTTTTCCATCAAATGCTTAGAACATACAATCAAATTCACATATTTCTCTTTCATACAACACTGTCCATTAGAAACTATGCCTATAGTTCAACTTCAAATGCAGAAATGATGGTAAATATTGTAAAGTTTCAATCCAAAACATTGTATGATGTACTGATACCATGAACAATATTTTATTTATCTGTTTCTGACAACATAGTTCCCACAACTACAATAATTACCTCCCTTGGCAGCCATCTTGATTGGCAAATTTCTTATGCACTTAATAGAAAAAATTATAAAATTGGTTATCAAACAACTCATTTCAGAAAAGATAACTTAATCATTAAGTTGTTAAGGCCATAAGCACTTAAGGTTTAAGAAAATGTAGTTGTCACATATCAATATCCTATATTTAGAATTATTAAAACAAAACTATAAATATCTTCTATCAATGCTTGTTGAATTTGCCGACAAAGATGGCCACCAAGGGAGGTAAATATTGTAGTCGTGGGAACTATGTATATGTGATTTGAATGTGTTGTACATCAAATACAAGATCATGCAATGATAAATGATGGGTGAATAAAGTCTCACTTACAGGTATGACAGGCTTCTTCTGATGAAAACATGAAATGATTAATATGTAATGTATGTAAATCAATGAATGATGAATGGAAAAGGGGAAACAAATCCAGCATGGTAAAACTCAAAACTGCAAGACAGAGTAGCCTCCCATAATTAGCGACATATTCTCACAGTATAACTTCAAAATCATTTTGGGTTTCTGCTGGTTAAGTGGACAAAGCCATACAAAAAGCAGTCCTTGTGTTTATTGAGAAATACAGAAAATATGTGGACTAGTCCTAAAATCAAACTACAATTTTCAAATCTTGTAACATTTATAACCATGAAGGTGAATTTCATTTCTACATAAAATGACCATCTTTGAACTGTACAGGCAAGCAAATATTTGCATTTGTTATGAAAGCACCCATAAAAGAACAGACATTTGGGACTTAAGAATTTAGAAATGCAGTCAATATTTATCCCACCCAATATCATCCATGTGCAGACAGTGTGAGTAGTACCATGTAATCACTATGATTAGATTATTGTCAACAAAATACAATGTCAAAAACTCAGAGAAGATTATTGATATTGTTTCACCAACAAACAATAAAAATGTGAATACTGTCATGCAAATAATAAAACTTCAATTTGAAGTAATAAAACAAATAACCTTTCATGCAGTTAGTATTTTCTACGGTTTAATTCCTAAGTTTTTGGATCTTTCCAATAGTCTTTTCTTTTTTTTCAAGTATCCCAAGTTGGAAGGATTTTTACAAAGTGGTGATAAAGTGGTATGCTTCAAAAGGGACCATTTTTGGGATAGCATCATTGATTATGAAAATATGCTTTACATTAGAGCACAAAATATAGACAAGAAGGGTTGATTTCACTGGGAATGAGCTTGCAAATGAATGCTTCGCCCACTGTTTTCCTAGAGGCTAAGAAATGAAAAAGTATCTATACAGTTAGGGATGAGACAAATTTCTCATGTCATTAGTCCATCCAAAGGTTAATCAATTCATTGCTTGGTTCCGATACATAAGGTCATCAATGGTAAAGTCAATCAACCATGCATACATGGTTGACTACCGGGCTAAGTGGACATCTGATGTGTCAATTACACTAATTAAACAGCCATAACTTAATCAGTTGCTAACTTAATATCAAGTGGGGGGAGGGGATGGTGAACCTATATAGTACCTGAAACAGGGCTATGATGATGTTGTATTGTTGATAAATTCATGCTAACCAGCCCCACCATGCACTTGTATTATTAAATCTGTATTATTGAACAATCCTATTAAATATTATTCCCTATGATTATGTGCCATTATGCTCAGATTGACATGATGTGTGTCTGCTACAGTAAAAGAAACAAGTACCTGATATTTTCCGCCCGGCATATACACATTTGCATATGGATGCTTGAAAAGAAGGGACACAAAATTAGCATCCAAGTCATAAAATGATCTCGCTATCATTATACTAACACATCATACAAATCACATTTTTACATTATGAATAACTGCATATTATAGTACTATACATAATGGTTAGTTATGTGAACAATAAAATCATCTTGTTTCACATAAAAAGCATTAACTTTACAAAAAAAGTCATCAGTATAAAATTAAAAGACAAATACCTAATATTGGGTAAGAAATATTATGTATTTGGAAAACAAAAATTGATAACAATTTATATATTAACTTTATTTCTCTACATTTTATTTAGAAATATCAAAAATTCAACTAGGGCCTTAACTACATTATTATGTATGTGCATTTTTTATTAGAATCACGATGTATCACCTTGATGAACAAAGTAATTAGGGAAGACTTGAGTGACAGGCAATATTGTACAGTTTCTTACAAAATGTTTGCTAATTAACATTCTATCAAATCACAAAAGACAGACTCATGGACAGACAGAGAATGGAGTAATGTTAATATGAAACATGACAACACTTTGTTCAAGATAAAGGGACATGCCAAAGGGTTTATTTTCTCATGTTAGTAACATACTAACACAATTAAAACCAGTTTTTTATAAGTTTTATGACACTAATAGACAAGAAGAAAACCATAAATTAACTCATCAGAGCAACAAGGATAAAACCCATATATACAGTCAACCCTGAGTTAAGAGTCACCTGTCAATAGAAGCCACTAGTAAACATCAGTTTGTCTATTCCCCTATCAAATAGTTTGATGGCTATTGTTCACAGGTTTGACTATACATGGAGAGGGATAAATATATTACTCAAAATTTGATTAGGATCACTTTCAATATTGCTTGTACTGATTGCTTCATAATACTTTTTCTTAATACTGCAGTTGATTTGATTTGATCAAAATTTGGTTATTTGAGCATCACATGCAAATGCAAAAACTGAAATAAATGATGTCCATTGAAGAATATCTAATTATAACCTTTGTATGTATGGACTATTGAAACATTGAGAAAATGATCATTAACAGATTTTGAGTAGTATAATTATATAGAAAGCCTTGCTGCACTGAAGGACTGATTCATAAGAGAATTTTGTAGACAACGAAATTGAGTCTCCTTAATTGGATGGTCTAATACGTCTTTAGAACTGACTTCCGAACCAAAATGATTTAGTCAGTAATGACAAGCAAAACAAATTGGATCATTCAACTTTGCTATTGAATGAAACTTATTCTAAGTGTGCTGTCATTTTAGTTAGATGTAGGTGGTGTAATTAATGCTTGAGGGCCAAGGAAGAAGATTTTTTATCTCCTAGGTCACTACTTTGTGTTAAGAATTAGATATTAATAAAGATGAAGTGAGAATGTTAGGCATTTTGTCTGGATTGAGTTTGTTTGTATTACACAAAAAGTGTCAAATCAACCTGAAAATAAAAATATTTTATGTCACATTGGCCTAAATTCCATGATCATGCTATATAATCATGTCATAATCATTTAGGTCTTATCGGAACATGTGTATTTGAATTAAATGACAAAAATAGCTTACTAATATGTAGGCAAATTATCTATGACATAAAATGACACTCAGTAAACACAAAGTAATGACCAAGAAGTTTTCAATGAAGAGGGAATAAAAGAGGACCTACACCAAGTGCATAAAGCACCAGGAGCGTAAATCATGTGCAAAAGCATCACAGACCTAAATCATGTTAAAAAGTAGCAAGAACCCCAACAATATGCTACAGGCAACAATGATTCAAATCATCTGCTGGAGAGCAATAAAGACCTAAGCTTTGTGCTTGGGTAAAAAGGAGCTTTATTAGAGTTTTTGATATCTGGGACCTACATCATGAGAAAGGTACCTAATGCCCAAAACAAGAACAAAGGGCATTGGTGGACTATATCATTGTGTTAACATGACTAGTACTTTATCAGAAGAACTAGGAATAAATACACAGCAAATCCACTTACATTTGTATTTAGTTGATTGCTTAAACTTGACACCTTGTCATACGCAGTCTCTAACTCACGACGTAATTTGCGTATCTGAAATAGTGTTCATGTTTGCAATAATCTTCATTTCAAATATTTTTTTTCTGTCTGTTGTTTAATGGTACATTGCACAGCTATGGTCATTTTAGGGCTGACAGAGGGTAAAAAGAAGAAACAGGAGAACTAGGCATTTGTATCCCTACTCTTATTTCAAATAGTCTTTCCTAGTTCTTTATCCTGCCTGGTGTAAAGCACTGATACACACCTTGCCCTTTTTCCTGTGATTTTCTAGACACAGTACTTGGCTCTGTAGATGGGATGGATACACATTGCTTACACCTCTTGTTTCAATCAACATATGAAGATGTTATATATCAGACATAATGTCAATGCCTAATGGACCTAATTTGTAAAACAAGCTTAATCATACCACTCAAAACTCACAAAATTTATCTCAGCTTGATGGAACTGTGCTCCTTATGATGCCATATTGGAATGGCCATTGTTTTGTTAACTATAAATTAATAATCTGTCAAGAACATCATCCTCTTTATTCAATAAACTGAGATCAATGTAAAGGTATTGAAGATCTAAAAAGATGTTTTCTCCTTAAGACATTATTGTTCAATCTTTTAATCATAAATCATACCTCAGCCTGTTGTTTTTCTTCGGCCTGAAAGCATAGATAAACATGTTATTAGATTTGATAAAATAATATTAAAAATAACACAAGAAAATAACGACAAGTTCAAACAATTTTAACCCAAATATCACAAAATGAAAAAATATTACCATTGCGAATTCATTAAAAGACACCAGAAGCATTTTGGGATCAAACCACTACAAGGCTCAAAGTTTTAAAACCGCCCTTGGATAGTAACCAGAGCTCAAGGGTACAACTTCCAACAGAAAATGTAAAGTAAAATATTTCATAAATTTCAATGTTCAATGACAGCTTCAGAAGCTAACCATCACGCCTTGTTCACAGACCAATGAAAATACAGTTTTAGAATATTTAAGAGAATACTTACAGTAGAATACACAGATGATGAACTAGATACCAAAGATAGGGCTGAACCATGTACTGCAATACAAAAGTAGATTTTATGCATACATTGCACAAGAACATGCAATTATATTTATTGATATGCAGACTGACATAAAATGATTTGTGCTTGGATCCGAGCTGTACAATCATTTTTAAAATGCAAAATACTATGAGTTATTCATGTACCCTGAATACAGCCAATAAACAATGTTATAATCATTACAGATTTACCTTAGGCCAGAGTTTTTTAATTTTTAGATTTACGGTAATTTTTTCAAAAATGAGCACCAGGAGGAGGGAATAAAAATAAAAATAAAAGAGAAAAAAGTGAGCATCGGAAATAAAAATAAAAATAAAACGATTTAAAGTAACAAAAATTTTATTTTATAAAAAACTTGAATTGAAAGATTTCAAGAAAGATGGTGATCAAGGATTAAGAGTCAATATATTTTACCAGTTTTTCACACTTACCTACTGTTCGTAAAACATAAAATTCCACAACAATCCTAAACTATTATTGATCTATTGTTATTAGATATAAAGCACTGAATCACAGCTAAAATGTCAAACAGGTCATAAACACATGTGATCTTTAAACTCCTAGCCAACATCACACAAATATCAGAGAGACACCGACGGCAGCGACGGCAGCGTGCCTTTGATCTTTACAATTCACCGCTCTTTAATCCTGCCTCAGTTTTGGTCAATTTATGTGAGCAGACTTTTTTATTTTGGGTACCAAGTTTTAAGGTATATGGTACGCAAAGGGGTGTCAATATTCCCGATTTTTTATGAAAATATCTCAAGAAATGGCAAAGTTATAATTAATTAATCTGCCCTGAAGGATATTCTTTAATGCAAACTGAGTTAAATATGGAAACAATGTGGTTGAAGCAAAAAAGGTCGGCCATGTATAATGTTTTTAATTTGGTTTTATTGACACCCCTGTGCGCCCTAAATAAATTCCAGAATCTTCACAAAATTAGGTCAAAGTGTGTGTAAAACAGTAAACTTTAAATCTGGCAGCTGAAGTATTGATTTTTTATCGTGCCACATGTTAGTTGTTAAGAAATACGGGATTTAACTGGTAGCCTTGACACTTTGTTAATTGCATAAAATTGACACTTACAATTTCGCAGGTAGGAAATTTGATGTTACGTTCTTACACGAATTTTTTACACGAGTTGTGTTTTGTTAAATCTTTTCATAAATGTTTAAAGCTTTTGTCAACGTCAATTCGCACGTCACCAATTTTATTTCAAAATAAGGGATGTAGATACGATCGGCGGAAAAAATAAAATTAAAAACACGATTTTGAATTTTATTTTTATTTGACTTTTGCAATATTTAGACACGGCGCTCCCGTAAATCGAAAGATAAAAAAACGCTGGCCTTAATATCATGTTTAAATTTCATCTGCGCAGATAAGTTTTTAGTGAAAGTGTTTAAAAACATTTAAGTTTAAGTTAAATCTTTCACAATGTCCTAATATGATGACAATCAATAATCTAATCTGCAAGAAGGTATTTTCCACTTTCACATTTCTTTTGAAAAAAAAAGATTTTATTTAAAAGCTTATCAGGGCAACAAATTAAAAGAAAAGTGATAAAGAATCAAACATACAACTGTCTTCATCTTCCCCTCTATTCATCTTAGACAATGCTAATGGTGTACCATAGGGTAAGCTACTACTTGTATTGGATCTAACCATTGGCTGACTATGGACAGGACTTGAGCCATACGTCGTCATAGGGAATGTGAACCTTGATGAGGCATGAGAACAGTTGCTAGGTGTCGGTGATGTTGGAGGTGGTGGACTCGGAAGATCTTCACTCTGTTGATGTTGTAAGGTTTGAGGATTGGCATACGCTGAGTCTGAACGTGTTGACTTCATACTGTTAGACCTTTGGAGACCGTAGCTGGAAGATTGTGCAAGAATACGGGCACTGGCCCCACTAAGGGCTCTGGCTTGTTGTATTCTAGCATTAATACTAGATGCAGAATATAATGCATCCATACTTTCACTGTCAGATACATGATGATATATTTGTCTTCCATCTGCTGTGATGGCACCACTGTTTGTGCGAACCCAATTTCCAGAGTTGGCTGAATTTCTCTGACTTCCCATTGCGAACTCTAATGGCACATAGTTACCAGTATAGCCAGATCCTGGTATATGCACAGAGCTGTATGGACTGTTATGTCTACTGCCATCAGGTCGACTGTATGTTGCATGAGGATTAGATATAATTGTTCCACTTAAAGATCCGTTCTCACCAGGCTGTGGCACAGGTGGTGGCATACCACCTTTTCTACGTCCAAGAGAATGAGATTTGAACATGTCCATGTCTGTTTGAGCAGCACTGGATGATTTGTTTCTTCTTTCTAAAGATGCTGTACTGTACTCAGGTACCTTACTACCATCAGTATGACCATCTGGTTTTTGTTGTTGCTGAGCTGCCAAGCTATGCTCTTGGCGTTGTTTTGAGGTAGCTGCATGGTACTGGTGAGCTATCTGATCAAGTCCATGTTTGGCAAGACGTGTACCTACAGCATTAGATCCTGGTTTAGCTGGGCTTCCTGCAGGACTTCCTACTGGTCCACCAGGTGCACTTTTTGTACTTCCAACTGATCCAGTACTCGTGTTACTCAATGGTCGCCTATGGTAACCATATCCAACACTTCCATTTTGAATTCCACGCGGATTTTGCATTTTTCTTACACTTGAATCATAAACATGTGATTGATCAGTGTTGGTTTCTGAATCACATTTTGTACTTGGGTAACTTTTCTCACTTCCTGCATAATCCCCACTGGAACTTTGAGATCTGAAGTGAATATCCGGTTGTGAAAGTTTACGTAACTGTCCTAGAGACTCCTGGGGATAGTTCTGTCCAGGG
Organism: Lutraria lutraria; assembly: GCA_964023205.1. NCBI lineage: Eukaryota > Metazoa > Mollusca > Bivalvia > Venerida > Mactridae > Lutraria > Lutraria lutraria. The sequence goes on from OZ026835.1 coordinate 41,582,427, forward strand.
GCTTGACCTTGACCAGCCCCTCCACGCCACTGATCATAACCACTATATAAATAAGCATAGTCTGCAGGGTCACTGCTCAACAGTCTGTTATTTTGTAAAGAAAATTTTCTGAACCCAACCTGTTGAACTTCGCCAGGCTTGGGTACATCACTAGCATAGTCTGACCCTAAAAATGCACTTGTTCCCAAGTTAGGGACCCGTTTTCCAGGTGATGCATGAAGGTTTGCATTTGTAAGATTTCTAAATAAATCCTTTGGCCCTCTTTTCAAACTGCTGTAAGGGTTTCCATCCGGCCCTGAACCTCCCGTCAAATTTCCCTCGTCAGTACTAATCTCATTGATTGTGTCGCTAATGTCCCCGCTGCTGATAGAACTGCTGTCATCAAAACTGAAAAACAGACAATAGTTCATCATTTAATCATCTTAATGATATAAAATTGCTGATGTCAAATGGCAAACAGATAATACTTTAAAGTTGTTGCTATCAAAACAGTCTAACAGACATATTGTCAAGTTCATTATTTAAGGAAGTGAATTTCATTAAGCTCACAGATCATATACCGAAAATATCAAATTTATGATTATTTCTGAAACAATATCAACTTGAAATATATTAGGTTTGCCTTGCAGCATTACAGTGCAGCCATAAAAAATCACGCTTGGACATAGTACTGTAGAGCACAATTATAGCAAATTCCTGGGGACCCAAATTACTTCATTACATCCATATTTCAATACATTCAATACAATGAAAATGAAGAAGGGTACATTGAGAGAGGATAAATACATCCCTGTGTTTAATTCTTCATTATATCTGAGCTTACTATAACCATGTCTTACTTTACATCTTATTTTGACTGAACTCAGTTTATAAAATATAAATTATTATTTAAAAATCAAGTCAGTATTCCGACACTCCTTATCAATACTTCACAGCAGATTAAAACGCAGTAGGTAATGCAACAGAACAGATACATTTACAAGTTAATATTCAATGCATGATTTATTTGGGTTTTCCTTTCAAGATAAGACTTTACATAATCTATGCTGCAGTTAGCTAGTGTTTAGATTTAAAATTTATACTGCAATAGTAAGATTGATTAAATTTGAAATTGAAATGAAAATTCTGGGAAAATTATTCAGTTTTGTGGAAATTTTACAGTTTACAGATTGTTATCATGAGCACATCAATTTAAATAAGTGATTATTTGGCAGCAAATTTCTTTTATAACCATGTTATATTATTTTTAGTGGCATTAGACCTCAAAATGAAATTCACAATACCCGGTACATTAAAAGCGTAGATGGTGCAAAAGATAAAGTTTCTATCCAAATGCTGTATCAAATAGAAGTAACTTTGCTAATAAACACATTTAGGAATTTATATCTCTGTAATTTTTATGTAATCAAAGATAATGTCAAACATGTACAAAAGGCCCTTATCAAACTAGACACATGTGTAACGAAGGATTTAATCCGGAATAAGGCAGTACTGCATATGAAATAATATTTTCAGCTGGTATCCAACATTCTAACCTTCAAAGTTCAAATCATATAATTTCATTATCTATATGATTTATTTTCCACAAAACTTCCATTCTCAAATGGGATGTGTGCTCATGGTTATAATTTTATTTTAAAGCTTCCAAAAGGTTTGTCAAATAAGTGGGACATAATGCCGAAAATTGAAATATACATAATGTCTTATGGCAAACAGTCCTTCACTGACTTACATAGTACCTCCCCCCCCCCCCCCCCCCCCTTGAATAGCATTCATGAAAACATGATTGTTCTAAAACTTAGATTCTAGCATATTTCTTGAATAGTTCATGAATTATGAATACTGGTAAGTATTTACAGGGGTTACATCATGCCATGTATGGGCGGGATCAATATCATCACTGGGCACTTGATCAGTCCAGTTGTTAATGACAAAAAAGAATCACAATCTCACTAACTTCCAGGAAAAGGCTAATTTGTTTGTCAAACTATGTTATTTCATAAAAATCAACATTAAAACCTGTTCACAGAAATCAGCTGTCAATAAAAACCCAGACAAGCATCGTTATCACCTGGCATGACAGCATTCATGAAAGCATTTATTGACCCTGACCATCTATGATGTCATGGTGCACCAGGGCTTGATTCATCATGGCTGATGTACAAGCTATTAACTCATTATGACACATCTTAGAAAATCAATCCAAGTAGAAGTGTTAAAACTGTCATTTGATCAGATCGTGTTTTCTGAGAAATGTCACTTAGTGGAATAAAAGACCGAATGACTGTCAAATGAGAAGAGCATTCACAAGATAGAAACTTCGAGACAATGCAAGATAAAGTACATCAATCCTGGTGCATTAAAAGCAACCATTAAGCTCAGCTTTAGGGGAAGCTACAGCCTCAGATTCTTGAAGACATTCATTTGTATGGTCGTGTAAAGTATCAAGATTTTATGATTGTGCAATAAAAAGTTCAACCAAAAAACTAATGAAACTTTTATCTTGGTTTCTGTTTTTCTCCTAAATTCATAAAATCAGAAGTCCAGTTTTTTTTATAAATTTAATCGTAAGTCTACAAAGATCACCGGAAGTATATAACCTGGAGGTAAATCATTAATTTTGCAAGACAAAACTGAAACCTAAATTTAGATCAATCAAGTTGCCTTAATACACGATCAAAATGTTTTGGCCAACAGAGATTTGATACCCGCCTCCGTGGTCGAGTGGTTAAGGTCGATGATTTCAAATCACTGTGACCTCTCACTGATAGAGTGTTGTGGGTTTGAGCCCGGCTATCGACCATGGCCCTTTATGTGAACAAGAGGGCCAAGATGGCCCTATATCGCTCACATGACAATCACTGTTCACTCATTAAAACATTGTTTTGAACCGGTGACCTAGTTTTTGACCCCAGACGACCTATGTTCGAACTTGTCTTACATATCATTAAGACAAACAGTCTGACTAGGTTTGGTGAAGATACGATCAAAATTTGACATCTACAGTGTTAATAAGGTTTTCCTAAGATTTGACCTTGTGACCTGGTTTTGACCCTAGGTGACCCATATTTGTATATTAATATCATTAAGACAAACAATCTGACAAGGTTTGGCCAAGATCCAATCAAAACCATGACATTTAGAGCTTTTACAAGATATTTACCTAAGATTTGACCTTGTGACCCAGTTTTTGAACCCGGCTGACCCATGTTCATCCTTCACCCACATATCATTGAGGCAAACATTTTGACAAGGTTTGGTGAAGATCCAATTAAAACTGTGACATCTACAGTGTTAACAAAGTTTTCCTAAGATTTGACCTTGTGACCTAGTTATTGACCCCAGATGACCCATATTTATACTTGACCGTTATATCATTAAAACAAACGATTTGACAAAGTTTGGTGAAGATCCAATAATAACTGTGAAATCTACAGTGTTAACATGGTTTTTCATAAGATTTGACCTAGCGACCTAGTTTTTGACCCAAGATGACCCATGTTCGTCCAAGATATTATGAAGACAAACATTCTGACAAGGTTTCATGATCATCCAATCAAAACAGTGACTTCTAGAGTGTTCACAAGGTTTTCCAGCAATTTGCCCTAGTGACCTAATTTTACTACAGAAATTACTCATTTTCAAACTTGACCTACATATTATTAAAATAAACATTCTGACAAAGTTTCATGAAGATAAATTCAAAACAGTGATTTCTAAAGTGTTCACAAGGTTTTCCCTTATTTGGCCCTGGTGACCTAGTTTTTGACCCCAAATGGCCCAATATCGAACTCGTCCGAGATTTTGTTGATATTAACGTTCTGACCCAGTTTTGCTAAAATTGAGCCAAAAATGTGGCCCCTAGTGCGGTCACAACAAAAAGTTTGACGACGCACGACGCACGACGCACACCGCACACCGCACGACGCCGGACGGAGAGTGATCCTAATAGCTCACTTTGTCACTTTGTGACATGTGAGCTAAAAAAACAAAAGAATTTGATATGCATTATCTGTGACAAAGTAAGCACAATCCACTAATTCAGTTGTTGTTTTATCCTTTATCCGCAGAGAGCATGATCCCTATGGTAACCCGAAGGTTTTATAAAAAAAAATCAAAATACTATAGCAATCCGCAACAAAAGTATACCTATGAGATGACAAAATTTAATGATTATTGCAGTTAAGCATACACTCATTAAAGTTACTATTCTTACTACATTTACTCAGGTAAGGTTTGATTTGAAAATTCTTAAACTGAAAAATTCAAATTCAAACATCATTGAAATCTAGATTACGAATTGTGATTCATTGTCCTAAACTGTCATTTTGTCAGATCATATTTTACAGACTGGGTTTTAATTTTCTTGAACTCTCAAGGATTGCCTGTCAGTACCTTCAGACAATTGTAAAACCAGTCTAATCAATACAGTCTGGTTCTTTGACAAAACACAAATCATGAAGGGCATGAGTCACATAATACACACAGTCTGTATTGGAATCAGATTCCTGCTGTAAATGCAATATTTACTGTGCAGCAGAATTTCTTCTGTTCAGAAATTTCATGAAGACTCATAACGCAATGGTAAAAGTCACTTTGACACATTAGAAACTGGCATACTTCATCATGCTAATGGCTTAAACAGATATTCATAGGAAATTATATTCTTTGTAGATCCATTATAAGAAACAGAATAAGTTGTAAGCATTTGTCAGAAGAAGCAACAGGTTTTTGTGTGTTTGTGGTGTCCCCATAGATTATAAGATGCATCAAAGTGCTCTTGGCATCCACTTACCTATTGCACAGGTCGAGGTATTCCCAACTTCCATTTACTGCATTTTTGGTAACAAAAAGAAATTATGACATCCATCTTAATTTGTACAATCCTAGCAGAAAATCAGTCATTTGGAGACTTGGTTCTTATACAGCCAGGAGAAGATCATTGAGAAAATTGATTTCAATCTTTTTAAGTTTCTGATAAGACCACAGAAACAATGGAATCCATAAAAATACTTAGATTAACGCAGTTTTTATAGACAAATATCCTATTCCAACCTTCTTACGGGTCCAGTCAAACATTTCTGTATAAATCAATTCATATTCAATTAATTAATAATTCTATACTTGGAAATATAATGCAATTGAGAGACCTAATAAATGATAGTTAATCAAATTTTGCATCCAAATATAATAACTTGCACAAAAAATAATCAATCAGATAAACATCAAACAAAAAAATTTCTTCGTTAGTTTGCCAATCTCCAAATGAAATATTATTTGGTGGTGCCAAATTGACTCCCTGGCACTGGTTATTCATGTAAGAACACACATTGTTCATCCTGACTCATCTCAATAAAGATGTTTTATGCTGTATAAAAAAGAAGACATTCAACTAGCACCAAACCATTCACAGAAACATGTAAAGCTTGAGTTACCCTACTTGATTCTTATATCTTTACTCTAAGCTCAGATCTGTATAATCATAAGACTGTTACATAAGAGTGCCACAGTATCATTATCAACACCAACCAAAACTATATGTTGCCATGAATTATTTAAATACATCAATAGCATGAGTCAAAACCCAAGGTTCAGGATGATACAAACAGTTCAGTACAACACTGAACTTCAGGATGATACAAACAGTTCAGTACAACACTGAACTTCAGTGCATATGGAGTACTAATTGTAAACAATTGATCTAAATATCAGACACTGAAGACAAAATATAGCTTTGCACCAAGAACACCCCCATCAATATCGAACAGACACCATCAATACATTATCTAGCACCAGTGCAAATCATTCAATAATCTGTCGGTATGATATACACAGTTATTCATAAATTTATTAACAGGCAAACTTGAAATAAAGTCCTGCATAAAACATGAATTCAACCTAATGTCTGTTAACACATGATAGTTTTCCTGAACTATTATGGTTCTTGTGGATTATTTGAAGTTCAATAGTACATTAGATCCACATCTGTGGTCAAGTAGTTAAGGTTGCTGACTTCAAATCACTTAACCTCACACTGATAGAGGGTCATGGGCTCGAGCCCAGCTACCGACCATGTCTCTTTATGAGAGAAAGTAGGCAGTTGCTTTGGAGGATGGGAGTCTAGTACTGGTTCTTCCCAGGAACGATGGTTAGGTGAACTGTCTGCCTCATATGACTCTGACTGTTGAAAAGGGGCGTAAAACTCAAACAAAAAGATGGTACTTTACTAATGGTTCAGACTGATGGTAGTAATGTAAGCAAATATATATTTGGATCACAATATAAGTCCATCTCCACGAAAATGGTCCCTGTGTTTTTACAAGACGATGTGCTCATGACATTCCATAAGAGAACTTCTTCTTGGAGCTATATGCTTCCATAACAAATATTATGATACATCAAGCAAAATATCATTGTTAGTGCAATAACAGAATCTGATTCACATGACACTTTGAAAGAAAGAAATAAGTATTTGACAGAATCAAACATAATCTTACAAATTAAGTCCTGCATATTATCTTAAAATCAAAACTCATTTCTGCTTAATAAATACGGTAATTCAATTCTGACCGGATACCTTACACAAATTTTATAACATGTCAAAATAACCACCTTATTGTAATCATGAGCCTATGCTATGTTTGTCACCTCACAATAAATTCCCCTTGGCTCTCAGAATATTCAAATTTTATATTGAAACACTTGGAGTCTTTCCACTCATATATTTTCGAACAAAGTTGGTTTCATTTAACTGAGAAGCAAAATTTGAAATTCATGAATGAGTAGCATTGATCAATACCATTCTATGCAATTAATCATCCTTTGATTACAGGTTTATATTGAAGTTATTTAAAAGCAATCCACAGTGAGTGTGAAGAATAATATTGATTAATGTGGAGGCAGGCATGAATTGCTGACTCATACTCTAACACAGGAATGGCTGGCTGGATGATAAAAAATACAGTAGGGTTATAATGAGAAGTCAAAACCGATGCATTGCAGCCTAGAAAATGACACAGAAATCAATACAAGGATTAACACAGTGGCAATTGAGACCCTTAGAATAGAATTCATGAAAACATGAACTTTTCATGAACTTTTCTTGTTCAGTTCATGAGCAGTTCATGAATAGTTCAAGAAGTATTTAACAGGATGAGACTCTATAAATTCCAACCAATGAAACTGTAACTGGTATAACTGATCTTATTTCATCAAACTATTTTTCATCATTGTCAGGATTCAAAGGTTTATTAAAATGTATGTTCATAGGAATATAATACAGACCATGTCATTAATCCAGAGACCTATAAGTGAATGTCAGTTGAAATCACTTTCTTCTAATGTCTGCATGCATCACAAATTCATAAGAAACTATTCCGTAGTATGTGAATTAAAATATATTTAAACTTATGTCAGATTCAATCCAATTACAAAGATGTATATGTGTGAAGATGTATTAGACATCAAGTAATAATAAGATTTGTCTACAAAGATAGATAGGCAATGGAAGGCAAGAATATAATTAGATTCAATTATAAGCACATTCTATTTGTCATGATGCAACCGAGAATTACCAGTATAAGAGTATAATGTGATTAAAGTAAGAGACAAACAGTTCATAACTATGAGAAACAAAAGTGAACATTTTGACAATAGATAACAAAAGTAATCAACCAAATTTCCTTGGAATAGACAACAGATTTATAACAGTAAACGAAACTTTGTAAACACCCACTTTTGTCTCATTTAACACGTTAACAAATACAAATCCAATTTCAATCAATCAATTTGTATAAATAAAACGAAGTTTGTCAAATCAGAAAAGTAGAGCTAGTGTCCTTGCTCCAAAAGTCTGAAGACATTCCAAGAAAAAGTTCTACATGGCATTTCCAATCATAATTTTGATTTTGAAAACACTTAGAACAAACACAAAGCATTAAAAGCGATGTCAAGAGCAAAACACACCATGTCCAGAAACAACAGCATCTAAAGTGATGTTCCTTTACTAAGCAGCAGAAAGAATCTTTGAAGGATGGAATTAGTATCATTTCACCCATAGTTTACATACATATTTTGCATGCTACAGATATACACTTAGAGTAGGAAATGAAAGGTAATTAGCAGGGACAGTGGTTAATAGCATTCTTGTCTGCCAAATGTACTCCACAAATACTGAGTGAAGATAGTACACCAACAATTTACTGCTAGCCACTGTACCGAAACAGCAGTTTTTTATTAAGAAGAGGTGAACTTTTTCTGAACTTGTTCAAAAATTCTGTAGTCAGGAGAACCTAGATAAACCATACTTCTAAAAATAAAAAAATGTTCCAGATTTTCTTCATCCAATCCAATCAGAGATACTAGAACTAAAAAAAAAACTGACAAACATCAATGCTTGGCTTCTTTGAAGTACAATTCAATTCAATGATATTTACCAACATTGTGTGTCATGAACTCATACTGATACATTAATAGAACAAATATAACCCTTGCATGTATAAAAGCATTAAGGTTTTTACACAGAAGCCGACTAGCAACTGCCAAAGGTGAGGAAAGCAATAAAACAATGATCAATAATTTATAATCCTGTATTAGCCTTAACATGAGATCTACTAAACTTTAACCTCTGATTCACAACCTAAGACATCTATTGATACCAATATAACTGGAAAGAAAAGCCACCAACATCAACTCTGTTATGTCAATGCATATTGCCATACCTCTATCACAGCCAACTTTGCTCATACTTGGCATGTACAGGAGTTCTGAATACACATTAAATTTCAGAACCACACCTATCACATACCCTTAAAGACACAACTTCCCATCAGACTATCAGATGCAAATCTCTCTCTACATTGTTTTATCAGTGATAGACATACAGTGAATGCTGACTTACTGTACTAAATCTATAAATAGCTGAAGCAGATGATAAACGCCACCCTCTAATTCAAATTTGAATTTCTGTTATAAATTGTTTTGAAAATATATGAACCTAAATCTTCATACATTTTGAAGTTTCTTATCTGGACTGATAAAAGAATCATTTTGCTTCATTCAGAATATTTTTTCAGTGATTAAAAACACCATATAATATCAGTTTTTTTTAAAAATCTCTCCCTGAGCTGAAAACAGTTTAAAAATCAAGGGAATCCATCCACCAGCCATTACCTGCCTCTTATACCCCTGTTGGGGGTTTAAGCTTTTAACCTACCCTGATGAAGATGAACCAATATGTTGAAGGCTAAGCAGTTGTTCTTCAGTGATAACAAGCCTTTCTTTGTTGTTATTGGGAAACTTGGCAGCAAGAAGTTGATCTACGACATAGTCCATGTCTGGTTCAATGGATGAAGTGGATGTATCTATATCTCCATTGTATCCAGCACTTCGAGACATTCGACCAGAATATTTCATACACCAACTTTCTTTACTATCTGAAGCTTGAGTCTTTGGATTATCTTTCTTTAACTTTCCTGAAGAATCACTTAATTCACCTGTAACTTGATTACCATTGTCAGGTTCTTCATGTACCAGTGACATTGTTACATCTAAGTCAACTACAGCATACAGATCAGATGGTGCTTTCGATGCATTATCACAATTTACATAGACATTTTCATTTACAATGTTCTTATTCTTATTAGTTATTTCTGTATTTAACCCCTTATACAAAGACTCACTCTCTTTGACAACAAGTTCAGTCTCTCTGAGAATTGCTTCTTTGTTCAGCTTTGCTATTATTGCATATTCTTTAGTCTCATTTGTTGTGGTAGCTGAAATGGTTTTAGCCAGATTTTGAGATTTTTGAGAATTGGTTACAGCTGGATCAACATCAGACCTTAATTCTGATATGTTATCTTCTGAATTTTCACGACTTGTCTTTTCAAGAGTAACTTTTTTAACAATATTAACTTTTCCAAAAAGATCAGGTTTTTCATTCCCACTTTCACCATCAGATGCTGTGATAGTGTCATCAGTGGAGACAGTACTACTATCGCCACCTATTCCATTAACATTAATAGAATTTTGATTTTCAACACTACTTACACATTGACTACCATCCTCAGTACCTTTTGTGCCATCCAAAACATCAGGTAAATCTTTTGTCAAACTTTTGACAGGTTTATTACCATCAGTTACCTCTTCAGCTCCAGAATCAGTGCTAAATCCAGCCTCATCATTGCATCTTTTTCGAGCTGCTTTCTTATCTTTCTTCTCTTTGATTCTCATTAATTCCTTCTGCTTTTCTAGAATTTTCTGTTTCTGTGCTTGCAGTTCCTGGTAGCGTTTGGAATCAAAGTTGCGCAAAAACATACCATTGGTCCTCATTTTTTTTTGAGCCGAATTCATGATTAAGATAATGCTTTGAATACAACACGTTTGAAAATATTTCCTGTCAAAATTATTCTACAAGTTTACCATTTGTTAAGGGTTTCCTTTTCTAACTGTGTTCGCACACCACACTGATGGAATCACTACTAGATTAAAAGCTTTTCCACAACAGCATACAATGTGATTCCTGCAATTATCATGGTTTACTCATTTCTAATTTGTTATCTCAATAAACAGAACAGAAGTCCGCAAATAGCATACAGTGGTGTTGCAATTTTAAGCACAAAACACAAAGGTAAATTTCTCACGTCTTGCAGCAAGCTGAAGCACTTAAACACAATGACTGTGCATCAATATTGCAATATCTGCACAGAAAATTCCCCTGATTAAACAAAGATATAGCAAATGAATGTCTAAGTCCCAGCTTTAAAATATGATATCATAAATACAAATCCGTTTATGATATTGATATTTGGTAATATGAGTGTAATTTGTTCACTTAGGTACGAGAATTAATTCTGCTTTGCAAAGTAGTACTTCCAAACTATGTCCTCATAATTATTCCATGAATCACATGATCATCATCACCAATTATTCCAGCAAAATACAACATCCAGTATGACACAGTAAATTTTAATGTAGTTTGAGTGTTCCAACATCTAATAATTAATGCAATTAATCAGCAAAAAGCAGGTAATTGATTTAATTAGTCGACTAAATTTTTCGAAGAGTCATACCACTTAAATATCCAATTAACAACAGTGTAGTTGATACAAGGAGTCAGTTTTCAAAATAAGATTCCAGCACCCTTCTGTTCAGATAATGTTGGTTCATCAGTGGAGAAAGGAATCAAGATGAGGTTATCAGCATCTTAATTATCTAGGTAAGTGTCAGAGACTAACCTCATCACTATGACAGCTTGGCAGGTAATGTTTCATAACTATCCCAGCCTTCCAATATCAGCACTGATACTCTTAGAAAATTCATTACCTGCTTATCAATTGATAAAATTGTTATCATTCACTTCCACTCGTTAATCCAGTTCCACCATTACCCCGCCTTGGTCTGAACAATTTAATCTCTAAATTTAAGAGGTGTATCCAGTGTGTACATGTACATTCACTGAAGCTTACAAACTTACACGGAACCAAGCAAAACAAATTGGACTTCTGGAAAAATAAAACTCACTTCAGATATTTAAGTGTTATGTCCAAACTGAACGTTTCCTAAACACAATGGCTTCCAGCTATTTTATTCCATAGACTTTTTATTACAGTTTTATGTTGCTTTTGTTTTTTTTATAACAATTTCGAAGCCAGACCATCTGATAGGAAGGATATGGCTGCCTATCACACACATGATACTGTAATAAAAGATAATTCTTCATCTACGTATCTGGAATACAAAACAAACTCAGAGCATTGGAAATATCTGAGTGAAGACCAGATATGTCAATCCAAAACCATTGTTTCAATACAAAAAATTGTATCACTTCCAAGTTAAGACATTAACACCTCGATCCCAAACATGCATCAATACAAAAACCACCATATATTCCAGTAATACATACACATACTAATCCATAGACTAGCCTTTGTTTATTATTCATGTCACATCCTCCAAATATCGCTCAAACATTGTATCACATCCTGAGTATTCAATAAAGCTAAGCTCCTGTCTTAAGAATTTGCTATCATACAACTGCAGACTTTTAGAATTTTACCAATATTTCCAATTATAGCAAATGATAACCACAGCAAAGTGACACAGGAGGCCGACTTGTGTAATCACAAAGAAATATTGTATCTTCTTTTTTCTACAATCTGTCTACTACCAAATTTTAGCCATCGGATGATTCTATTTTATTTTAAAAAAGATTAAACAGCTTTGATTTCATTAATTTCAGGAGTGACTCATTTTCTGTCTGCATGGGAAGCAGTCACTGACATGGAAATCAATAATCCCGTTACAATGACTGCCTTGACTTTATTACAGAAAATATGCCTATGTAACTCCATTGAAATATTAACTATCAAGTATCTATTGAATAGTAAGTATGTGAGGAAAAAAGTCAATAAGTCCCCTGGGAGTCTCCTGGAATTTTGAAGCATTTGTATAATCTATTAATGATTATATATCATTACATAGCTGTAAGATTACCGGTAATTTATTTTCTCTGAATGTTCCAAACAAACAAATAAGCTTTTTGTTATGCATATGACTGGCAAATAATTGTCTCAGGAAGATATATAGATATAGATAAAATACAAGGGAAAGATCAAATACATACATATATCATTTTCTAATGTTTGCTTAGTAACGGCAAATCAAAAGAGGACAATATAAGCAAGAGAAAGTGTCTAGAAGCGATTATTTATGCCTACTACTATGATGAAAACATACTTTCATCAATAATACAAATACAATGTGGCAGAAAAACAGCTTAGTAACAAAGGTATTTTGAGAGCTAGGAATTACCCATACCTCAAACATATAATAATATGAAAACTTTATTTCAGCTATTTTCTTCAAAATTGTCTTAAACTGTTTCAGAAAATGCTAAATCATGTTGAAATATTTTGTAAGCGTAGATTTGAAAAAGGGTAATTTTGAATTTAATTACAATACAGAAGAAATTTTGCAAAAAGTGGCAAATAATAACTGCTTTTCACATGCAATATCAATGACAACCACAAGTTAAAGGCACAGTTACATTAATTTTAATTTTTGTAAGTTATAAAAGGCATAATTATAATAAATAAGTTCTGAACCCATTTGCAAAACCAACCCTAAAGATTTGGTCGCCAAATAAGAAATAGAAAATCATATTAAACAAGATGAACAACTGGTGACATTGATGTAAGAAATTCATTACTAATATCATCATCGTCAGGAAATGGTGAATCACCTTCTTCCATTAAGCTCCACAACTGATACATGAATCTATCCTATTAGAGTGATTCATTATAACATAACATTAGCAATGATTTCTCCAAGGTCATATAACAGCTTCACACAGTTTGATTCAAATTAATTGTAGAACATTATCCAGACATTTAATACACCACACTAGTCTTAATTAGTTTTAATTATAAGTCTAAAGCATAGCTGAAATATGAATTAAGTGCTAGAGTATAACAGGTAAAATTATGTTGAATTTTGCAGAACACCCAGTTGAAATACCTGCCAATGAATAGGACAACAGTCTACAACTAATAATGGGGTTTAGGGTGCTTGCACATCAATATCATTATAGTAAGTAAAGGATGCAAGTAAGAAATAGATGAAATAGCAACCATGGTATCATTCTACCTTCAATACAATGAAAATTATATCACAGAAACCTATGTCCAAGCAAAAAACTTTCTAAACTGAAATGATAGCGATTTATATGCAATGGAACTAGGGCCAATGGTCATACCAATAATGATATCAATATTCATAAACTTACATTTGAACATAAACTTCTTTTCCTAAATAAAACCAAGAGGAGCAACTTATTTACTAAACTATTAGCAGCAACCATAAACAAAATTATTAACAACAACCAATCAACTGAACTATTAACAACAACCACCCGCTTAAAGTCCCATAAGGCCATTATAAATTAATTGCTTGATTATCATCCAAGTTTTTCTCAAAAAGGGGGCGGGGGAGAATTTTATTTTTTAATTTTTATTTTTCCAAAAACCTTATTGAGACCAGAGTACATATATGGGAAATACAGAACAAAACACTGATAACTGTCCTTCCGTTTACTTAAGTGAGATTCAGCATTTCTGACATGATAGAAATATTATGCATTCTGTTGATTTTTCTATCTGTACCCAGGGTAAGTCCTGACAACCACAAACATGTCTACGTCTTTGAAAACCTTCCCCATTTTTGGAACCAGAGGCTTCTTCTCAATTAGACACACTATCACAAATGGGATTTTTAGCCCGGAGTCGAGTTTGGTTGTCACAAAATCGTAATACAAGTCAAACAATGATGATACATCGCTATAATTACACGCGAACCAGTCTTTTTCCACCTTTATAGGCCGTCATAAACGGCAACAATCAGAAAAAAACATGTTTATATTTTCAAGATTTCGGCTGCACAAAAATCAGCTGTTTGACGGATATACTCTTCAACGCAGAGAACATGACAAGTTTACTATGCAACAATATATAGCATACACTTATACGGCACATTTTACTAATATGCGGCACCCATTGACGGATAGGTTTTCCTCGCGATTTTTTTTTGGATTTTTTTTTCAAAATAAAATTTGTGGGGCGGCACTAAAAAGAGGGGGCGGGCGGGGATGATAATCAAGCAATTAATTTATAATGGCCTAAGCTTATAAATGTATTGGTCCTAATAGTTTCTGTTTGTCCTATAACAGAGGAATTCGGTGTGTTTTCCTCCCGTGCTTACTTTATACATGTAGTAAGGAAAACTGTTTCTGAAACCACTATCGTATTTTTTTCAATATCATTGAAATAAATACTATTTATAGAACACCTGTGTTTTCCCGCAGTCATTCTATGCACACGTAGTAAAGTGACGTCACGCGCCCTACATATTTCAAGTTTACAAAGGCAAAAATCACAGTGAAATGAGTGTTTTCAGACGAAAAGGGGCTTGTTTCGTCGGTAATAATTATCTTAGGATGATATCAGCAATTAAATGTTTTTGCATATATTTTTCTACAGCAAAAAGCTAATGGGGCTTTAACAGCAACCACCGGCTTAACTATTAACAGCAACTATTAACAGCAACCATCATCTGAACTATTAACAGCAACCATCAACTTATCTATTGACAGTAACCACCAACTAAACTATAAAATGATGACAGACAGAACATGTATTCCACAGTAAAAATACAACTTTTCCAGTTTACAGACACCAATTCACAACAGAGACCAGAGTATCTGCATGTGTCCAAGGAGCATACTATCATGGTAAAGAAAATAACAGGGGAATTTTCGAGAAATGTCTTTGAAGCCCCATAAACAGAAATTTGTCTTTATCCATTCAATCTATGAGAGAAGCATTTAAATTATTTGCATGCCAGTCTGATATAATAACAGTTAAATCATTCAAAGGCAAATAATGTATTGACAGCAACTTTCAACAAATAATCATATCATGAATTTTAAACAAAATATGAAATAAACTCTCTAAAATTCAACTTCCATCATGACGCAAATCCTACAGCTCTCCATCCATTTTCATCACTTTGTTGACTTGCATTGCTCATGGCTATACAACCAATATTGACATGTTCCAACACACCCCACACAAAACTGTCACCGATCTCTTCAAGATTCATGTGAACAACTTAAAACTACTTTTTCTATGAACTTACCAAAAAATACAGTGAAATATAAATCCATTCAACTAACACGATCACACAATCCTAGTCCACCATAGACACAAGTCACTAATTGCTAGCTTCACTTGATAGCAAATTTATCAAATACATAATACAGAAAGAAAATGTGATAACAAATTAACACCACACACGGTACCAGTGTAATAATTAACACAGAAAGTTGAATCAGGTCTAAACACCAAAGAACACAACAAATAATAATAAACTATCTAACATTATAAAGAAGCAACACATTTCTTCTTCAGGAAATCTTAAAATTGTTGTTTGTTTCACATCCCAACAGTTCAGAAGAAAAGAACCATTAAATGTTCACCCATATTTAGTGCAATCAAGACAAAATTTCTGCAAAGTAATTCAAATAAAGGAAAAGAATCACCTACAATATTATGTTAAACCACTCCCTAAGGTCATAAATGCTGTGTCTATTATCACTTCGACCATTATGTATTTGTGATGAAGCAAGTATGTTTTGTGTTTCTCAGCAAAGGCATTGCTCACTGATACTGCCTACAACATTACTCAGG
The DNA here is from genome assembly GCA_964023205.1 of Lutraria lutraria. NCBI lineage: Eukaryota > Metazoa > Mollusca > Bivalvia > Venerida > Mactridae > Lutraria > Lutraria lutraria. The sequence continues at coordinate 41,598,668 of OZ026835.1, forward strand.
TAAACTGGATGACTTAAATCATAAGTGACAGTACTGCATGTCTGGCATGAACACCTGCAAGTCCTCTGATGAGTTTTAATCCAATACACTCACTCCATAGACCACAACCTGCCATAAGTACTCAGGTTTTCTATCTAAATTGACAATCTGTGAATCCTTACTATAACCTACTTTTTAATGGGTTCTACATTGGTATTGCAAACAGTAATACATTGTATAAGCTCTAGCTTTGTCTATACTCATTCACTATAATATTGACCTATGGGAGTCCAAAACCTTTTAGCCCCTTAGTGTACACGTACATGTTCAGACATTTCAAAGCTCCAACAAATTATGATGTTTTTTATCAAGGTTATGGCAAAATCTTCAGTTCTGTTTAATTCATACATGGTATTCTTCATCGAGAGTTGCTCTTTAAGTGCTCCTCCTTGCAACCACTGACAACTAATACTTCATATACATTGCCTTAATATTAACATTATAACAATGTGCCCCAGAGACCTATTAATTGCTAGAAAACATTGTAACATTTAACTCTGGTGTATCTCAGTTTTTGGCCAAATGTTAAGTAAAAACATTAACGAATCCATCAATACAACATGGCATAACACCAAGATATAAATATTTCCATACTGAACAACAACAAGGACTTAAGTGTAACAAAATGTAGATCAAAGAAATCTTAATTAGTCCACATAATCAGCCTCAGGTAATAGGTATAATACTTCATTAACATGAAACAGGTACATACAGCCCTGTGTGACCTGCAGTGTCTAACAATCAATCAGTTCCAACAGTCTTCAGGTTCAGGTATAAAGTACAAACATCTCTTTACATTTGTTCATGTCATGTTGTCTTACCCTTTGTTCAAAATATTTCAGTAGTATATAACAGTCAGTTGACTTTAATAGTTCTGGGTTGCCAAACATGTTCCCTGGCAAGCGTCAGTAATACCAAATGGCCACATTGTTAATTACATGTACTAGTATTGCCCTTGTTTAATATGAATGCATTTTCATCCCAAACCATGTAAAAATCTGCTGCATTCTATAATGTCATTATATATAAGCTATATAACTCAATCCATTCTTAGGGCTTAAAATAGACAACATCAGGTCAAATCTATTTTTTTACATGAGAGAATATAATATCTAATTGCTTATTTAAACATGAGCAATGCCACCTGTTTAATATATTCTGAATATCCTGAATGCTCATAGGGTATCCTTCAGTCTATATTCAAATATTAAACACAGAAAATCATTATTTGTTTATGACAGGACATTACAAAATGGGCCTAGGTTTGTGACCATACTACTAACTAACATCTCATTCCACATGGCCTCAACAAATGCAAAATTTATTACATCAGTAAAAACACATTTTGATCCTACAGATTTTGAATGCACAAGTAGATCGAATCTAATTAACGACCGCAATCTGATAAAGTCTGTAATGGTTCATATTCAATTTATGTAACATATTTACAAAAAAAATCACTAACTTGAGGGCGAAACTAAGCTTTTATGCAGCTAAAAAATCTATAAAATTGGCAATATATAAAATCTATGTAATTTACACCAGAGCAAAAATCATGTTCACATTTTATGATACCATCTTTTCACAAGGAAAATTTGTTATATTTAACATTTATTACTTTATTATCAATATAAATCAGCCTCTGAAACCACTTGATGGAAGAAAGTTTTCAAAGCAGGCAGTGTTAGGCATATAACTATTAACTGGCAGTAAGGCTCTTTCAGTGTTTTTTAATGAACTTAACTCTAAATAATCATACTTGTGAGTATTTTCATCTTGTATAATATTATGATGTTGTTTATTTTAAACAAGTAAATGTAGTAAGAAAATAGTTCTTACAGAAGCACCTATACAGTCTTAAATTACTTTCCTATATAGCTCAGCAATAAGTCACTTTTCTATGCTTCATTCATAAAACATTACCAAAGCTTATATACAAGAATGCAAAATAGTTCTAAGGCTTCGATAAGAATGAAAGGCTTTTAGCTTGAACATTAATATTTCTACAATGAATGACAGAATAAACTTTTGACCAGAAGAATGATCATAATATTTCAAACTAGAGCTTTGACACTAAGAATGCAATAGTACACTATATGGCTAAGTTCAAGGGGACATAAAAATTGTGTCTTGCACATCTTCACTTGATGGTGATAACATATTTCAAGTTTCATTGCAATCGCTTAAAGAATGTGGAAGTAGTTTGCTCCACAAACTTTTGTGCGGACGGACTGACAGAGTGACTCCAATATACCCCCTCTCAAACTTTGTTTTATATATTCATTTTGTTACATAATAGTAACCAACATTTATCAAGCCCTATTACAATAACAACAACTATTAGCAACAATAATCATAAAACACTTACCTGTCTTCATCTCCAACATTATTGCTTTTCTGCATACACTCCTTGACAGCTTGCATGCCTTCCCGGAACCTTTGCTGCAAACGACGAGCATACAATGAGGCCCCGCCTTCACTCATGTAGCCAGATGACATGTCATCCATTTTATTTCCTTTCAGTATATCACCATCAGACATATACCCTGATATATAGTCATATGTTTCATAGTCAGAACTGTAGTCATCATATGAGACATTACCAGAACCACTAGAAGTGGCCCTTTTCATTGATCCAGAATAAAACTTGTTGGCTTCCAATAGGGAGCGACTCACACCCATCCTGTTTGGAGAGATACCGGTCATAGCATAGCACTGATTCTGTGACATTGATATTGGCAATGGTTTACCAGGAGAGGCATACCGACCCATATAACCAGGTGCGTAATGCATATTCCGGTTAATTGGTTCCATTGGTTTAATGTCTAAAGTTTCACCAGAGTCTGCAATGAAAGTTGTCTTCTTTTCTGGTAAAGTTTTGTCCTTATCAGAATCTTTAGTAATGTCACTAGGTTTATCACCCTTACTTATTACATCAGTTCTTATTTCTTTATCAAATGTTGTTTCTTTCTTTTCACCGTGGTGTGGTTGTACAATAGCAACATTGTTAGCTGGTCTGTTTGTTTGAGACCCTAACTTTATACCTAATCTTGGAGAATTAGCAGCACTAGAATTCAAGATGACACTGTCATTAGATGAGCTACTTGTGCTGTGTGGAGTGTCAGGAGAGTCTTGTGATTTTGGCGTTAGATAATCCTTCTTGCCAGGAGACTGAGGTTGGTTGCTACCACTGGAAACTTGACTGGTAACTTTATTGGAGGTGTTAGACTGAGCTGTTGACGTCTGAGGTTGGTTGTTAACAGTTGTACGAGTTGATGGAGGAGGATCAGTTTTTGGTAATGGTGGTGGCTGTGCTGATCTGTTATGAACGATCGACAATGTTGTCTGGGTATTACCATCAGACTTCGCATGAGGTGAGCTACATGTTGGTTTAACAACATTAACTGATTGTGAAGTGATCAAATATGGATGACTAAAATCCCTATTTCCTGACTGGTTACTGACAACAGCCTGATTGGTCGGTTTGGCAAAATGACCTTCACCTACTCTTTCTATTTTGCCATCAGTGTACTCTATTTCAGTGTACCTAGTTTTCTGTGAGGTAGATCCATCTTGTGGTGATTTCTGTTGTTGTTGCTGTTGTTGTGATGATGATGGTGACCCTTTTTGGTTAGATTGCTGAGCAATTGATGGTTGACTTGATGTTGGTGTTTGATTACCATTACGGTGAGGTGGTACAGGAGGTGCACTGGAAGACTGAGAATTATGGGTACTTTGGCCCTGAGATGCATTATGGGAATTCATTTTTTGTTGTTGAAACTGTTGTTGTTGAAGATGGTTTTGCAACTGTTGTTGTTGTTGTTGCTGTTGTTGGAGTTGTAGCATCTGCTGCTGCTGTTGCTGAGATGATCCATGTGACCTGGACTTCTTTGGTAAACTTGTCGTCTGCTGATTTTGAGTCTGAGGAGAAGCATATCCTGTGCCTCTCATTTTCTCTTCTTTATTCGATCTTGATATTTTACTAGAAGACTGGGATGGTTTTGGAATAGATGTGTTTGGCGTAGAGTTGCCTGAAGTTGGTATTGAGCTTCCCCCTGGTAAAGAATTACCAAAAGTAGGTATCTGTGAACCAGATGAAGAACTAGTAAGGGATAAAGTTGAAGATGATTTCTGAGCCTTACTTCCAGATTTTGGAATCAGACTGCCACCTTTTGAAGACTTGGTTAAAGTCTGTGAACCAGACTGAAGTTGCATGCGTGATTGGCCATCTCTACTAGACTTCCCTCCAGATTTCTTAGAGTGAGAGACAGGGAGTGAGGAGACAGGAGTAGCAGGAAGAGAACTGCTGTAGGGGGAGGGGGAAGTCTGTCTTGACTGTTGATGACCTATGGTTAGACTGCCAAGGTTTTCACGTTTTCCAGGAATAGTCCCACCCACTATGGGGCGGGCCTTAGATAGCTTTGGGCTATCTGGATCATTAGTACTGGTTGCACTACTACTTGGACCAGCGTCTCCAGCTGAACTTGAACTTCTAGCACTAATAGATGATGATGTATCACTACGTGAGCTTGTACTTAATGTACTTGTACTAGTACTACCACTTCCAGGTTTACTGCCACTTTTTCCTGCACCAGCTTTAGTCTTTGTCTTATCTTTATCTTTGAATAACTTAAATTTTTCCAACATAGAGTTTTGTTTACTGTTTGGTATATTTGACCTTTGACTGTGCCCACCAGGTGTAGGCGTGGAGCTTTGGATATTTCTGTTTTGAGATTTGTCAGGGGTGGCTGACTGACTTCTAGGAGGTAAACTTCGTCCAGATGGTGTAGGAATGCCGGTTGTTGCCGGGGAAGTGGCTCTCAATGGAGATGAATTGGTATCTGCTACACTGTTTGCCTCTAGACCTGAAAAAGCAACAATCAATTCAAAAATCAAACGGAAGTAAATCTAGACTCTTTAAATTGTACAACAAAAATATAACTAAGGCTGACCTATCACTCATTAAAGTTCTGCACCACTCATTCTGCTTAAATTTCAGTGATATTCAAATACTAAAGTGTGATAGAACAAATTACCACAAAACAACGTGCAATCACAATAGCTTACCTTGAGCACTTCATGCTCTGATGAGCTAAAAAAATCTTTATTTAGCAAACACACAAATGAGTGAATAACAAAATTTATAGTATAACAGTAAAATGTTTTCCATTTTTTATAAATTATGAGGCAAAAACATTTGATTTAAGAACATGGAAAATAATAACAGCTGTTCATGCCCTATGTAATAAGTAGCTTACAACCATTAATATTAAGAAGAAAGAAATCAAGGTGAATCATTTCCCATCATAAATGAAATGATTAATATAATCCTATTAGCAAAAAATATACTAAAACATGATAGTGTGCTTATATATACACATAATAGCTTAAATCTGAACATTTCAACAAATAGTAATGACTGAGTTAAAGGCCCACCATGTTTACAGCAATCACTCTTTTATAAAATTGATAAATTCAGCAAGGTGGACACAGAGTTTGACTATATAGTTTTTATTAAAGGCCTAAAAAATAAATTGTTTGTTTTTGGTTACATGCTCATAAAAATAGGGTTCATAGGTCGGGTGTTTTATTTTGGCTGTGCAAAGGTATAGTGCGATTTTATTAAACTGTCCAAGATGCATAATTTCACGGTCAATGCTTGCATTTATTTTTGGCTTCAGTAGGATTCGGTTACTTTTGTTATCTATACAATAGTTTTCGTTATATCGGTTGTTGAATGTATAATCATGCATTTAACTATCTGCTACATAATACTATATAAACATGCGGAATGGGACATTCCCTAACAGTAAATTACCAAAAACTATCAACTGTGTTACGAAGCTAAAAATAATCACATTCAGCATCTGTGTAATTATTCAGCTTTGACAGTATAATAAAATCGCACAATAGAAAATGTGAGAAAATGGATGTACATGTACCAATCCTTGGGCCTAATAAAGTCTAGGGTCGTGGTGAAAAATTAGGGTAGGTCGATCGAGTAATCAGAAACAAACAATTTTTTACTCCTTATTAATATCAAAGTTCAACATGTTTGCCATGAGTAATTAGTTAAAACAGACGCATTGAACAAAATAAACAAGAGGGCCAAGATGGCCCTATATCGCTCACATGACAATCACTGTTCACTCATTAAAACATTGTTTTGAACCGGTGACCTAGTTTTTGACCCCAGACGACCTATGTTCGAATTTGTCTTACATATCATTAAGACAAACAGTCTGACTAGGTTTGGTGAAGATACGATTAAAATTTGACATCTACAGTGTTAATAAGGTTTTCCTAAGATTTGACCTTGTGACTGGTTTTTGACCCTAGGTGACCCATATTTGAACTTGTCCTTAATATCATTAAGACAAACAATCTGACAAGGTTTGGCCAAGATCCAATCAAAACCATGACATTTAGAGCTTTTACAAGATTTTTACCTAAGATTTGACCTTGTGACCCAGTTTTTGAACCCGGCTGACCCATGTACATACTTGACCCACATATCATTGAGGCAAACATTTTGACAAGGTTTGGTGAAGATCCAATTAAAACTGTGACATCTACAGTGTTAACAAAGTTTTCCTAAGATTTGACCTGGTGACCTAGTTATTGACCCTAGATGACCCATATTTATACTTGACCGTTATATCATTAAAACAAACGATTTGACAAAGTTTGGTGAAGATCCAATAATAACTGTGAAATCTACAGTGTTAACATGGTTTTTCATAAGATTTGACCTAGCGACCTAGTTTTTGACCCAAGATGACCCATGTTCGAACTCGTCCAAGATATTATGAAGACAAACATTCTGACAAGGTTACATGATCATCCAATCAAAACAGTGACTTCTAGAGTGTTCACAAGGTTTTTAAGCAATTTGCCCTAGTGACCTAATTTTACTACAGAAATTACCCATTATCAAACTTGACCTACATATTATTAAAATAAACATTCTGACAAAGTTTCATGAAGATCCAGTCAAAACAGTGATTTCTAAAGTGTTCACAAGATTTTCCCTTATTTGGCCCTGGTGACCTAGTTTTTGACCCCAAATGGCCCAATATCGAACTCGTCCGAGATTTTGTTGATATTAACGTTCTGACCCAGTTTTGCTAAAATTGAGCCAAAAATGTGGCCCCTAGTGTGGTCACAACATAAAGTTTGACGACGCACGATGCCGGACGCCGGACGGAGAGTGATCCTAATAGCTCACTTTGTCACTTTGTGACATGTGAGCTAAAAACCTGTACTGATTATACTGCCTGATTATTTATGTTCCCCTAGTTATTTTGAACATCATAAAACATTGAACACTGACCTACCAACATTAATAAAATAGGAACTATTGAGTGATAGAAGAGAGATGAAATATTAAACAATCTATTGTATAAAACATCTGTGTACATGTATCAACCAGCTATAGTTCATACTACATGTATAACAGTGAGTCATTATGGAAAAAGAAGGATCAATGTATGTAAATAATAGAATGAACAATGACAAACAATAGGGCTAAGCAGGATCACAGGAACAGCTATAACGGGGATCAGCATGCATGGAAACTGAACATGGAACGGGAACCAGTTTTAACAATTGCATGAGGAAAGTAGAAAAAGTAGTGCTTTGGTCCACATCAAAATTGCGCACCGAGCAAGTGACAGCTATGGAAAGCTGAACTATCATTCAGTTTCCAAAAATGGGTGCAATTTGATAAAAATGCAGTCCTACAGTGATCTTCTTCAGAATGTTATCTTTTTTTTTAAGTTTGACAAATAATATTGTGTACATGTTTGCAGGGATGTTTAATTCTTGTGGTGTCCAAAGCTCATAACTAACCAAGCTTATATCGATACATGTACTTCTGCAGAAATTACCAAAAAACCTAAGAGGCGGTTTAGATTTCTTTAGTATATTCACCTGACTACATGATAGAACAACTGGATGAATTCAACCATATAATACACCAGTCTTTACTTCTTGCCCCAATATGAAACATAAAAGGGTCGGAAAATGATTCTTGAAAGGATTCAGGGTCATCAAACCCAGACTTTTTTCTCCCAAACAGTTTTTACACTAAGAAGGCTGGTTAGTCGGAACAATAAAGAAAACTCCCTGACCCATGGATAGACTCCCTGACCCATGGATAGACTCCCTGACCCATGGATAGACTCAAGGGCAAAATATGATAGTTTCTCTAAATCCTCAATGCATCTCTGATAGGTTGAAATGCTTAAACAATCAACAATACACTTCATAATACAAGACATAATGCCATATAAGGGTCCAATCAGTGCAATGTTGTGCATGTAATGAGTGCTGAACAAATCAAACAAGCCATTATAATCCTTGAACAAACTCATAAATTTCGAATAATTGGAAAAACAATCATAGTCAATGATAATTATATCATGTTCCCTTCATTCCTAACAATTATACTGATAATTGTTTTTTGATGAGGCAATTCAATAAAACGATCAGCCACTGATGCGCCCATCATTCAATAAATAAACCCCAGACTTAATTTAAAGAGAATCAGAAAAATATCAGACTTAACTACAAAGTGTTATCAATCAATTAATCAGTCAATTAATCATATCAGCAATCTATAATATAAATCATTTTACAAAATCTGACAGGCTAATATTGTTTTTTATCTTATACTTGAGTACAAGGGAGGTAACTCTAATTATTATACAATTCAAACACAAACAGTATTACTTCCCTTGATTTACAATGTACCACTTCAAATACATCAACAAAATATTGATGTTGCATTTCAGTTAACTAACAAATAGATATCTACACTGATAATTACTTTGAATATATTTAATTCTTATGCATTCTTAGAAGCAAAAACTTAAATGGCTCGTAAGTTATAACTGAAATATTGTTGAAAAACAGGTGTTAAACCGACTGAAAAGAAAGATTTAAAAAGTGTACATATGCCCAAAGCATAAATTTAATGCATGTCTTTTTCTCACCTGCATTTGTTAATTGTGAGTTTCCACTTCCACCTGATTGGCTAGGCTGTTTGACCTTTGACCCCTGACCTTGAGATTTAGTTCGTCCTTGACCTGATGAATCTTTGGAAGAGGGGTGCGCTATAGTAGGGCATCTGTTCCCCTGTTGTCTGTATGAAGGCAATCTGAAAAAAAAACATCAATTCTAAATTGCTTTTCTTATCAATGCTCATCACCCTTGAAATTCACTTACCATATAGTGCAAACAAGCACAGAGAGAGTCACCGGACAGTCATTAGTGTGAACTGTATCAATTTTGTTAGAATAAAACTTTTGCTCTCAGTACATTGAACATTGTTCTTTCTCTTGACATATTACTGGAACAAAATCCTGACAAGTAACTTAGTTATCTGTATCTCAAACCTTAAATAACAGAACTATTTGACCTTCATGAAAACTGCAAAATGTCTATTCCTAACAAAAAAGCATGTACAACAAATGTTACCTTAATACACTTTTCAAAAACTTTATAGCACAAAACTGTACCTCATTAATTTATAATGGCCAAGCAATTAGGTAATAAACAAAGAAAATAGAAATCTTCTCCATCAGCGCATTGTGATGATATGTAATTAAAGTAGTGTTTCTCCATACTAGGCCAATATTTGATTTAATTCCCTGTAGAAGAAAGGCTCAGAAAACAAGTGAAGTTTGAAGAAACAAATTATAAAACAACAACAAAAGACAAGAGATAAATCTCCTAGAAACTGCTTCCTGGAAACTTGGGTTTAATAAGAAAACCTATTTCTATTTTTGTACCTACATGTATTATATTGGTGAAAAATAAGCCTTAACTTAAATAAGAATTATGCTTTATTTAATCAACGTTTCGGCCACGTTGCCCTACGTCAGGTTAATGATTTTATGAACAATAAACACATATAAATATTTTTGTACCTTAAAAATATGACCATGACATTGCGAGCCTTAATACATACACGAAACAAAGAACATTATCTGCTGAGTATGAAATATTCTGATGCAGTAATAAAACCAATGACCTCAGTTAGTTACAACACACATATAGCTTAGGTTACTGTGTTTCAATCTTCATATAATATAAAATTTCAATTTCATTTAAATTTGAAACTCTTATAATTTTGACTAAAATGAATTAAATTTTGAGTTATATTTACAGCTATTTTCATTTGAAGTCACATTGAAAATTCTGAATTCAAATGAATTATAAATTAAATTCCTGAAGAAGCATTTCTTACATACTTTTAAAATAATCTGGGATGGGAGTACCATAATTAAACTAAAAAAAATAGAATAAACAAGAGGGCCACGATGGCCCTTTATCGCTCACCTGAGAACAAAGGCCAATAATTAATGACCAGGTAATATAGTTTCCATCTCGTATAACTCATTTTTACGTAGATTTTGAGATCAAAACCAACAATGAAGGTATAATACTGTTAAACAAGCTAAAACGTAGCAAATTTTCTAATCCAAGGGCCAATAACTCTTGAAGTTGTGGTCCAATTCCACCCATAACTGAACTTGTCCAAAACCATAAGGTCATACACATTCATTGTAAATATGATTAGGATCGGTGAATAAATGAAGGCACTAGAGTGTAAACAAGCTAAAATATAGCAAATTTTCTAATCCAAGGGCCCATAACTCTTGAAGTTGTGGTCCGATTCCACCCATAACTGAACTTGTCCAAAACCATCAGGTCATACACATTCATTGTAAATATTATTAGGGTCGGTAAATAAATAAAAGCGCTAGAGTGTAAACAAGCTAAAATATAGCAAATATTTTCAAAGTCAAGGGCCCATAACTCTTGAAGTTCTGGTCCAATTCCGCCCATAATCGAACCTGTCCACGATCTTTTGGTTATACTCAATTACTGAAAATATCATTTAGATCGGGGAATAAATGAAGGTGCTAGAATGTAAACAAACTCAAATATAGCAGATTTTCAAAGTCAAGGGCCCATAACTCTTGAAGTTCTGGACCGATTCTACCCATAATCGAAGTTGTCCAATATCTTTTGGTTATACACATTTACTGAAAATATGATTAGGATTGGTGAATAAATGAAGGTGCTAGAGTGTAAACAAGTTAAATATAGCAAATTTGAAATTCAAGGGCCCATAACTCTAGAAGTTATTGTCCGATTTTGCCCATAATCGAACTTAGCCGAGACATTGTGGCAATATACATTGTGAGCAAGTTTAATCACGATGCGTTAAGAGCTGCGGTTGCTAGAGTGTAAACAAACTAATTGTGGACGTACGCCGGACATTCAACGATCCTAAAAGCTCACCTGATGAATCAGGTGAGCTAAAAAAGTACAAGTTTTTTAGATGTGAAAGAGGAAGAAAAACTATCAGCATTTCTGAATAATTTGACTGTCACTACATGCTAGCCATCAAATCTACCACAGCTGTCACAGCAGAATTCAATGGCATCCCAGACTGGAATGCAATTTGCCATTAAACAGTGAAACATGTTCCCAACCAGTATTTTACATAATTCATAAAACTTCTAATTTATTTAAAGGATAATAATTAGGAGCGCTTGGTAACCATGGCAACATTAGTCTGGAACCTGATGTGCTAAACTGTAATATATAGATGCTGCACCAGTCTAGAAAATTATTATGTCTGTGATGGAGGTTAATTAAGCCAGGAACCATTTTTCGGAAATGCTCAGCAATTAACTACAAGAATAACAACAACAACTTTTTTACTTTCATTTAAAATTCTCCAACTCTGTTGAGAACAACAGCAATAATCAAGCAGCCATATGAGCATACATGGATAACATAAGCAATAGTGGATAACACTATAACTGCTAATGGAAAGCTGTCGTCCAGTGGTTACTGACCTGGATTTATAACCAAGCGATCTGGGTTTGATTCCCAGTCGCAGCAGGTCATACCCCTCTATGAAAGTTTGACAGAAATATTGATATTCCTACACAAGTGGAGAAGTTGCCAGGTAAGTTAGTATAGTACTGGTTAGAAATCAGTCCAAGAAAATTAGTTAGGTGCAGTACATAACTGAAAATTTGTTGAAAAATGGCGTTAAATCCAAATTAATAAATAGAAATTTTATGTAAAACGTTAAAAATTTTGAGGGTAAATTCTATTCCATTTTAATGGTATCTAAGGTACTTTATAAGAAAATTTCATGAAGTCAAAAGCAGTAGCTTCATTTCTAATACAAGAGGGCCACATTGGCCCTTTATCGCTCACCTGAGAACAAAGGCCAATAATCAATGACCAGGTAATATAGTTTTCATCTCGTAAAACTCATTTTTACGTAGATTTTGAGATCAAAACCAACAATGAATGTATAATACTGTTAAACAAGCTAAAACGTAGCAAATTTTCTAATCCAAGGGTCCATAACTCTTGAAGTTGTGGTCCGATTCCACCCATAACTTAACTTGTCCAAAACCATAAGGTCATACACATTCATTGTAAATATGATTAGGATCGGTGAATAAATGAAGGCGCTAGAGTGTAAACAAACTAAAATATAGCAAATTTTCAAAATCAAGGGCCCATAACTCTTGAAGTTTGGGTCCGATTCCGTCAATAATCAAACTTGTTCAAGATCTTTTGGTTATACTCATTTACTGAAAATACTATTAGGATCGGTGTATAAATGAAGGCGCTAGTGTGTAAACAAGCTAAAATATAGCAAATTTTCAAAATCAAGGGCCCATAACTCTTGAAGTTTGGGTCCGATTCCGTCCATAATCGAACTTGTCCAAGATCTTTTGGTTATACACATTTACTGAAAATATTATTAGGATCAATGAATAAATGTAGGTGCTAGAGTGTAAACAAGCTAAAATATAGCAAATTTTCAAAGTCAAGGGCCCATAACTCTTGAAGTTCTGGTCCGATATTGCCCATAATCGAACTTGTCCGAGCTCGTTTCGTTATACACATTTACTGAAAATATGATCAGGATTGGTGAATAAATGAAGGCGCTAGAGTGTAAACAAGCTAAATATAGCAAATTTTGTAATTCAAGGGCCCATAACTCTAGAAGTTATTATCAGATTTTGCCCATAATCGAACTTAGCCGAGACATTGAGGCCATATACATTGTGAGCAAGTTTAATCAAGATTCATAAAGAGCTGCGGTTGCTAGAGTGTAAACAAACTAATTGTGGATGGACGCCGGACGCCGGACATTCACCGATCCTAAAAGCTCACCTGATGAATCAGGTGAGCTAAAAATCCAGCAATTGTTCCATAATTCACTTCAAACTTAAACTTTTCCTTGTGAACGTAAAAGAAAGATACAAATGGGTGAAACAAAGCATGTCAGCAAATAACGCTAGGAAAGCATAAAATACTTCAAATAAAACAGAGAGTTATTTGACAATTTTATACATCTTTGTACACATTTTCATGCAAAATCGATAAAAGACATCATGAAATGGGAACAGTAACTTGATTCAAAATTAGTTTTAGGCCGAATAATGTGAAACAGCATGAGCCAAGTTGCTAGTTAAAATTGAATATTTGTAAGTTTAATGATGCATAGTCAGGAATGTTATTTAGCCCAAAGTGAGAATTTTAATGCATATACAATCATTAAACCACAATGATAATGCAAACTGATTGGTTTGTCCTCGATGAGAACTTGCTGAATTGATGAGACACAAAGAGTAACACTTGGTTTGGAAATACTGCTAAACAATTAGGTGGTAAAGTCGATGGCAATGCCAATACATTCACATCATAACAAAAGCCATATCGTGAAAGGCAGTGCAAAACTATAGTGACAAAGAGGTCAACAAAACAGGGGACTGGCATCGCTTCATCATCAAAACCCTGCTCCATAGTTTACAAAACAATTTGATACCAGAAAATTCCCAACTGGAAACAGAAAATGGATACAAATGTATTTATAGGTTCTCAATTATTTACTAATAACATATCTTCCTTACATAGTCTGGGTTGATGAAGCAGTAAAGAGTGTTTAATGTCTCTTCCTCAGGGGGAAAACGTGTGAAGAGAAGAAAAATTTCTTCCATATGCTTATTGATTCCTATAGAATCTGACAAAACATATTACAAATAACAATTTCTTCAATCATTTTACGTAGAGAGTCTAGTGGAATGCAATCCATCACTTAAGATCTCTTCATTTCCTAGATACTTGATAAGCTTGTTAAAAATGCAGGATTCGTCATATTATACCCAAATCTTTATCCAATTTCATTCTTCACCATTTATGTGGGGAATTACTTATACCTTTTCCCAATCTGAATTTTACTATATAACAACATTCTGTTTCCATTTATAGCTGGGTTTAATATTCATCTGCAACTGTACATCAATTAACTGTGCACTTTAAGTTTACTTAACAAGTGCTCAGGATGCCAAATCAGTTTCCATCCATTGCTACATCCATAATAAGGCTGTGGCGAGTATCCGAGTACTCGGGTATTCACGAATCAAATAAAAAAATTGAGTATGAATAATCGTCATTACTAAGATCTGTGCTTTGCGATCTTGTTTTTTAACAAATTAAAAGTGTATTCTTTGTTCTGAAAAATCCCTTTCTCTGAATAAATGTTGTCTCATCATGGACTACTTTGTTTGCCAAGATGTCCAATCAGTTCTTTAAATAATGATGCTGGTAAATCAATTAACTGGGAGGGAGTACATATACATTTAAGCCATTAACAATTTATATTGATATACTTCATTATTCCTAAAGAAATGAGCTGTCTTCAGGACTGCAATTTTGAATTTTTTACGGGTTACTTGACAACAAAAGATTTGATTTGTGGATCGTATGTGTTGAATCGTGGATTGGATCAGATCGCCACTTACCCAACGATCCACAGCCATAATCTATTAAGCAACACAAAGCTCAGTCCAGGTAATGAAGTCAGCATCAGAGGATACTAAATGCATTTTTATGTCAAACTAGACCACATTGGAACGAGTCATGCTTGCAATGGGACTTAGTCTGAACTCATGACCAGAATTCCTCAGTTCAATCAGCTGAGCTACCAAGCTGGCTTACAAGATCAAGGTAACATTAGAATCTAGAATTAGGGGCCCAATCATTAAGTGACCATGCTTTCAATAGACCATCCAACAACTAACAACTCATCAAAACACAACATGAAGTACATAATAAGTATTGAATCTGTTCAAACACTCCAAGTCCTACTTCTTGAAATATGACTCACAACAGAAGTGAACCGATAAACAAGAGGGCCACATTGGCCCTTTATCGCTCACCTGAGAACAAAGGCCAATAATTAATGACCAGGTAATATAGTTTCCATCTCGTAAAACTCATTTTTACGTAGATTTTGAGATCAAAATCAAAAATGAAGGTATAATACTGTTAAACTTGTAAGCTACATGTAAAACGTAGCAAATTTTCTAATCCAAGGGTCCATAACTGAACTTGTCCAAAACCATAAGGTCATACACATTCATTGTAAATATTATTAGGGTCGGTAAATAAATAAAAGCGCTAGAGTGTAAACAAGCTAAAATATAGCAAATTTTCAAAGTCAATGGCCCATAACTCTTGAAGTTCTGGTCCAATTCCGCCCATAATACAACCTGTCCACGATCTTTTGGTTATACTCATTTACTGAAAATATTATTAGGATCGGTGAATAAATGAAGGTGCTAGAGTGTAAACAAGCTAAAATACAGCAAATTTTCAAAGTCAAGGGCCCATAACTCTTGAAGTTCTGGACCGATTCTACTCATAATCGATCTTATCCAAGATCTTTTGGTTATACACATTTACTGAAAATATGATTAGGATTGGTGAATAAATGAAGGCGCTAGACTGTAAACAAGCTAAATATAGCAAATTTTGTAATTCAAGGGCCCATAACTCTAGAAGTTATTGTCCGATTTTGCCCATAATCAAACTTAGCCGAGACATTGTGGCCATATACAAGTTTAATCACGATTCGTTAAGAGCTGCTGTTGCTAGAGTGTAAACAAACTAATTGTGGACGGACAACGGACGCCGGACATTCAACGATCCTAAAAAATACAAGAGGGTCATGATGGCCCTATAATCGCTCATCCAAGAAAAGACTGACTACTTTTATTTCTATGTTCGATTTTGAGTGCAAAACACTGCCAAAACTTACAAAACATTTTAGGGCAATTACAAAAGCTCAACATTGTGTTCTGGTGAGCAAATAAACTAAGACTAACAAAAGAATGACGACCAATTAGTACTTATAGATATAGATATAGATTTATTTCGACATAAAATGAACATTTACATGGCAATAATAACATTAAAACATACAAAAACAGTAAATTGATACATGTGTATGCATGAATTAATAAAAACAGCCATGTAAAATCAACATTAAATGTCAAGGATTATAACACAAGAAAGGGTTCAGAGGAACCCTTATTTCCATTGTGGTCCTTGATATATAGTGTTGTATGACATAGGAAAATATCACATTTGGGAATAAATTATATGAACAGGTATATATTAAATAAATAAAATTACTTATCACAGTTAAATAGCTATTATAGTAAGATAAATAGAACATTGTAGACAAACATGTAAAAATTTGATAAAAATGAAAAATAATACTTCAAATGAGTAAAAATTATCCTATTTGCCATAAATAAATACGATAATGCTGATTATGAATTAAGAATGATAATAAAAAATTAAACATGCTTATCACAGAATATTTATATATATAAATTAACAATGAAATAATTATAATGTGTTGATGTTATGATGAAATCAATACTGCATCAACAAAGAGAAGTAATCTGAATTGCCATGAGAAATAAAAATATTTTACTATCTATCTGAAAATATGGAAATATACAGACATGTTTAAAACAATTGAATTGTAGAAGCTAAATGGACTGTAAAAAATGTTCCTTGACCCTTGATTTAAAAGCAGATGTGGTTCCAGAATCCCTTATATATTGGGGCAAGTTATTCCAAAGAGAGTACCCCATATAGGCAAAAGACCTTTTGCCAAAACCTTTGACAATAGGAATAACAAATCTCTTAATGGGGTACATGTTCTTTTTAATCAACAAGATCCCAAAGAGGACTTTATTTTGAAGTGGTTGCTAACTCTGATTTGACTGCATTTGATACAATTATCATACAGACAATTACATTAATTGTACATTATCTTGCCAAATGATATTTACTTTTTTTACATCACTCAATTCATGAATGATAAAGGGGATGAATGTACCATTTATTTGAATTATAGAACTACTACAATTAATTATCTTCCACTTCAGGTGACCCTATCTAGAATTGTTTATCTATAATTACAAGTATATAACCTACTGGTTTTTTATTTCGTTCAATTTACAAGTATATACCCTGAGGGTTTTTTATCATATCATTAATCAAGATAATAATTGCAATACACAGTGCAACAGCCATCCAACTATCCAATATGTCAACAAGCAACTATCAAGTTTTATTACACTAAGCTTGTTGCATGAAAACTAAGGTATTCGACTTTGATTGTATTTAAATGCTATAATTAAATGTTTACTTCAAAATAATGAGCCATCATGTGCAAAAACGAGGCCAACTTTTATCACATTGAAGATTAAAAGCTCCTCTATATATAATGCATACTACTGATACAATGATTTTGCATTAATTCCATTTAATGTTTGATTCAATCTATCATGTTAACAATATTTTCTAAACTGATATTTTGACTGACAAAAAGTGAATTAGGTAACTTTTTACTGTCTAGCATGTTTTACAATAATCGAGAACATTGACAAATATTATATTGAGTTTCTTTTATTCTCAAAATTATGTCTGAAACATAGGCTTGATGCTATCACTCTTTCTTTATACAAAATATAAAATAATGCTCTTTTAGTTAAAGAAAGAAACTAGAGACGGGTGGGGTAAACTTTATTAAAACATGAATTACTTCATAGTGGCCTTATAAATACTTCATTAACTATGTAATCTACAATGTTTACTGATGTATTATATACCACTTCAACATAAAATTAACGATACAAATAGATAAAACATCTACAACAGATAAATAAATACATACTACACTGTACACAATGTAGTTTTACTAGGTGAATTTTTAATTATTTAACTAAGCATTAGATAAATAAATATACCAAACTATCATGTAGAATTAACTCGGTGAATCTTTAATTATTCAACTTAGTATCAGATAATGTATCTTAATTCTTAGTGGACATTTGCCCCCAATGCTTATTTTCACAAGTATTTTTAAAACCATTGAAATATATAACGTTTTTTGGGGCGGGGGGGGGGCAAATATTCACTTGAAAAATAATCATTGGGAGGCAAACGTCCACAAAGAATTAAGCACTGGTGGGCAAATGTCCACTTAGAGATAAGCATGGGGGGGGGGCAAATGTCCTACCTTCCATTTTTTCTGGGGGGCAAATGTCCACATGACCATTTTTTCATCGGGGGTGGGGATGTCCGAGGGGGAAATGTCCGTATCCCTCAGATGGTATAACAAATGATTTCAAATAAAAAAATGTTGCTGAATCATTGTATATGTTTCATGTATTTAAGCATAAATCACTTGTTTCGGGTAACAACTTATTAATTAATCATTGATTAAGCATCTTTGTTATAATACGGTATTACCATCCGGCTTATATCCATGCATTGAGTCTAATCTTATTGTATTGCCATAATAAAATGATACAAGAACACTGTATCAAATTCCAAGTTTAGAACAATAAAACATTAGTTGAACATTAATCTCATACAAACCAATTATTAAACAATGTTTTTTGTTACTTAATACCCACTAATTACAATCAGAAAGATTTTAATCAATCAATAAATGATCACTGATAATGATCAGGCAATTAAGCAATATGGTGTCAGATTAATTATCAGCATTTTGATTGAATGGATAAAATACAGAAACAGGGCCAATATAACATTGACACTGACTTGTATGAATTCGCCAGATGTGTGTTTGCCATAATTATGTCAGGTCAGGTCATTTGTACAAATTTAGCCTTCCAGCAATAAATTTTCAACTAAAATAATCAAACAAAAATCTGAAGTTTTTATCAAGTAAACATCTCAACCTTTGCACTTTTCAGTGACAAGATAAAGAGAAACATGCATTTGAGTATTTTATTTAGATTTGGTTCAGAATATTGTTAACAAATGCTATGTGCATGTATTTGTAAACCCCTTCAAATGGAATTCAGATAATATGAATTTTTCTTGAACTTTTCGTGCACACTTCACGAATAGTTCATGAAATATTATAATAATTATTTGACAGGGGTTTTAAATTACCGGTAGAGGTTAGACACAGTCAGGTTAACCAGATACAGTAGCGGTGACAGAGTCAGTTTAACCAAGTACTTGCCAAATGATCTACAAGTTAAATGTTTGTACGGCGCAAAATCGCATCCGGCAATTCAATACTAGAATGTGGCCTATGTAACATTTTTTATCAGGATGTGCGAAGTTTCAGATCAAACGAATTTGTTATTTTGACTTAACTGATCCCGAAACTAAAGTGATCATCTACTCCATCAAAAATACAAGCCGTTGATGTTTCATGAATCTCATGAATCTGGTCATATGGTTCTACAGTTCACGCGGTACTCTATATATATGTAGTCCCTGTTTCCACCCTAAAATTAAAATCAGGGGAAACTATCACCTCGATGTATCAGACGTTGCAATATCTGCTGGAATGCATATAAAATATTTAAATAAAGTCTCCAAAAATAATATTCTCCGTTGTCTGAGGGTACGTTGTCGTAAAAACCTGGTATAACGGTCCCAAACATAGATTTTCAACTGTAAAGTGACCATCTATATCGAACCATAAAGTGACCGTCTATGTCGAACCAATTAAGTCATCATTTCTCACCTGATCGGACATTTTTTGTATTGAGCTCCGAAATCGATATTTAATTAACGACAATTGCGTAAACAAGTCAGTGTCCACGCTCGCGATTATAAAATTAGTCTGTGTGAATATGTTTATAATGTTTTAAATACATCGAAACGTATAAATACCGTGTTCCGTATCTTATAACACGATTAAATGATTATTACAACACACCGATAATAAACACAGCGAATTTCTCTAATAATTTATACATCGAAGTTCATTTAGATCGAACAATTTTTCCTAAGTCCTTTGATATAAAGAGTTTCGGCTGCATTTATTGACAGATGGGCAGATTCATTCCCGTGGTTGTTTATCGATCTCGCTCCATTCTTAGACTATAAATAGCGTCTGCGTCATCAAGCTAACACTAGTTGGTGTGAGTAACACGTGACCTCGCTCTATTTCTGTTTTGTTTATATCACGTGATGACCATTGCGGATATTTCGGAATATTTCGGGCACTGTCAGTAATCTGCTTCGCGCAAGAAGTTGCGATTTTGCATTGCTACTTAAAAATAAGCATACCAGAGTGTACGGCGGGCTTCCGCCCCCGTACAATAACTCAATAAATATTTCTTTTCTTTCATGTATTGGTAAGGATTCATGACTTAAGGAAAATTATGAGAATAATGGATGAAACCTAACCCATAGATCCCCACAAGTCAATTTTCTACAAAAAGATCATCCTAATCCTACTTAACATACTGTCAGTTTTTCGACATAACATTCACATAAAAGGTTCTCTAAAATGATCTTGGTTGACCACAATGAAGCATGGCAGAACATTGACTTTTCCAACAATGACTTTAAGATGTTTTGTGAATGTTTAACCTTAATAGTATTATATACAGTTCTCATCTTGTTACATTTATACAGGAAGGTGACACATTAACAGTGTTAAATCAATAACTACTGGCTTTTACAGGCTGTCAGCAAGGTAACAATCCTGAACAGCTGACATCACCCAACTCAAGTTTTTTTCAATACAAGTTTTATTTATCTTATTTTTAATAGATTTAACACTGTTTTTTCAACAATTTTTAAGTTACTTACAGCGGCTGTTTTGCTGGACAGTATTGTAACTTCCACTTCCACAAGGAACTGGCAACTTCTTCATATATGGAGAAAAATCAACATTGTAATTTTTTTTTCATGGAAAGGTATGACCTGCATGCCGCAACCAGGAATCAAACCAGGATCAGTTGGTTACAAATTCAGCTAACTTAAACCACTGGAACACGTACCGGTACATGGCTGTGGCCAACAAGTTTTATGAACTGCTAAATACTTATTCATACCTAAGTTTCAAAATAATAATTTTCTATAATGGTAATCAATTTCTGTGGTGAACTATTTCAGTAAATTATTAAGCTGTTATGCTGTAATCCAAAATTAATCCAAAATATTGATACTGATAACATCTGATATGAACTTGGTGTTTTTATTTAATCAATGGAGAAATATCAGGCTGTGATTAGAATATTATATATTAGCCTATAGCTATAGATCCACACTTTACAAAGAAACAAAATATGACACTTTAAAGGCTATTTAAAGCATTCTGCACTTTCATTTCAAACACTTTTAAATATAATCAATTATCAAAATTAAACGATACTTTCATGTTTTACATGTGTTTTACTGTTAGCATATTGAATGCACTAAAATTAACACACAAAGAATAAGAAAAATATACATGTAGCTATAAAAGTGAGTTGTAAGACATATATAGCCAAAAAAGTCTGAATGCATTCAAATAAAGAAACAGGTAGATCTCTTTCACCTACACTGTTTCAATTAGCAAAGTATGTTTAATAGACTCATATGGATCAAAGTTTAAACATACTCAATTATGCCTATAAAAATAATTGAAAAAAAAACACATAAAAATTCAGTAGCTTACATACCTGCTTTTATTATTCATGTTGACGATAGTTTTACGCCATGTCACAAGAAGAGGACTTTTTGTCACGTCTTGTTTATTATCCATTTTATTTGAGTCATTGTCGCACAAAAACTACACAAAACCCCGAAATCATGATGAGGTTAAACTGAAACTTCCGACCTTATTTAAATTTCAGTGACTAAGCCACTGTGGGCTTTATTACTCCATTGACTAAAGATTTATCCTGATAACAGGTAATTGATCAACATAAACTCTTAACCATGTCTTAACCATCAAGCTATCAGCAAGAAAATAATAAAATAAAATATCATCCCCTCATAAAATCGTATGGCTTTGTTTTAGTAGGGTAAAAATTTGAAAACACTTTTATCAACAATAAATCTGCCATATGATCGCTTGATAAGGATCTTATTGATCTATAAATAGATATCACATGATCAAAAAAGGTTTTATCTTAAACCTAATATAAACATATTGAGAGTAGTGAAAAGTTTACAAATGGTGTTTTGACAGACAGGTGATGTGTTTATTACACCATTAGCACTTGATTGTTAATTAGGAATATTAATTAGGATGTAATAGTTTTGTAATTACCTAACATTACAGGAATGACCTTAAGTTATCAAGGACAAAAACTCATAAAAGTTTAACTGCTAATTTTGATAGTTTAATGTAAAACAATTTTAATGTTTTTATAACACTTGAAACCAGCCTACATTTATGGGTAATTATAAAGATAAAACCATCACTAACATATTCTACCTAAAACTCTAATAAATATAATTCAAAACACAAAAAATACTGGTGATATAAAAATGTTTTTTTTTTTATATTTTTAAAATAAATTTGAATTGAAATTTAAACCAAACTAACAGATGGTTACAGCTGAATAATAACACAGACATGACAGCTAAATGCAATATTCATGCAGACATCTTTGTTACATTTTAATATTAAAACCACCTGGTGTACACAGATATTATTATGCAAATTTATACATAAAAGACCTCCTTAGATGTTAAGCACACAAATGTACATTATATGGTTGAATTTATTAGTCTGGTTATGAAACTATATTCATGTCAAATATGATTCAAGTCAGCAATCCTTGCAATATCGAATCTCTAGGCCTTGTGGTTTTGAACAAGAAGATTTTTTCAATTTTGCTATACAAGTCTATATAAAATCAAGTGACCCCCGGTGCGGGGCCAATTTTGACCCTTAAGGGCTTCTTTTTACTGTGAGTTAATGTTGCACCAACAGACAGCGTCATTTCAATTTGGCAACTTTTCCACCTTTAACAGTGCTTGAAGACGGCAGTCATACACCTGGATTGAACAGAAGACCTTCTGTAAGCTAGCTAGCTCAACAGCTTCCTCATATGTGAAATTTGTCTGGTCCTAGGTAGGATACAAACTTACAGTGATATGGGGCCAGTGATTGCTGGTCAGATACCATAACCACTCAACCACAGAGAATAAATGTTTCATATTAATTACAAGTGTTTTGATTAACTTGCTGAAAATAATAATAAAACTTGGGTACAGGAAATAAAATGATTCTTTTTGGGAAATGGACAAAAAAACCTGGACAAAACCCTCAAACAAAATTGACAAATGGATTAATATAAAACTTACACTACAATTATCTTTTTTCTCTTCATTAATCTAAAAAATTACAAATATTCAGTTGTTTCAAAGATCAAAGTGAAGTATTACATACAGAGTAGATTTACTTAATACCATTAATTATCCTGGTGTGAAAAACTAATCCATCAATGCAAAGCAAGTGGAGGGTCATACAATTTCTAGCTCTAGTTTTTCCCCTATGTGTGATCCACCTGTAGATTTGACAATCTTAAAATGGTCAAATTAAATTATTTAAATTACATTACAATGTTTATTTAATTTAAACTATGAAATACAACACATGCTAGGTGCTGGACTAATTAAAATTTAATCAATTCTTATTTGTCCCCGACTTTCAATAGGGTCTTTGAATCTGAATGACCTTGATTTGGACACAGCAGATTATGAGGAACCACATTTGTTAGTATATCAGTTAAGAATATAAAATTATTTTTCATTTCTATCAAATTATTGACACAAGAAGCTCAAACACAAATAAATGACTCAAACAATAGTTTGTGTCTAAAAAGAGCAATTTATTTAAGAACAGTCAGCCAATATTAACACAAAAGCTCAATAGTTGAACCATCCTGGTTCGTTAAACCATTTCTCTCCTTTGCACTCAGACCAAACATATAAGTGACTCAGAAAACATACTCAAGATTTTGTGATTACATGGTTATCCCCCTTTAATTTACAAAAGCTACCCTCTTATTGGCAAGCTAAGCCTATTTTATCACACTTCAAGTGCCATACAGTAAAACTAATCCACACAATTAACTTAATATTTTTTTCTCTATAACAAATATTTTAATTGGTTACGCAATTTAGTCCTAATGAAATAACAGGTCTGACTTAATCTTTGTTTTGACACTTTCAGTATTTTTATTTGTGTGAAATAATTCAGTTCAATATTATCACAAGATATTTTAAGATTTTTTTTCACATGTTTGATTATGTTTGTGCTGATTCTAACAAAAATAAACATATTCTTTCATACAAATTCCTGTTAAATCAGAGTTCATAAGAAAACAACATTCTTCACTAGTGAATTTTGAATTTCATTAATTTAAAGTAATTTTTAGCCCAATGACTGAAGACAAAAATGAAGAAGCCTAAACAGCTACATTTTTCGTTCAATTTTTAATTTAGCCCTTACTTAAACAGAGGTCAGATGTCAGACTGAGTTTGACCAGGGTTCACTGCATGACCTGGTTAGGCCTTTTGTATGGAATAGTTTCATTAATCCCACCACATGTGTATAACTGTATAAACTGAATAACAAAGAAACACACTAACTTTAAAGAATAATGCACAATGTACTAGTAACACAAGTCATATCAGTAAAGACCTAGAATTTTCAGACATAGTTAAGAATAACACCAATAGATAATAGATTTGCATTTTATTAGTTCAGTACTTGAATAGGCAAGTATATATAGGCCTCGATCTGAAAAAAGACATCCCTATTAAATAAGGCAAAAGATTCATGCAAGAAGTTTTATCTTTTTTGATGCAAGCTACTTTCCAAGACAATAAAACAATGCAATTAAAGAAAAATCGTCTCCAAAAAAGACATTCCTAACAAAACAAAAGATTTCAAAATATGTGAAAAAAGTTCTGAAATTCTTAAGGCAAACCACTTATAGAGATAGTAAAACAATACACAGAAGAAAATCATCTTAAATTTTACAGTATGAAACAAGATCAATACTAACCATAGACATTTAGACAACAAACAAAAAAGTGACAAACAGACAGACATGGGACTAAATGGAGCAACGTCAACTATTTTCACACCATCGACGGGGGAAATCTAATACTCTAAATTTCCAGCAGAATATCAAATAAAGAAAATACTGCACACATAAATTCACAAGAAAGTAAATAAGAGTACAGACATATTCATCAAGTTGAGACTTCATAAAAACAAGTAACACAAGATGTAAGAAAACGTCTGTTATGATATTAAACTACTGAAGCCAATTACAAGAACCAGGAAAGATGGCATTAATTGTACAGCCCATTTACTGGCTTCCTTTCTTCAATCCCTCTCAAACTCCATTAAAACAGATTTTACTCCACAAGACTTAGAACTACATTTTTTATTAATATTAATCATTAATACATTCATTGATATTTTGTTTTATTTTTGGCTCCGATAAGACATGATTTCTGAAACCAAGGATCAACAAGATGTGTTTCTCCTCTGGGTGACCTTTGACCTACTGACCTTAAAATGCAGTGGTCCTGTAGCGGTTGTCACGAGGAACCAACATATCAAGTTTGATGGCTGTTAGTGGAAGCATTTTGATTTTATAGCCAAGGTTATTAAAGTTTGGTACAAACGGACAGATAAACAGACAGACCAAAAACAATATACTCCTGATCTATCGATATGGTTAAATTGAACAGCTTCAGAGGTTTAAAATAAACAAATCTAAACAAAATGTATGGTTTTCTATTTGGAGACAGAAGCATGAGGTCTGTGATAGTAAGGTATTGCCAGTTATTGCTAGCCTCCTCACTGCTGTGAGTTCAAATCCGACCAGAGACTAAATTCCGCACAAGAGGCAGCTGTTCAGCTAGCTTACAGAAGGTCAGTGGTGCTATCCAGGTGTAGGCCTGAGGTCTCCCTCCAACAATTAAGTTGCCAAAATGACCCTGACTGTGAGTGCAACAGTTAAAGCCCCAGTGGATGAAGGAAAACCTATTGTTGCCTTCCCTTATTAGGAAACCTGTTTCATTTGACCCACCTCCGTGGTCGAGTGGTTAAGGTCGCTGACTTCAAATCACTGTAACCTCTTACTAATAGTGGGTTGTGATTTCGAGCCCCGCTACTGACCATGTCTCATTATGTGAGAAAGTAGGCAGTTGCTTACAGAGGATGGGAGTCTAGTACTGGTTCTTCCCAGGAACGATGATTAGGTGAACTGTCTGCCTCATATGACTCTGACTGTTGAAAGGGGCATAAAACTCGATATAAACAAACAAAAAAACATGTTTCATTTATGATCAGTTACCTACCTTGATTGATTATCGTCTCCGTTAACTTGATTTCCAGATTTATTGTTACTATGGTTTTCAGTTGCCTCCCCTTGATGTTGTTGTCGTTCTTGTTTCTGCTGCTGTTGCTGTGTTTTCTGTTGTTGTTTATGTCTTGACAAACTAAAGAACAAGCCTAATATTGCCTTTAGATTTCCATCTCGTATATCTGAAACATTGAAATTAAATCATACAATACAAATAATTTTCTCTGTCAAAGCATTTTTTTAATAATATAGTCAAACCTGTGCTAAGGACTACCTCTGAATAAAGACCACCCTGTGAATAAAGACCATTATTTTGATTATTAAGAAAAAAAATGACCTGTGAACAAAGATCACAATGTCATGTCAATAAAGGTCACACAATGTCTTTCCCAAGGGTGACCTTTGTTCACAGGTTTGACTGTACAAACAAAGGTAGTAAACTAGAAGAGACCAGAGAGGTTTGCTTTGTATAAAGAGAAGAAGACTGATACTATAATTAAATTATCTGATTGAGACAAAGGTGATGATTCACAGCATTGTCAGTTGCAAGGAGACAAACAGATTATTGAAACACAGTCAATAAACTACATGTAGCCCATCACAAATGAACAAACCAACTGAGCACAAGTTAAATGTTTGTACGGCGCAAAATCGCATCCGGCAATTCAATACTAGAATGTGGCCTATGTAACATTTTTTATCAGGATGTGCGAAGTTTCAGATCAAACAAATTTGTTATTTTGACTTAACTAATCCCGAAACTAAAGTGATCATCTACTCCATCAAAAATACAAGCCGTTGATGTTTCATGAATCTCATGAATCTGGTCATATGGTTCTACAGTTCACGAGGTACTCTATATGTAGCACCTGTTTCCACCCTAAAATTAAAATCAGGGGAAACTATCACCTCGATGTATCAGACGTTGCAATATCTGCTGGAATGCATTTAAAATATTTAAATAAAGACTCCAAAAATAATATACTCCGTTGTCTGAGGGTACGTTGTCGTAAAAACCTGGTATAATGGTCCCAAACATAGATTTTCAACTGTAAAGTGACCATCTATATCGAACCATAAAGTGACCGTCTAATATGTCGAACCAATTAAGTCATCATCTCTCACCTGATCGGACATTTTTTGTATTGAGCTCCGAAATTGATATTTAATTAATGACAATTGCGTAAACAAGTCAGTGTCCACGGTCGCGATTATAAAATTAGTCTGTGTGAATATGTTTATAATGTTTTGTTTATTTGCGACATGTTGCTGAAATAAATACATCGAAACGTATAAATACCGTGTTCCGTATCTTATAACACGATTAAATGATTATTACAACACACCGACGATCGCTCCAAAATGTAATAAACACAGCGAATTTCTCTAATAATTTATACATCGAAGTTCATTTAGATCGAACAATTTTTCCTAAGTCCTTGATATAAAGAGTTTCAGCTGCACTTTCAAGAGCACGACCATTCGGGCTACCAAACAGCAAGATGCACTAGACTGGACCAGTAAGCTATTGATTGTCGTTCAGACCTGCCTTAATGTCGAACCCTGTCGTCACAGTGCCCATATAAATACTAAACTAGTTCTCGTTGTAGCGCACCAGGCAGAGTCAAATTCTCAGTCAACTGAAACCACTTTTATTGAAATATTGACACGTTTCTAGTAATTTATAGGTGATTGACATTGACGAGACGACAACGATATGAAACAGCTACTAGTATTCGGTGAATGTCACGTGATCATTGAGACTATTAACAACTTGAATAATACACAGTCTGTATGTACACATGAACACCACTTAAAAAGTAGTTTTGCTTCATCCTCAGTAATATAACACAATGCTTGATAGTGTAATAAATTCAACGCCATGTTTGTTTACTATAGTAGGATTGGATTCGGTTCGTTTATTGACAGATGGGCAGATTCATTCCCATCTTTGTTTATCGAGCTCGCTCCATTCTTAGACTATAAATAGCGACTGCGTCATCAAGCTAATAACACTAGTTGGTGTGAGTAACACGTGACCTCGCTCTATTTCTGTTTTGTTTATATCACGTGATGACCATTGCGGATATTTCGGGCACTGTCAGTAATCTGCTTCGGTGCAAGAAGTTGCGATTTTGCATTGCCACTTAAAAATAAGCATTCCATCGCCGTACAATAATAGAAAACCTGACTATAGGAAGTGCTGTGATTTTTCTTCTTCCAGCCAGCTGGATGCAACAATTACTGCAAGGTTTGAAGATCCGCAAGAAAGCCATTCTTACCAAAGCAAAGAAGAAGGGCCAAAAGGAAAGCCAGTCAAAATCGGACCAATCATAAGTTATAAGAGGCACCAGTCCTGTCTTCACATGCCAGGGCTACAACAGGAAATCAAAGTACTGAAAGTACTGTCGGACTTGATTTTTACCGTACGAGGCAAAAGAGAGAAATGTGTACCCACATCGTTCGAGCCCATACAAATATTTTAACATTTAAAATTACGGACCTATTTTCCATTCATATTGTAATGCAGGTCATATGCATGTACTATGGTAAATGACATACGCTAAGGCTTTACTATAGTCCCTTTGCTAAAATTTTAAGATGAAAAAAGTCTGATATTGGAAAGTTTAATGATTAGCACATTAATTGAAGACAATTTAATTGCATTAAAAACTCTTTATTGTACACAAACTAGTAAACAACACTTCAGTAACAGTAAATACAAACATTGATTCTTCTGGTTTTAACACAACAGAACATCGTCGCATTGAACACATTCAGGGTCACTTAAATCAAAAAGGTCCTGACACAGTAGAGTAAGACTTATATGACCTATAGTTAACCCGATGTTGCATGAAATTTAGACGTGATTGTGTAATTCTAAATAATCTGGCGTAAAAGGAACTCTTAAACAGCAATTTTTAAAAGCACGTATCCAGTAATTTACGTTCGTATTTAGCGACTCGAATTATTATTCGTAAGCCGCAGTTTAAACATTCAACCTTCGATAAATCAAACTCCCCACGCCGGCTACGCTTTGCTACTAGCCACTGCGGGGAGCGAGTCTATAAATAGCGATTCCGTCATCAAACTAACACTAGTTGGTGTGAATATCACGGAAATACGATTAAATACAAATTCGCTTTGTAATATCAAGAAATGTTAGAAAGGCACAAAACACATACATCGATGGTAGATTGTTGCAAATGCATGAATACGTCCGTAGAGATGTTTCTGAACTATCGAACGAAAACCGAAAGTAGAACTACTTTTACGGCAAGAAATTTCATTGGACAGTGAATACGCGGTTTCAATTCTACGCATTTGAATATCTCATGTATCTACCGACAAGCACTTATTTAGATACATGACTCTTTCCATGTAGTTACAATAAAATGATTTGAAATATATTTAGATCTGACACACTTAATTGGGGAAATATTCCAGATACTTCTATATAAACACACCATTTAGTTGCGTACTATTTCCTTTATATGGCATTCTTTTAACCAAGCTGTTATGGAGTCCAGCGCCAAAATATAAGTCAACGATTACAAAGGACTTGATTTTGATAAAAATCAAGTCCAAAAACGATCCAAAATCCTTCTCTACAGCCACACAGAAGACAGTGCTCAGCAACAACCTCTCAAAGCACTTCTCCATATTAGTTGACAACTTATTGATGCAATGAACAAGATTAGACTTACTTATAACAACTTAATTATGCATTGTTAGTCAGTTATGCATGATGGGCAGTTCATCATAATAACAGTACTCAGGTAGACAGTTTATCGAACAAGTGCCTGTAGACAGTTTATAAGGCCAGTGTTGGTTGGCAGTTTATCAAACCAGTGCTCTGGGATCACAAGCTAGTTCCTACCTGTTCCATTTCATGCTGCAAGAAACTACCTGTTTCTGCATGGTAGATGGAACTTACAAATGATTTTTGGATGCAGTATCTTCAGTCAACTTGTCTAATAGAAACATAAGCGTCACCTAGGATTCAAACGCACAAGTCCAACACTCTAGTGATAGCTACTGATAGAGCTACTCTGGAAAGTGTACCATGCTTATAAGAAAGACTGGTAAAGTACAGAAAGGTGATAAAAACATGTTTCCAATTACATCCCCAGAACATACGGTCAGTTTTTTCTTTCTTATTTTGTGAGATATAAATGTAGTTCATACAAAAATTTAAATATCTGCAAGAAATAAATTAACCATGCTATAAAAACTCCTGGCAGATCAGGCTTGATTAGGTTAGTGGAAACCTGGATTTTTTTTATTTTATGCTTAATTTATACATCACACACTAATTGATGGATGAATTTATGTAAAATGCAGAGTCAATAATTTATGCAAGAACTTGTGAAAATGTTCGGCAACATCAGAGTAATGCTTATGATCCCTCACTTAATAAGAACCGGTTTTCCATGTCTCAGATAAAATCATTGTGGAATAAATGATTGATGACTTCAAATGAATGATTGATAAGTTCGACAGATATAGAACATTTTAGAGCACATGGCCAATTAAAGTAAGTTTGAAGGTTTGCAGAATGACATTGATAACTTCACCTGTAGATATTTTTATAATACTGGAGGGTTAATTCAAAATGGTTGAGCAAAAGTAGTGTAGCTTAACCTTGTTAAAGAGTCACTTAAGATATTTTTGTACTTAACACTCATAAAACTCCATAGATCATTCATACAGTGGACCAATCTAACCGTTTGTTTGTTTATGTGGGGTTTTATTTGAAGCAGACAGTTCACCAAATCATTGTTCCTGGGATGAACCAGTACTAGACTCCAGTCCTACGTAAGCAACTGCCTACTTTCTCACATAAAGAGACATGGTCGGTAGCTGGGCTTGAACCCACAACCCTCCATCAGTGAGAGGTTACAGTGATTTAAAGTCAGCAACCTTAACCACTTGACCCTGGGGGCGGGTCAAATCTAACAGCGATATGGTTATAACAATTCAGTTTTTCCAATCATAGCTCAGATCACAAAACTAACAAAATCTTATACTTATAAAGGTGATTTTCCAGACTATTAATAATATTCATATTCAAAGAAATGATGGAGAATTTTAACTTCATCACCTAAGCAACATAATTATTATATTATAGTTTATTCAACTGATATTTGCAGAAAATTAATGAAAATCATCATCTCAAGCATGTATCTATTACGTATAATCATAAAGTTTAGATTAATTATTGTATAATTAGACACTGGCTGGAAAATTTTACTGCATTTCAGTATGAGGAGAATGACGAGAAAAAACTGAAATTTATGTCTTTGTGGTTTCGTGCATACAATCTTAATTTGTATGATATATGAAATATTTACACACTTGAGACAAGCCTTGAAGGTAATTGTATGCAGTCATATAACATGCAAAGTTCTTCCTCCTGATACCATGCAGCATAAATAAGGTGCCATTTCATGTCAAATGGACATTTACCTACTTAATGTCTAATTACAACCAGGGGAGATAATGCTCACATCACTTGGGGATACACAAATAGACTATTTGAAATATGTTAATTGCTAGATTGCGTTGTTATGTATCTCCATGACAATATCTTCATATAATGAATTCTAAGCACACATAATAAAAGAATGTATGCATAGCTTGCAGTTTCACACTGTGTCATGCAATATGCACATTATGCCATTGAGTGTTTTTGTCACCAAATAATCTCCTATTATAATCAACTACTTAAAACTCCAGAGTTCAGCATCATTGAGTGTCTATACAATTATTGAATCAATAAATGATTCAAACATGTTCTCCACAAGCTACCATATTGTTAACAGCTAGGGCAGCTTTCAGTCCCAGGCAATGTTTTGCATTTGTTGCATTGGTATAATCAAGTCTTAAAAGCATGTTTTGCAATAGCCAACAGTGTGATGCTAATGGCCATTGAACTTGATTCTTGAATCTTGCATGTATGAATACAAAGTTACATCCTTTAATGTTTTTCATGATTATTCTATAATTAAGACCTTCATTGTCTAGTATGGTAGCAAATTAAGCAAATTTCTGTAAGTTGTGTCTATGAGGGAAGAGGCAGGGTGGATGAGGGGGCTCTCTCTGGTGAAGATACTTTAGCCTACTCCCAGTCTTACACTTGGTTACTTCTCTCACTGTAATTTACTTCTATCTTGTGTGTCATTTCAGTAATTCATATCAAATGCAGTTGACATTAATAACATGTTTTATCAAAATTAATTCTCTTACCTTTCGCAGTAATGCCATCAATGTTCACGCCAAGATTAACCAGAAATGTCAGGCATGTGTTAATATTTTCAACCTGAAAAGAAAAATAATGTCATATCAAGTACCAATACATTGATAACAACAATCATAACTTTCTCAAACAATAAACAAAAAGTCTGACTTTATCAACAAAAAGATTTCAAGAGTATTGTTTCTTGGTTAAAAAATGTTCCATAGAGCCTGTAAAATATCTGTCAGTTTTTATCTATGACAAAATATCCATTAATGTCCACTGTTAGAGATTGCAAGAAAAGATACGTCACAAACAAACATCAGACAATTTTCTCCAACAAGATCCTGAGAACCCATCCAACAATCCTAACAATAATTCATACCTTCCTTCAGAGAATTATTCAGTTATCTTGTACAAAAAAGGTGGCAACGTAAAAGACAATTGTTTTCCTATAAAACATTAACATGCTAAAATCCCTGATGATTCAATTATCCAAAGAATATATCCATAGCGACCATGAAAACATTACAGAGTGTCATTTAAGAGACTGTAAGATCTGCTACTATCATACAAAACATTTTAGATAATGATGCCAACAAAAGTTCTTAGAATCATTTCCAAGACAATATCAGCAATGAGGTCTTAAATGGACTTAATTATTCATGGTCAAAAAACATGGTCATCTTTTCTTTCCTAAAAATGGTTTGGAAAATTACCAAATCCCATGTGACCTGCAAACACACACATTTTCCAAATTCTGACTGGTATTTACCCAACTTTACATGATCTCCAACTTTAAGTTCACTACAACAACATGTTTTTTTTTTTTTTTGCAGAGACTAGTTGCTTTCCCCAAAAGGAACAAGGTTCAAAACGTGTTCTACCTAAATTGCATATTTTGCAAGTCAGAGATTTCCAAGCCAGACCTATGTGGACCAATGTACAAACATTTAAAAGATCAAGCAGATTATAATAGCCTCATTGAATAGTAGGTCATAATAAAAACATACAATAACCATCCAAATATGTAAGTTATTTATCAGTTGTTAAATGACCCATTTGACAACAATGGTCATTCCAGAGCTGCAAGAGGAGAAACAGAAGAACCTCTGTGAGGCACCCTACTCTTTTCAAACAGATTTTCCTTGTTCTTTATCTTGCCCTGGATGTGATTGTTAACCTAAACAAGATCCAGTTCAAAGGCAAGGACTGGACACTATTATTACTTAGGTATCACCATGGAAATAAATAATCACAAAATGCCAAGTTCAATGTAAAAGATCAGTTTGAATTAATCCAATAATTTGTCACAGAAATCCAAATAGAAATAAGAGAGGAATTCCATAAATATACAACAGTAGAACACCAGAAGAGGTCTACAGGAATTATAGTAAAATGTTAATGCTCTTGTAATAAAATCCAGTGAAAGCATTGGATTCCAATCATAAAAGACTTCATTGCAGGATAATTGTGATTGTACAGAAATACATGAAAACAGACAAAAACATACCAAGATGACAATTGAAAGCCATAAACGATGTTAGTCTAATGGTAAGAGACAGGACTGATCCTGTTTATGTTTATTTATTTGGGTCAAACACTGTTTTTCAACAATATTTTAGTTATACATGTAATAAATATATGGCGTCCAATTCACCTAACCAGTTTCCCTGGTTGGTATTCTAACCAGTATTAACTTACCCTTCAACAAGGAACTGGAAACTTCTCCACATGTGGAGGAAAATCTACATTAGTGTCAAATTTTCATGGAAGGGTATGACCTACCGCGACCATGAATCGAACCCAGTTTGCCGGTTTACAAATTCAACGCACTAACCACTGGACCCAACCGCAGCCACTGATTCTGTATTACAGGTAATGGTTTAGGATTCTAAATTTTGGCAGACACTTATGTTAAAACTGCAGACAATTTCATTATACACCAGCTTAACAATTAAGAGGTTAAAAAAAACTGAGAAAAATCCCAAGACATTAAGACTTTTTGTCTCGAAAGAAATCATTTTAACACCACCTCTAACTCAGAAAGACAGCTCATTGTTGGATACAGATGGCTTGAGAGATTTTTCCTGTGACATTATATCTCAGGAACAATTTTTAACAAAGAATATGAATTTATAAAATGGCAATAACCTTGCTTCTATAGTATCACCATTGGGAGTCACAAACTTGGTCATCTCTTTGTATAGAACAAAACTAGGTCAAGGGAGATAATTAAATACACAAGTCATAACTTGATGTTCACCAGTGCACACTGGAATAATTATAATTCTAGAGACTAAAAGAAAATATCTCTTTACTATGATTGATCGAAATAAAATGGGACTCATTAAAATTCCTGGAAAATGTTTTATTTTTAAACAATGCAATAATTCACAGTAGAATTGACTTGAAATTTTCCAGGCCTAAATTGACACCATCATGCAATGGCCTAAAGTATATAAAATTGTCTTAAAAAATTGAGAAAAAAATCAGAACTTTTTTTGCAGAGAGTTTTGAATGGAGGCAAAAATAGCGTCATGTTGATTTACATTTCAATTTGAAATAGCTGAGAGATGCTTGTATACGCTTTCAGTAGAAAATTCAGAAGAAATAGTTGATAAAAGCTATCATATGATAATAATAGAAATACCTTGTACCTTAATCAAGAGAGTGATATGATGCAATATATATTAACAATACCAGTCTCTAGTACCGGTATAAAATTATGACATTAGTCGAAAAGTGCTTCTATTACAAAATATCATTAATTCTATTTTTTTACCAATTTTCTAACACATGCAATACCTTTTTTTTGTTAAGATTACTGTCTAAGCATATATATAAAACTCATATTTCAAGATAACCCCTTCGTGTGAAATTAATGAAATCATGAATTGTTCATGAACTGTTCTTGCATACTCCATGAATAGTTCATGAAGTAGGAATAACTTGCTGATCAGATTTAAAATATTTTCATAATGGCATGGTAGGATTACTAACTAAGAAATTAAATTGTAAGAAAATTTCCCTATCAATTTGACAGACAGGAAATTATGATATAGATCAATATTTACCATAGACCAGCCTCCAACAGCACAGAGAACACATTTGTACTAAGCTTGATATATCCATACATACAAAGTGATATATTATTTAATACACACAATTCACACCATATAATCACAAAATATGAGTTCTCGTAATATCAAATTGTGAGAATCACCCTAAGTCTCTTAGACAGTAAACTGGTGAATGTTCTTCATTTCAGTTCGTAAAAATTTCCAAGAGAGAGAAAATGTGAAGAACCAGCCTCTATGTCAGCCACACGAAGAATTTTTTGTTCAATTGAAAAATTGAGTTCACCAAAAATACATCAACAATTAGACTGCTCGCTGATATATGTATCCTGATATTTTTATAGTAATCCAACGAACATAAGATGTAATGAACACTGCTAAGGCTTGATTTGAAGCATTTCAGCTTCATCTAAAGTATTGTTCAGATAAGGGATCCCATTACAAATTAATGTACACGAGTTAATCAAGCAATCAGAGTGATCGTTAAACGAACAGCCTTACAAGTATCAGCTTCCAAATGTCAGAAATACTCCACCGATAAATTTGTGACTATTTATTGATTAAAGTGTTCACTTTTTTACCCCCAAACCATAGTTCTTTAGTTTTATTCCTAGCACAGCTGTACAATAACTCACATTAAGTTGACAGATAAATTTGAGCCCTTTTTATGACTTTTTACAATTTTTTATCTGAAACCATAATTTTCAGTGCTTTTTTGCTGTTCATAAATTTTATCCCCGGGACACAACTCCACAGCGAGTCATATAATATTTCCTCTAGTCTCCTTGACTAGAGGCCATTTATTGATTTTTATTTTTATCAGAAACCGTTTAGGGGCATAGCTTAAATGATGACATTTAATATCAAAGTTACATGAAATCAACTTCAACAACGAAATATGCCTCCGTGTATTGATTTTTTCTCTTTTTACATCAGAAACCATTTTAAGCATACAGGCAATGACATTACTGGGCAATATAACAGTCTTGCACAAAAAATGATAGATAATACATCAATATCAAAACAATGAATTGTATTTGTAATATTAAACCTATACTTTAAGTAGACAAGTAAAAACCAGAAATAGTACATACAATCAAAGCAGTGTTAGCAACCACCTTCAAGTAAAGCCACACTGTAAATAAAGGCCATTCTTTCAAATCCTCTATTGATTATTCAGAGCAAAATGACCTCTAAATAAAGGCCACCTGTCAATAAAGGCCACTTAATGTCTTTTCCAAAGATGGCCTTTGTTTTATAGGTTTGACTGTATATGTGATGATCGAGTCTAAAGACATGATTCTAAGAAAAAGCTTGATGTATATCATATTTTCAAGTGAAAAAAAGTCTGATAAGATACTAATTAGCAATGACAGAGTACTCATATTTTCAGTATAATGTTTCGAGACCCAGTTCTCTCAATACCACGTTAAAATATGTAATTTCAAACTGTACTCAAAATAACCCCATATGATTTCTTTGAATTTAAACAGTTAATATTCCTGTCCTTTTCCGTAAAGCCTTTATTCATACATGTATTGTCTTTGGTCATATTGCCTTCATAACTTCCTATTCAGAAAGTACATCACCTCCAAATAAAGGCAACCCAGTGAATAATGGCCATTCTTATGAAAACCGTCATTGATTATTTAGAACAAAATGACCTCCAAATAAAGGTCACCTGTCAAAAAGGCCACATTGTGTCTTTCTAAAGGATGGCCTTTGTTAACAGGTGTAACTGTATTAATGCATGTAATTAAACCTTTAACTATATAATTTGGTGCCTAAATATAACAAGAATGTAATTTAACTGCAGTAAATTGCAGGATTTTGCTCTAGTTAAAAGATGAGGGTATCCAATTATTTGTTGAGCAAATAAATTAGAAGAATGAAAAAATGTAAGAATCACTAAACTGAACCAAAAGAGCAGACATTTGGATCCTTTTCTAGGATTAATTTAATTAGTATAGATATTACATTCAATATTTACAGACATAAATAAAAGGATAAAAGTTTTTTTGGCATAATAATACATGAACAGAACATAATGTATTTTAAGTAAAATACAACTGCTGAATTCATGTAGCATATTATTTACTGTCTCTAAAACCTCCTATAAAGTTTGGGTACACTAAGTGCACTGATGTTAATCCAAGTAACTTCAAGTTTTTTGGCATACTTTTAAGACAAAATGGATTTATACATTTTTATACAAAATGTATAAATAGAATAAACAAGAGGGCCACATTGGCCCTTTATCGCTCACCTGAGAACAAAGGCCAATAATCAATGACCAGGTAATATAGTTTCCATCTCGTAAAACTCATTTTTACGTAGATTTTGAGATCAAAACCAACAATGAAGGTATAATACTGTTAAACAAGCTAAAACGTAACAAATTTTCTAATCCAAGGGTCCATAACTCTTGAAGTTGTGTTCCGATTCCACCCATAACTTAACTTGTCCAAAACCATAAGGTCATACACATTCATTGTAAATATGATTAGGATCGGTGAATAAATGAAGGCGCTAGAGTGTAAACAAGCTAAAATATAGCAAATTTTCTAAGTCAAGGGCCCATAACTCTTGAAGATGTGGTCCGATTCCGCCCATAATCGAACTAGTTCGAGATCTTTAGGTTATACTCATTTACTGAAACTATTATTAGGATCGGTGTATAAATGAAGGCGCTAGTGTGTAAACAAGCTAAAATATAGCAAATTTTCAAAATCAAGGGCCCATAACTCTTGAAGTTTGGGTCCGATTCCGTCTATAATCGAACTTGTCCAAGATCTTATGGTTATACAAATTTACTGAAAATATTATTAGGATCGGTGAATAAATGTAGGTGCTAGAGTGTAAACAAGCTAAAATATAGCAAATTTTCAAAGTCAAGGGCCCATAACTCTTGAAGTTCTGGTCCGATTCCGTCCATAAGCAAACTTGTCCAAGATCTCTTGGTTATACACATTTACTGAAAATATTATTAGGATTGGTGAATAAATAAATGCGCTAGAGTGTAAACAAACTCAAATATAGCAAATTTTCTAAATCAAGGGCCCATAACTCTTGAAGTTCTGGTCCGATATTGCCCATAATCGAACTTGTCTAAGATCTTATGGTTATAATTATACATTTACTGAAAATATGATCAGGATTGGTGAATAAATGAAGGCGCTAGAGTGTAAACAAGCTAAATATAGCAAATTTTGTAATTCAAGGGCCCATAACTCTAGAAGTTATTATCAGATTTTGCCCATAATCGAACTTAGCCGAGACATTGTGGCCATATACATTGTGAGCAAGTTTAATCAAGATTCGTAAAGAGCTGCGGTATCTAGAGTGTAAACAAACTAATTGTGGACGGACGACGGACATTCACCGATCCTAAAAGCTCACCTGATGAATCAGGTAAGCTAAAAAAAAATAGGGTGTTATATTTTACAGTATTGAAATATGTCAAGTTATTAGAAATATTTTAACCAATCAGACTCTTTAGATTTAATTTAAAGCTCCTTTACAGACTTTGGTAATGGTGAGTCACATTTTTTTCACCAAAGTTGGGGTGGTTGGGTGGGGAAATGATATATAGAGGATAGGGATTTAGTAAGAAATACTGATCTCTATGATTCAAATTATTTCTTTCATGACTCTCTTTTGGGAAAAACAAAACTTTTAATAAACCCCCACATAAGTTTGTGCTCCAAATTTAAATTGATATTAAGAATGCCCCCTTCAGATATAATTCCAAGCGCTAAGTATTATGTCCAGTTTAAAGCGATAGGGAACAGTAAAACATCTAGAATAAGACCTTGTTCTGATAATAATATTCTGAAATCACATGACAAGTACCAATACATGCCTTTATTACAATAATTTGATGATTAAAATGATTTACAGCACAAGGCTGTGTCATGTCAGACTCTGGAAAGAAACTAAAGCTAAAATCTCCCTTAGTGCCAATAACGTTAATTGGGGGCACTTCCAAATTACCATACCATATCCAAGCTCATGATTTGGAACCAATCATAAAGAAAAAAAAGCCCTGTTCATGGCCTCGTATCATCTCCAAAACTGTACACACCATTATTTATTGCCAATGTTTAGACAGTCTAGATTTATATTACTGACAAGGGTATGTATGATATGACTAGAAATACCAGAAGAAAATCAATACTAAATTTGGTAAGTGAATGGAATGCCAAGTACCGCTAACAGGGTAAGAGGCTGTCACCAATTTATGACACAAAACGGATGAATAAGTATATCATTTGACATCCAAATATAGACAAAAGGCATAAAAAGAATAATGATTTTGGCTTCAAAGAGAAATACTCCAAGTAACAAATGCCAATTTTTATGAAATGGGGTTAAAATATGGTACATTTAAAGAACTAGAAAACATACCATGCAATAACAATGTTCATTTAAATAAAACGGTAAAAGCAACTAACAAGCTGTTATGATTTTGATGGCTTCTAATGATAATCCCTTGAATAAATTTGTCCTGGGAGTAATTATCACCTATCCCCTAAACAATTATTGTACGGCGACAGAAGCCGTCGTACACTCTGGAATGCTTATTTTTAAGTGGCAATGCAAAATCGCAACTTCTTGCACCGAAGCAGATTACTGACAGTGCCCGAAATATCCGCAATGGTCATCACGTGATATAAACAAAACAGAAATAGAGCGAGGTCACGTGTTACTCACACCAACTAGTGTTAGCTTGATGACGCAGTCGCTATTTATAGTCTAAGAATGGAGCGAGCTCGATAAACAACGACGGGAATGAATCTGCCCATCTGTCAATAAAAGCAGCCGAAACTCTTTATATCAAAGGACTTAGGAAAAATTGTTCGATCTAAATGAACTTCGATGTATAAATTATTAGAGAAATTCGCTGTGTTTATTACATTTTGGAGCGATCGTCGGGGTGTTGTAATAATCATTTAATCGTGTTATAAGATACGGAACATGGTATTTATATGTTTCGATGTATTTATTTTAGCAACATGTCGCAAATGAACAAAATATTATAAACATATTCACACAGACAAATTTTATAATCGCGAGCGTGGACACTGACTTGTTTACGCAATTGTCATTAATTAAATATCGATTTCGGAGCTCAATACAAAAAATGTCCGATCAGGTGAGAAATGATGACTTAATTGGTTCGACATAGACGGTCACTTTATTGTTCGATATAGATGGTCACTTTACAGTTGAAAATCTATGTTTGGGATTGTTATACCAGGTTTTTACGACAACGTACCCTCAGACAACGGAGTATATTATTTTTGGAGACTTTATTTAAATATTTTATATGCATTCCAGCAGATATTGCAACGTCTGATACATGGAAGTGATAGTTTCCCCTGATTTTAATTTTAGGGTGGAAACAGGGACTACATATAGAGTACCTCGTGAACTGTAGAACCATATGACCAGATTCATGAGATTCATGAAACATCAACGGCTTGTATTTTTGATGGAGTAGATGATCACTTTAGTTTCGTGATCAGTTAAGTCAAAATAACAAATTCGTTTGATCTGAAACTTCGCACATCCTGATAAAAAATGCTACATAGGCCACATTCTAGTATTGAATTGCCGGATGCGATTTTGCGCTGTACAAACATTTAACTTGTTATATTATATTGTTTGCTACCACTGTTCTACATCAATATACACCCATCTCTCCAGATGCATGAAGTAAACAAACAGCAGGGACAACAAGGAGGTAACCCTACTCAGGGGTAGGTAGGCGGAAAATATTTTTGTTTACTTTTAAGAATGTACCCAAAATACATGCCGGAATGCTATTTTCATAATGAAAAAAAATCTGCAGAAGTAAAAAAATTGTGTAAAGGCCTTTGTCTTAGAAAGATCCTGAGAATACAGTGGCCACAAATTATTTCCAACAAAGTAGTAGAGGAAAGAATTGGAATAGGAGATATCAACACTGAAATCAAGTGCAGACGATGGAGATGGTTGGGACATGTCATGAGAATGGATGATAATAGGTATCCCAAAATAGCATTAAGATGGACACAACAAGGACTAAAAAAACGAGGGAGACCAAAAGGAACATGGAGAAGAACAGTTGAGGCAGAGATGAAAGAAATGGGAACAACCTGGAAAACAACAGAGAAAAAAGCCCAGAACTGATCTGTAGATGGAGACCTTGTACACTAAAGAGTGCGAAGAGGATTAGGTAAGTTTGTCGTGAGTAGGTAGTGTTACTGCAAACAAATATTTTTAAGGATGGCCCTATGCTAATTGTAATTCTGTCTCCAAGGATATCCAAGGCAGAATGGGACAAAAAGTTTAAGTCAACTCACAGAAACATTCATGAATTTAAGACAAGTAATACATCATTTACAGCAAGAACTAATACAATGCCATATCTTGAAGGTCGTCGAACATGAATAACTGTAACCTATTTGATTAAAAAGTGTTTTTCTAAAAGAAACAAACAAAGGATAAGAGTCTCCACACAATAGAAGAAGAGAATGTATACATCAATACACAATGATTGACAAACAAAGAAAAAGCATATAAATAATGGATCATTTTTAGAGGAGAATTAGGAAGATATATCATGATAACTGTCCACTAAATTATGATTAATTCACAATATTTGAGACTTTGTATGTGGATAGATGACACCACATTCTGTGGTCTATTGTTTACTTATTGACATATTGATAAAAATTCTGCTTAACCGAAAGAAAAGATCATCCAATGATTTATTCCCACAATAACTTGAATTTTATGTGACTATAAGCATTAAAATAATTATGCATAATG
The DNA here is from genome assembly GCA_964023205.1 of Lutraria lutraria. Classification (NCBI taxonomy): domain Eukaryota; kingdom Metazoa; phylum Mollusca; class Bivalvia; order Venerida; family Mactridae; genus Lutraria; species Lutraria lutraria. The sequence goes on from OZ026835.1 coordinate 41,641,351, forward strand.
GATGAAGACAATATTTCAAACTTATCCAAGTCATGCACAGTTAAAGCTGTAAATAAAGGTCACCCATTGGAAAGACAAAAGTGGCCTTTATTTTGAGGTCATTTAGTTCTAAGTAATCAAGGGTGCTTTTTAAAAGAATGGCTTTTATTCACTGATTTGCCTTTTATTTGGAGGAGGCTGCTAAAGCAGGTTTTACAGTATATATGAGATAGAATTTATTGGTGCATATTTCAGACTCCTTCATTCAACTCCAAAACATATCAAGGCTTGGTATAGTGTCAGATGAACCAGATTCCACCACATGTTCAGAACAATGTCGTACAAAACATCACCATACTATGACCTTTACAGAGATCGATCTTACCATCTCTTAGTTGATCAGCCATCAACATATCAACTATGTTACTGCTGTCTCATGTGTTACCTAGGCATGGTGGGTTTCCAAGAACTACATATTAGGAAATTAAGGAATTAAGTTCAAAATGGATTCAAAGACTTGTAACAGTTAAGAAAGAGAATATTCCCTATAGCATATTGTACTAATTAACAAACCAATTCAGGGGTTAGGGTATATTTGCAATCGAAATTAATTAGATACATCTACATACTATCCTTACATAATCTCATTTCCTCAGTCAAGCAAATATACGACCAAATTAGTCTGAACAATAAACCCAGGTCTGCATACTTTCTCTAAAAGTTCAAGGTTCATTACCAGTTATAATGCAATACCAGGCAATTAACAGCTAATTGCTAGAATCCTAAACATAATCAGAAGATTGCAATGTAGAAAAAATACCAATAAAATAAATCATACAGCGAGGGATCAATACAATCTATTTATTCGCAGGCTGTTACAGAACATTCTGAGATACAACAATGTGTTGAAATAAGAATAAGAATTAATTGAAAATAAAATCTAAACAATATGATTCCATTTTTATGATTACCTAATACTTTTTTGTGTAGAAGTATACATGTCTTTATATGAGGCAATTTATTTTGATCATGTGATTAATGTTCGATGGACATAAGAACACAAAAAAAGACATATTCCAATTTAATTCTATATCATACATGCAATACAATGCTTCAACATCGGTCAATTGTGAAACAAGGAATGATTTATAGATGACAATGAACTAATACCCCAATTCCAGAAAATGATCACAAGATAATACTCTATTTGTCTTGAGGAACTGATTTGTCTTATAATGTTTTACAATAAATGAGATTTTGGTAAATGACTCTTCACACTGAAAACAGATTTGGTTGATGAACTCTTCACAAAGAAGATAGAAATTTAAAGAAAACCAATGTGAAAAACTGCTTTGTCATAGTTGTAGAAATCAGAAACTTTATAATTCCATCCTTAAAGTACAGTTTATGATGAAGTAATAAACTTACAGTTTCAAAATTTACTCCATCAATGAGGAAAGATTATTCACATTCACATACTTTATAGACAGAATAATCCCTATCCAAGGAAAAAAATCTTGCAATGCTTAAAGAAACAAAATAATAAATTGTTCAAGAAAAATCTTAAAATTCAACATCATCGATCAGACAAAGCAAAGGCAGCTAACTACATGTTAACCATTCTAGTTGGGTCCAATGAATTAAGCACTGAAAGTATGGCCACAGCCAACTCAGGTCTCATCTAGTTAGTATGACCAGCATTACATTCCAATATTATCATTGTACAAGATAAATATTGATGCCAAGATGAATTAACAACATCTTCACAAGTTGGTCAAGTGGCAATATTTACATCAACAGGTTTCTAAATGTACCTCCTTAGTTCATCTATTGACCAGAGAATAAAGCATTAATAGTAAATAAACATTTCTTTGTGTATGATATTCATATTACACAGACCACCTATCTGGCTTACAGTAAACATTTCAGCTTTATTACCAATGTCAGAATGGTATTCAATCTTTTACAAAAGGAGCATCATAAGTATAAAATAAAGGAAAGTCATTCAACTAGAACAATTAGGACAGGACATCACTGGAATCTCAAAGTGAACAACAGATGACTCAGTATTATTTGACTTATACTTTGATAATTATGTCCTTTGAAATCATTATTTTTTCTTGAACTACTCTTGCATACTTTGTGAATAGTTCATCAAGTATACTGTAAATGTAACTTATTTGACAGGGGCGATTCATGACATATCAAGAAACAAACACTATTGTGGTCATGAAGAGTTGGACAATGCTTTTCTTGTAAATGAAACAATGACTACAGAGACTTCTGAATACAAAGCTTTCTGCCAGTCTGTAACCAGGCTAAGAAATCAGCCAGGCTAATTTGTGTTATGATGTTTAAGAATGTTAAAATTCTGACCCACTGGTATCCCATAGGAAAATATATCTTTGTTGCTATGGTAACCATTAGAGCTTTAGAAGATTTAGCTTGTTTTACCATGTTTTACAAGATGACAACCCATGGGTGATTGATAGGTATTTGAATCTACCAACAACAGATGGTTGTAGTAAAGGTCAAGGACACTGTAAGCAGACAACAGTCTGGATGAATTAGGATATCTCATGATTGGCTTAACTTTAATCCAGAAAGAAACACATAAATCATTTTAAAAACAACAGGTAAACCATACAACATATTGGTTACAAAACTACTTCAAAAACCACCAACAGGTAAACTTGAAAATATGTCAGCAAATTAATAAGAGTTAATGAATGCTTGAGTTAATGTTATGGATGCTTTAAGTGTATTTTAAAATCAATAAACATTTTATTAATGTACAGTATTACTCAAATTACATCCATTGTGCAAAAGTGTAAGTAATACATACATGTACATGTTTAGCCATATTAAAATGTATGAGTATATTGTTAGCTAGAACAAATTGTAATACCAGAGGTAATGAAACTTATATTCATTATATATATTTACAATATGCAGTCCAGGTAAAATTATTTGAAACAATACATCTGATTGTTTTTGAATACTAAAATCAGACCACAACGTGACGTTAGCATTCTGCAGCTGGTATCGAAACGCAACCTGTGGCTCAGTGTAATCCTTATCAGCCAACCATACAACAGCCTTGGTCTCAGTTTAAGCCCCATAAGGTTCTGAGCCAATCACAAAGCCTAGCACACAGTGTTAGCCCAATAAGGTACAGAGACAAATCATACAGCCTGGGGAAAAGAGTAAGCCCCATTAGGTGCTGAGCCAATCACACAACCATTGCCTCAATATAAGCTCTATAAGGTGCTGAGACAATTGCACAGTATTGGCTCAGTATAAGCCTATAAGCTGCTGGGCCAATTGTACAGTCTTGGCTCAGTATAAGCCTATAAGGTGCTGGGCCAATTGCACAGTATTGGCTCAGTATAAGCCTATAAGGTGCTGAGCCAATTGCACAGTCTTGGCTCAGTGTAAGCCTGTAAGGTGCTGAGCCAATTGCACAGTCTTGGCTCAGTATAAGCCTATAAGGTGCTGAGCCAATTGCACAGTCTTGGCTCAGTGTAAGCCTGTAAGGTGCTGAGCCAATTGCACAGTCTTGGCTCAGTATAAGCCTATAAGGTGCTGAGCCAATTGCACAGTCTTGGCTCAGTATAAGCCTATAAGGTGCTGAGCCAATTGCACAGTCTTGGCTCAGTATAAGCCTATAAGCTGCTGGGCCAATTGCACAGTCTTGGCTCAGTATAAGCCTATAAGCTGCTGAGCCAATTGCACAGTCTTGGCTCAGTGTAAGCCTGTAAGGTGCTGAGCCAATTGCACAGTCTTGGCTCAGTGTAAGCCTATAAGGTGCTGAGCCAATCACGTAGTCTTGGCTCAGTGTAAGCCTATTAGGTGCTGAGCCAATCGCGTAGTCTTGGCTCAGTGTAAGCCTATAAGGTGCTAAGCCAATCATCCCACAACCAATGCAAAACTTGTCTCCTCATATTTCCTAAATGTGACACAAAGAGAATAAAACATCCAGTGACATATTGATGGTCCTCAGCTGACAAACAGACAGGAGCAAATTAAGCTGAAAGCATCAATTGATTTTCACTCCCTCCATGGTAGTCATTACAAAGGGTGTGATTGTTTTGACAGAGCAGCTAAAGTTGCTATTTGTAAGAGCAAGGACATTTTATTGGATTAAGATGTAGAAAAAATGCTGGTCTAGCATTACTGAAAAATCTCTTACAATGAATAGAGCACAGAACCAAACGAGAAGATACCGTACACATCATAATCAGTTTATTGATTGGAAAAAAAAGATGTCAACAATCTGTGTTTCATCAACATTTTATTAATGTGTTGAATGTTCACCGGACATTACAGTTTCAATAGCAGCCTTTGAAATCAGGTATTAACTGCTTGTACTGGTTTAAATTACACTTTTGAAAAGTGATTTCTTTGTTTGAAAAATTCTTTCATCAGAATACTGAGATTTCTGACCCACATGAAAAATTCACACTTCATTGTTATGTCACAATAGGACCAATATGCAGGGAGATACTCTCCTCCGCACAGAAGGATGTAAAACAACAAGAGGGCCAAGATGGCCCTATATCGCTCACATGACAATCACTGTTCACTCATTAAAACATTGTTTTGAACCGGTGACCTAGCTTTTGACCCCAGACGACCTATGTTCGAATTTGTCTTACATATCATTAAGACAAACAGTCTGACTAGGTTTGGTGAAGATACGATCAAAATTTGACATCTACAGTGTTAATAAGGTTTTCCTAAGATTTGACCTTGTGACCTGGTTTTTGACCCTAGGTGACCCATATTTGAACTTGTCCTTAATATCATCTGACAAGGTTTGGCCAAGATCCAATCAAAACCATGACATTTAGAGCTTTTACAAGATTTTTACCTAAAATTTGACCTTGTGACCCAGTTTTTGAACCCGGCTGACCCATGTTCATACTTGACCCACATATCATTGAGGCAAACATTTTGACAAGGTTTGGTGAAGATCCAATTAAAACTGTGACATCTACAGTGTTAACAAAGTGTTCCTAAGATTTGACCTGGTGACCTAGTTATTGACCCTAGATGACCCATATTTATACTTGACCGTTATATCATTAAAACAAACGATTTGACAAAGTTTGGTGAAGATCCAATAATAACTGTGAAATCTACAGTGTTAACATGGTTTTTCATAAGATTTGACCTAGCGACCTAGTTTTTTACCCAAGATGACCCATGTTCGAACTCTTCCAAGATATTATGAAGACAAACATTCTGACAAGGTTTGGCCAAGATCCAATCAAAACCATGACATTTAGAGCTTTTACAAGATTTTTACCTAATATTTGACCTTGTGACCCAGTTTATGAACCCAGCTGACCCATGTTCATCCTTGACCCACATATCATTGAGGCAAACATTTTGACAAGGTTTGGTGAAGATCCAATTAAAACTGTGACATCTACAGTGTTAACAATGTTTTCCTAAGATTTGACCTGGTGACCTAGTTATTGACCCCAGATGACCCATATTTATATTTGACTGTTATATCATTAAAACAAACAATTTGACAAAGTTTGGTGAAGATCCAATAATAACTGTGAAATCTACAGTGTTAACATGGTTTTTCATAAGATTTGACCTAGCGACCTAGTTTTTGACCCAAGATGACCCATGTTCGAACTCGTCCAAGATATTATGAAGACAAACATTCTGACAAGATTTCATGATCATCCAATCAAAACAGTGACTTCTAGAGTGTTCACAAGGTTTTTCAGCAATTTGCCCTAGTGACCTAATTTTACTACAGAAATTACCCATTTTCAAACTTGACCTACATATTATTAAAATAAACATTCTGACAAAGTTTCATGAAGATAAATTCAAAACAGTGATTTCTAAAGTGTTCACAAGGTTTTCCCTTATTTGGCACTGGTGACCTAGTTTTTTACCCCAAATGGCCCAATATCGAACTCGTCCGAGATTTTGTTGATATTAACGTTCTGACCCAGTTTTGCTAAAATTGAGCCAAAAATGTGGCCCCTAGTGTGTTCACAACAAAAAGTTTGACGACGCACGACGCCGGACGCCGGACGGAGAGTGATCCTAATAGCTCACTTTGTCACTTTGTGACATGTGAGCTAAAAACCCTAATGCTCATATTTTCACAAGTTATCATACTGCCATTAGTACACTGTTGTATGTACTGCTCTTAAAGAACTTCCAGATATGAACACAAAAGAATCAAAGAGACTTGAAACAAAAGATAATGATTTTTTTATAAAACAAAAACGATTCATACAAACATTTACTCAAATAACAACTTAAATAAACAGAGTGAGTCAAATACAAATACTGATTAAGAATATCTCATATAAGAAGTGCATGAAAAAGTAACTTGCTCACAAAAAGAAATCAGCACCTTGTACCTCAGTTACTTAACATTAAAGGTAAACTTCATCAAACATAATCATTAATGTGCAGAATATTGTAACAGTATGTTAACATTAACTCTTTGATTAATAATGAATATGTGGGACAAGCAAGCATCACATGTCTTACTAGTTAGCATTAATAATTACACAATTCTCATTCATGGACTTCCCAATGTTATCAGGAATGTCAGACTTCAAGGAAAATAATTTTAGGGTCTCCTCCCCACAACCCCTAAGAAAGTCTTGAAACAATTAAACACATCTGGAAACCATTACATTCAATTTTCCGAGTAAAGAAAGAAGGATCACCAACTGACTTGGGTATATTACATTACTCACAATTTACAATACCGTGAAAATAAACTGAAAATAAAGCTATCATTTCAAATAAAACATCGTGCAATAGGCCATTCTAGAAAAATTGTTTGCTTAGCACAACCTGGCAAAACAAAATTTTGTTGAGTCATCAGATTATTGGAACTAAACACACTAATAACTAATAGCTGGATATCTTTATGTTATACAATGTTCCTATTTGACCCTTAAATAATAATGGCATCTTGACTCTTGAAATTAGCAAAATAAAGCTTCTGACTATAGAGAATTTGTACCAAAGGGCTAAATTTACTATATATTAGTTGACCCTTGAAATTAAAGGGGTCATTTTCAACTCTTGACCTTTTGATGTCTAACAATTGCACAGGCATGTACTGGGATTGCTTGGCTGCAACTAACAATCTTTTAGTAAACCATATTCTTGAGTTGAATGTGTGATGCCACACTAACAATCTTTTAGTAAACCATATTCTTGAGTTGGATGTGTGATGCCACACTAACAATCTCTTAGTAAACTGTAACATAGCATTTTGGTATTCAAAATGCTGATTTTGCATAACATAAGAATTAATTGATTATAAGCCTAGTACCCTATTCATTCAGTATTAAGTTAAAAATAAACCATTTAAGATTAGACAAGTTAAATGTTTGTACGGCGCAAAATCGCATCCGGCAATTCAATACTAGAATGTGGCCTATGTAACATTTTTTATCAGGATGTGCGAAGTTTCAGATCAAACGAATTTGTTATTTTGACTTAACTGATCCCGAAACTAAAGTGATCATCTACCCATCAAAAATACAAGCCGTTGATGTTTCATGAATCTCATGAATCTGGTCATATGGTTCTACAGTTCACGAGGTACTCTATATGTAGTCCCTGTTTCCACCCTAAAATTAATATAACATAGATTTTCAACTGTAAAGTGACCATCTATATCGAACCATAAAGTGACCGTCTATGTCGAACCAATTAAGTCATCATTTCTCACCTGATCGGACATTTTTTGTATTGAGCTCCGAAATCGATACTTAATTAATGACAATTGCGTAAACAAGTCAGTGTCCACGCTCGCGATTATAAAATTAGTCTGTGTGAATATGTTTATAATGTTTTGTTTATTTGCGACATGTTGCTAAAATAAATACATCGAAACGTATAAATACCGTGTTCCGTATCTTATAACACGATTAAATGATTATAACAACACACCGACGATCGCTCCAAAATGTAATAAACACAGCGAATTTCTCTAATAATTTATACATCGAAGTTCATTTAGATCGAACAATTTTTCCTAAGTCCTTTGACATAAAGAGTTTCGGCTGCATTTTCAAGAGCAAGACCATTCGGGCTACCAAATAGCAAGATGCACTAGACTGGACCAGTAAGCTATTGATTGTCGTTCGGACCTGCCTTAATGTCGAACCCTGTCGTCACAGTGCCCATATAAATACTAAACTAGTTCTCGTTGTAGCCCACCAGGCAGAGTCAAATTCTCAGTCGACTGAAACCACTTTTTTATTGAAATATTGACACGTTTCTAGTAATTTATAGGTGATTGACATTGACGAGACGACAACGATATTAAACAGCTACTAGCATTCGGTGAATGTCACGTGATCATTGAGACTATTAGCGAGTCCGATTAACAACTTGAATAATACACAGTCTGTATGTACACATGAACACCACTTAAAAGTAGTTTTGCTTCATCCTCAGTAATATAACACAATGCTTGATAGTGTACTAAATTCAACACCATGTTTGTTTACTATAGTAGGATTGGATTCGGTTCGTTTATTGACAGATGGGCAGATTCATTCCCGTCGTTGTTTATCGAGCTCGCTCCATTCTTAGACTATAAATAGCGACTGCGTCATCAAGCTAACACTAGTTGGTGTGAGTAACACGTGACCTCGCTCTATTTCTGTTTTGTTTATATCACGTGATGACCATTGCGGATATTTCGGGCACTATCAGTAATCTGCTTCGGTGCAATAAGTTGTGATTTTGCATTGTCACTTAAAAATAAGCATTCCAGAGTGTACGGCAAATACATTTGATGTTATCTATTTACTTCCTACTTAAGAAATTCCCATAAAATGACTTGTAAATTTTTGTACAAACATGTCAAATTTATAATTGTTCATTTTTAGCACCTTTTCAATTAAAAGCCTTATAGCTTGATTAATACAAAAGGTCTGTTTCCTTAGTCCTCTTTATCTATCCAAGCCATACTGATTATCTAATTGATAATATTTAATTAATACCATATTATATTGTTGTCATAAAAACCCTTTTGGCTATTTAAGTTTACCTTGTAATTTATAAAAGCAGTCTTACTTTGTATGTCGGTTAAGCAACATCGTTTTTTAGAATATAGACTTACTTTGCATTTCGGATAGTGAACATCATTAAAATAGTTATATTAATTTAGTTGAAATAAATCAGGTGCTTGTTAATTGTGTCATTATCGAAATACCTACCATCCAAGAAAATAAAAGGAAATCTAAACTTCATATTGAACTTTGTGTTTATTGATCTACTTCAATGAGGATACTGGTACTACACCATGCATTAACCCAGTATCATCCACCGCTCGAGGGTTACAGAGTAGGGGCTCACTGCCAACAAGCGAGTTCCCCACAGTGCCAAGCCGTTGCCCTGCCTGCGACCCTCGGCTACAAAACCATCTTCTTGAGTTGAATGTGTGATGCCACACTAACAATCTTTTAGTAAACCATATTCTTGAGTTGGATGTGTGATGCCACACTAACAATCTCTTAGTAAACCATATTCTTGAGTTGGATGTGTGATGCCACACTAACAATCTCTTAGTAAACCATATTCTTGAGTTGGATGTGTGATGCCACACTAACAATCTTTTAGTAAACCATATTCTTGAGTTGGATGTGTGATGCCACACTAACAATCTTTTAGTAAACCATATTCTTGAATTGGATGTGTGATGCCACACTAACAATCTTTTAGTAAACCATATTCTTGAGTTGGATGTGTGATGCCACACTAACAATCTTTTAGTAAACCCAAGGACTTATATACATACATGGATTCGCAACTTCCGTATTAACAGTTTAAAGTAATCAAATCCCGCGATAATAAGACGAAAATATCTGTGGTATTCCGAATGTTTAATCTCAGAGACGAAAGGATTATAATAGATGTCCGCCATCTTGGAATTTAAAATGTTCGACTGATGCCTTTTTCGATGCTTATACTTAGACTTTGTGGATTATAAATGTATCTCAATATCTTTAAGGAATTTGTTGCATCCTTTACCAATTTCCTGTGCCCAATTGCCAGAGTTTTATTAGTATAATCAAATTCGTAAACACACAAATACAGCTGTCGGACATTGCCGAGTATATAGCAATGCATTGTGGGATCGCCGAACGACATCGTTTGATCTATTTTAAGCAGTTGCGAATCCATGTATGTATATAAGTCCTTGGTAAACCATATTCTTGAGTTGAATGTGTGATGCCACACTAACAATCTTTTCTGAAGAACCTGAAACATTTTTGAAGCTCAACTAAATAATTCATGAGGTCAGTTTAAGGGTTCAATTTTGGAGACAAATTGCTTCATTTTCCAGACAAACATTGACTGATTGTGAATGATGCAGACAGAAGTGTATCCAACTATGATTGCAGCAAGAAGTTTGGAACCAGGATGTAAACTAGTTACTGTGACTTTTTAACAAAATATGTTCATCTAAGACAACAAGATTGCATGTCTTTTGTTATCTCCTTTTTATTCATTTGTTTGGGTTTAATGCAAATTTTCAGCACCAGTTCACTTTACCAGTTTTCCTGGACTATATTCTAACCAGTACTAACATACCCTTCCACAAGAATCAGGCAACTTCTCTACATGTGGAGGTAAATCGACATTGTTGTCAATTTTTCATGGAAGGGCATAACCTGCCACGACAGAGAATCAAACCCTGGTAACAAATCCAGCGCACTAAAACCACTGGACCATGGCTGCGACCTCTTTGAATCTTCTGAATTCAGAATTCAACAAATCTGACGGATGTTCTATTACACTGAGCCTTTAAATGAAATATATATCAAGACCTAACCACAAGTCACACATTTGTCTGAAAGTGCAAAGTGCATTTTTCTGATAAATATGAAAATTTAAAACAAAACAAAATTTCTTAGTGGATATTCGTATCAGACAAAGAGTTTCTTTCAGATACAAGGTTTTTATGAAAATGGCTTTTCCTGCACAAAACCTTTTTATTTTGGTTCTGAGTCTCAAAGCATCAGGTTAAGGTGGAGCCCGTTTCCTTAAACTGGTTCCCGTTCCATGATGCAGTGCACCAAAGGAACAGGTACGGTCTAAATTTTCCAGCGTTTTGATTGGTCAATCCGTTTTAGCTATTTCATTGGTTGCTGTTCATTCGAGAAATATCGGGGATTTCCGTACATCTGATAATGTACGCGGAGATGTTAGTGTTAATGTTTGAATAAAAAATATAGATACTAGAAGTTATTATGTGAATATTCGTTACAGTATAGTCATATAACATATCAAAGATACATTTCTTGAAAATATCAATTAATGCCTTGATTTATTTTTTTATTGTTTAAATGATTTTCTTTTTTTTAAAAAGCATATGTATAAATATATAATATGCATAGTTCGGTCTAATATGTATTAATTCCTTTAAAACATATTTTTCTTTATTTACAATTAAAATATATATCTTATATACAAAATGTTTATCAGTATATATGTCAAGTGTCGTTTTAAGTAATTCTTTTGTTACTTAATTATTTTTCGTTAACATCTGACTTCACAGAACTAAATTAGGAGTAATTAAGATTATGATCTATGCTGTATATTGTAAATTTAACATGGTATCAGGCACAAATGCTAAAGAATATATTGACCCCCTTCGGTGAAAGGATCCATAAAATATTTCTCCCTTATAAGGGTCCAGGAAGTGAGACGGTCGTGTTACGTAATATTGCATAACAACTTCTTAATTGGCTACTTATCTTGATTTTATCAATGCATGTATTGAAATTGAGACAATGATATGTACTGGTCAATTGATGAGCAACTATACTGTTTGCATTAATTAATTTTAAAACACGTAGTCCAGAATCAGATTGGGCACGACTTTTAAATTTATTATTGGCATCGCATATTTATATGAATTTTATAAGAATATATAAGATCAGGTTGTAACACTCAAAAAGTTGCAATTGTGTCCGGTGATTAATGTTTTTTGACAGTTCAACGAATAATAATAATAATTATAAAAATCTACATAAGTGAAAAAAAAATTACCACACCCACCGTGATCGAGTACTCGATTTTAAAAATATTTTTTTAAGGGTCGGTATTCTATTTCAAAATACATTTAAGTATACGTTGTGTGTATTTAAATGCTACTTAATTAAGTGTTCCAACGACCAAGATCAGAAAATAACTATCCAGTTCCCTAATCTTTATCTATTATTTAAATTACGCGCGAAATGTGCATCGATAATGCAAAGTCTCGCGAGATCCCCCGGGCAGAATACTGCCCGGATTCCAATCGAAATTGACCAATCAGCGTCCTGGAAATTTTAGGCCGTACCTGTTGGCTTTGTACACACAAGTCAACGGGAACCAGTTTACCGTTTCCTGAGCCATGATGCATCATTATAAATGTCTGAACTAAATAGGAAATATTGCACTACCATGTTTCAACTCCTACAGAGATATTAAAAAAGTTGTCATAACTCTAATAGAGATATTTTATAGTAATGTTTTCATTCAAACAGAGATATCAAAAGATATTTGAAATTGCAGAGATATAAGACGTTTCAAATCTTACAGAGATATTAGAAAGATATTTTAACTCTTACAGAGAAGATATTAGAAAGATGTTATAACTCTTACAGAGATATTAGAAAGATGTTATAACTCTTACAGAGTTATCTCTTACAGAGTTATTAGAACGACATAATAACTCTTATTGCAGAGACTGGATTGCAACTACAATGACAAATGTGATATAAATTATATACAATTGCAATATGGCTATAATCTCTGAGAAATTTAAGCGACAATCTGAATTAAAACAAATTAAACTACTACAGTCATATCAATACTATCAAAATACAAATTAAAGTATAATTACAATTATTTATTTAATCATTTATCTAGTATTCCATAGTATATAATTACATATTAATTTTTAAAACAAGACTTATTGTACCAGATTTTGATATATTTCTGCACAGTAGACGGCCTTACATGTATAATTTTACTAAATGAATAATTCCAATCAATAACAACAATATCAAAATAACATTAACAAGGTAAATTACACAAGAAGCTGAATTGTACAGTAATACACTTACTAAGAGTCTATCTCCAATACTTTGTCAAGAATTTATTCCAACAGTAAAAAGATTGTCAATCAAACAAGTCTCAGAGGAATTTTATGTCTATCTTAAGTTCACATCTAAAATATCAATTTCAAAGCAATTACACTTTCTGAAATCTAGTTTAAGTAAAGGGATACTAAGTTTCAATAAGCACCCACAAGCTTCCTATGACTAAGTGTAGATCATGAACTGATAGACTGCACCATTAAAAAATATATCCCTAACACCCTAATAATATATAAATGGAAACACACAGAGTAGAAATCAGGGTACCAGTCGATTTCATAATTAAAATCATCTGGATTTTGAATCCTTCTCATGTCAAAAGCACATTTCATCTGAGTCTTCCAGCAGATTGACTATACCAAAATACAGCTTCTAGCTGATTCAGAGTCTGTTTACAAACAGGACAAGTCCATGTTTTCCAGAAAATTGGGTGGTTTGGGTTACCGATACAGGGAATCATAGAACAGGGTTTTCAATAACGGTGGTTATTTAGTAAAAAAAAATAAAAATCTTGTCATGCTGGGTGATAATCCATGTCTGAGAGGCAGTAAAGTTTCATCTGTTCATCATTTATTCATGAAGAACATTACCGAAGATTTCATAAATCTTTCCATATCAAATAGATGAGACCCTCAGACAGATCAATATACCATGATTTCACACCAGTAAGACTGCATATAATCTTAGAGGAGTCTTTCTCTAATTAAATCTGAATCCACAGTCACAACAAATACAATCAATATACTTTAATTATGACACTTTATGATGATGGGGAAAAATGAAAAATGAATTAATGACATTTTATAATTCTGAGTGAACAGTTGACGAATGTGTGATCAGCATGCAGCTGTTCGTATGTTAATTAGCCGACATCAATAACTGACTTTTAAGTGATGAGTTGATATGGAGAATTGAATATTTTTAAAATAAACCACCTGAAATCAATAAGCAAATATGTTCACACTAATTTGTCAACAGTATGTTACATAATGAAATATTGATCAAGAATATCTAGACATGTTTTGAAACAAGAGGAAATCAAAGTACTGAAAGTACTGTAGGAATTAGATTTTTTTCATATGAGACAAGTCACTGCCATGGTGTTGATGGCAACACAACAATGACTGTTAGGAGAAATCCTAAATTAGAAACTGTACAGTTGATGGATATTCATGCTTAGGAATTAACATACATCATCTCAATATTGCCATCTATTTATGTACATATTCTGATATTCATGTGCTAAATTCCATCAACCTAGCATGATGGTTATCTAAGTTATCAGATGTTTCGAGTTTTTTATGTAGCCCATTATCCAGCCTATATTTTTCCGAATCCATCGGTACCAAAATAAGCATTGTTGCTGTCGTATTTACTGATTTAATACATACCGAAAAGCTCTTCAAAATGCTCCATTTTAATATATCTTGATTATGATCACATATCACTTTAAATGCACACTACAGTGTTAGAAACGAATTAAAATCGACCTATATAATTCTTTTAGTGATAATCTGGTTTCGAAGAGTTTTTCGATTTTCCATGTTTTTAGTTCCAAACTCGGAACAAAATTGCTATCGATAATAAAAATGAACTGACATAAACCACTATCGATTGATAAATCGTAGTTTAAGATTTTTTTCAGAAAATCTATATAATTGGTATGTGAATTACATTTAAACTTAATATCATGATGTTGGACTATATGACAGGTTTTGAAGTGAAAGTAAAAGTTTATTGTAAAAATGTATAGCTATTCGGAAACGAGCCATTATACGGCGATATTTGCCGATCTGGCTACGGAATATACCGACATCGCATGATTTCATCAGTTCCATTACGATCCTTCTGTCTTAACATCAAAATACCCTTCACACACTGTGAACCAACATAATAATTGCAAACTTCACAATAACTGTTATTTCTTCGTAAATTTATGTGTACTGCTGTTCTGTTCTCTGCACTTCGATGGGAAAACCCCACATTCTATTTTTAGACTTTATCCAACTATATATAGCTCTAGCCAATAGTATCGATCGATACGCGTTATGGATATAAACCTTAACAGTGATTTACATATCATGTCAAAAAGTCACATATAAGACATATATCAATAGTAGATTAATGTAATTACATGCATACTTCTGTAGAGAAATTACTGACCTACTGAACGAAAGCCGAAAGTAGAACTATTTTATGCTAAACTAGTTGGTTTCCATCCCCAATCTTACAGCACACAATAGAGTGAGAGTGGGAACGGGAATCATGACAGTTATGGAGCTCACGGCATTTTTGTAAGTCACCGATAGCAAAGCAAAAATCATTTCCACAAATTTATCACAAAGAGCAAACACAGTAAACAAGAGGGCCATGATGGCAAATAAATCATTCACCTTTTTGTATCAGTTCTAATACCGGTAAGTCCTGACAGTTTGAAGAATTGGAGTAGACGATTATTTTCTATTTCTAACAAATTTAGACATAGACATACCGGTAACTACATAAGAATACTATAGACTACAGAGGCAGATGGCTGGGGGCGTAATATTTAGGAATGGAATCATTGAATGATTATTTCCTTTCTATCTTTGGTCAGAGACTTTGGGGAAGTGACCACCAGGTGCCTGTCCCTTGAATCCACTAGTGGATTACATATTGTAACTGTAACATCCTTTCTATTTGTTTCAATGTGTTTTATGAAGTTTTCTTCAGCAATCTTTCAGTTATTTGCGGCTGCTGCTTCACCTAACCATTTTCCTGTACTGCATTATTACCAGTACTAACTTATCTTTCCTCAAGGAGCTGGCAACTTCTCCAAACACATTTTTGTCAAATTTTCATGGATGAGTATGAACTGCCTCAAAAGGGATTCAAATCTGTATTGCTAAGGTGACAATCCAACAGACTATATATAACCATAATGGACCATGGCCTGAAGCCTCCAATCAAGCAAACTATTGTCAAATAACAATTATTATACAAAACACTAAGAAAGTTCAGTTTTTACCCAAATATGGACATAATTTGCCAAGTCAGTATACATAACAACTGAGTGACAGCTATGGAAAAACTACCTTCCCTATTTTGTTTAGTTTAGTACTTTTTTCTTTCGAAAAATACAAATATATGTATATACAGGAAATTAAAATTCCTTATTTTCCCTTTTTTCATTTTTGCTCAGTTTTTCGGAAACAACTGAAGCCATTTCCCCAGAAAAAAGACATTTTTCTAATGTCATATTGACAAGTTACTATAACCTTTTCTTCTTAGGGGAAAAGGAAAGTACTGGCATTCTTTGGAAATAACTTTTTTTATGAAATTGCAAGCATAGTATATGACTTTTATGAGTTTTTCATGCAGTGATTATCGCTGACAAATTACATAAGACCTGGTTTGGATTGTAAAATAACATATTTTTTATGTGTATACATTATATCATTATAAGTCAGGATGTTTTGGATAAGTATAAGATTAACAAACTAACAGCAAAGACTAAGATCTTAAGAGTATTAACAAGAGGGCCACATTGGCCCTTTATCGCTCACCTGAGAACAAAGGCCAATAATCAATGACCAGGTAATATAGTTTCCATCTCGTAAAACTCATTTTTACGTAGATTTTGAGATCAAAACCAACAATGAAGGTATAATACTGTTAAACAAGCTAAAACGTAGCAAATTTTCAAATCCAAGGGTCCATAACTCTTGAAGTTGTGGTCCAATTCCATCCATAACTTGCTTGTCCAAAACCAACAGGTCATACACATTCATTGTAAATATGATTAGGATCGGTGAATAAATGAAGGCGCTAGAGTGTAAACAAGCTAAAATATAGCAAATTTGCTAAGTCAAGGGCCCATAACTCTTGAAGTTTGGGTCCGATTCCGTCCATAATCGAACTTGTCTAAGATCTTTTGGTTATACACATTTACTGAAAATATGATCAGGATTGGTGAATAAATGAAGGCGCTAGAGTGTAAACAAGCTAAATATAGCAAATTTTGTAATTCAAGGGCCCATAACTCTAGAAGTTATAATCAGATTTTGCCCATAATCAAACTTAGCCGAGACATTGTGGCCATATACATTGTGAGCAAGTTTAATCAAGATTCGTAAAGAGCTGTGGTTGCTAGAGTGTAAACAAACTAATTGTGGACGGACAACGGACGCCGGACATTCACCGATCCTAAAAGCTCACCTGATGAATCAGGTGAGCTAAAAAGACATTAAGGTGAGCCACTAATAAGAATGTATAGCAAAGACTGTTATTCTTTCCTGTGGCAAAGTCATAAAAAAAATTATAACATGAGTGCCAAGATGGTCCTATATTGCTCACATGAGAATCATTGCTTGACTAATACATTGTTTTGAAACTGTGTCATGAGGTCCGTTGTTATCAAGGTTTTCTGTTAATTGACTCGGTGACCTAGTTTTTAACCCAAGATGACAATGTTTGGTGAAGATCCAATCAAAACTGTGACCTCTTGATTGTTGACAAAAGTTTACCGTTACTTGAACTGGTGACCTAGTTTCTGACCCCAGATGCCCCATATTTGAACTTGCCCAAGATATCATTAAGACAAACACTCTCACACAGTTTTGTGAAGATCTAACTAAAAATATTACCTCTATTGTGCTCAGAAGGCAAACATATACGATGCATGCACAACACTAGAAAATGACTGACATAAAATAGCACTTTATGCTCATGTAAGCTAAAAAGTTATTGATATGAAAACTATTATGGTAGTGCCATTTACAGTAATCAGAACCAAATGTTATCAGAATTGCAAAAAAATTTGAAGAAAAGATTTTTATTCACAAAACTATGGTGGCTGATTTCTGCCATTTCATATCTTCGTGTGTTCGCATACAAAACTGTCTGTGACAAACATAACATAGCAATATTAAGCATAATTCTACAAGATCAAACACAAAGAAAATAACAAATTTAAACACTTCAAAATTTGAAAAATTATTATATAAATTCACTTTATCAACAAGATACTCTATAGATACAGCATAAAAGTAAAAAATGCCATTATCTTTTCAGGAGCCTCTAAATTGCGTGATTCAGCTTAATATACATAAAGTATCTATGTTTGAATTCTCAATAATATCAGTTTTTCTTAATGTTATGGTACAATTTTGAAAAGACTAATATATCACAAAATTACTTTTAAAGCCATTTGTATGAAATTTGCACCAAAGAGCATCAATTCATCAGTAGAAATTCAGACATCAATTGTTACATTGTTCCTATTATGTAATATGTACACACATTTACGTTTTATCACAAGGGACTATATGATCTGAACCAGACATATAAATTAGTTTCTTTCATATCTAGAAACAATATTTACAATATTTGTCTAGTTATGATGTACTCATTTTACATATATTTTATGCATTTTTGGTGTAGATCCATTATTTTGAGGTGCTTTTTGTATCTTTTTCTGTGAAAAGTAAGTCTGCCTAAGAAATCTTTACCCTGTGTGATCAATATGATTAGGTAATGATGGATCCATATGTCTGCGCTTCAAACATAGAAACAAAGGTTTCCAATTAATTTATTAGTGTCTGATTGTCATTTGACATTTACCCAACATGACCACGAGACTTTCTTGAACGGTTATTCATGATCCGTCATATACAGAACATGTTCTGTTGGTCAACTTATGTGCCAAGCAGACTATTATCAATTAACCATTTAATATACAAAACACTAAGAATTGCTTTCATACCAATATAATTTGGACATAATTTCACCAAGTCAGCATACAAAAAAATGCTTTGTGTATGTTTGTTTCCATCTCCACATACAAGATGAAACATGTACTAAAAGACAAAGAGATTCCCACATTAACATCACACTTTGTTTAGATCTAAACTTAGATTACCCGTATATTTGTTTATCTGTTGTTTAACGGCCAATTTGATAGCTGTGTTCGTTCCAGAGCTGACACAGAAATAAGGGAGAACAGATACAGGAGAACTAAGGGCTGGACTATGCTTAAAGTAATATAAATTTGCATGATTTGTAGAACAAATAATTTTAGTGTTTCATCACAAGATGCCATGGGATTTGAAGCGGATCAGATGATTCAGAACCTCAACACCATGGATATTTTGTATCCCTCTAGATCTAAAATTGCACAGGATAGACATTTATCTATTTTAAGAATGTTTACGTCACTGACAAATCAATTTTGTGGAGCTATAGATAGGTAAAGCTAAATGTGGTAGATATTGTACACAGGTTTGTCTGTAAATAAAATGTTGGGCTAAAATAAAACAAGTTATGTTTACAAGTTTAACAGAAAAAAATGGTAGGTATGCCACAAAACTGTTTTTTCTTAACAAACTTTTGTACCACAATATTTTACTTCCCCTTTTGAATGGAATTCATGAAAACAATTTTTTCTTGAACTTTTCTTGAATAGTTCATGAAGTATGAATAACTACTTAACAGGGGTTCAGTTTTGCATTTAGAAACTTAAGAAAAATCAGTTCAGACAGGTAACTGTAGACACGTCTTTTTCTGGCCTGCTGAAAAGATGGAAGGCATGGCAGGCAGGTTAGGCTATAGTCTAATGAAGCAGATTACTTGAACATATTCTTTAATGAATATTTAAGCGAAAAATAATAAACAATGAGTTGAAGTGGGAGGCATGTAGAGAAATGACTCATACACTCAGTCTGTCATCAATTAAGATTTTCAGAAAAGTTAATGGCACCTAACAGTTCCACTAATGCTTCAGGTACATAACTCCGCAAAAATAATGAACAGAATAAAATAATGATGTGAAAAAGATGTTCAGGTATTACATGTGCGACCATTTTAAAAAATAAAACCAATGGAAAGATGATATAATATTAGCCTGCAGATGTGAGCAGATTAGAATAATGACAATACTGTAAACTTAACAACGAATCAGTTATGATTTAATAGAGTACTCCCTCTAGCACTTTGATTCTGTTACCTTTACAGTGAATTTAAGGAAGAATTCAAATTATGATACACAGATGTTAAAGGAGAGAAGTTAATTATTTAATGTTTTGCACATGTTCGTGTTCTTTCTAGGTATGTTGATAAAAATATTTGACTTGTAAACAAACTGGTATAATAAAAACTGTAATTCATTCTTGAAAAAATATCTGTATAAGTAATTTCTCCCTGATATTTAATGTTGCACAAACACCCGCACTTATTTGGCAACTTTCCAGCTAAATTAAAGGAGGAGGTCCACCCCAGACCTATTACGCTTGGGTAGAACTATCATGCTAGACAGCTTCATCAGTTAGGAAATTTGGACTCAGTGAATTTTGAACTCACATCAGTGAGGGGTTAGTGATGTACATGCCAGAGATCTGAACCATTAAATCATGATCAAGAATTGCAAAACAGACTATTTTCTTTTTGTAATGTTAATTGATAATTTATGTATTTTAAGGTGACCCATACATCATTTATCAGAATATTCTCTAATGAATACATTTGCCCCAACACTTATCAAGTAAAAACAAAAATTACTGAGACTTGCCATTAATGCCATAAAATCTTTAAAATTAAATTTAATGCTGCTAAAAAACTGTTCACTAAATAACTCAGTAAAATTGAAAAACTATCAGTAGAACATAAGGCCCCTACTGGGTGGTTATTAGTTAATATTCAGTATGTCAGTTTTGTAGAAGTTTTCTCAACACAATCAATCACAATTTTGGAGAAAATGTGTCCCTATAGAAACGAAATGTGTTATTTATGTGTCATCAAAAATTCTGAATTGGTGCCTTCTTAGGAAACCACAGCAACAGAAACTTCCAGGAGTCTCAGTTGGCATATAAAAATACTTAAATAAAAAAACAATGACAGTTTTTTAAAATACAGATCCAGTGAAGTACAGTTATAGTGAACACTGGTATAGTGAAGATTCAGATACTGTAAAGTATGGTTAGAGTGATCTCTTGTATAGCGAAGAATCAGATACAGTAATGTATGGTTAGAGTGATCTCTTGTACAGTGAAGAATCAGATACTGTAAAGTATGGTTAGAGTGATCTCTTGTACAGTGAAGAATCAGATACTGTAAAGTATGGTTAGAGTGATCTCTTGTATAGTGAAGAATCAGATACAGTAATGTATAGTTAGAGTGATCTCTTCTACAGTGAAGAATCAGATACAGTAAAGTATGGTTAGAGTGATCTCTTGTACAGTGAAGAATCAGATACTGTAAAGTATATTTAGAGTGAACTCTTGTACAGTGAAGAATCAGATACTGTAAAGTATAGTTAGAGTGAACTCTTGTACAGTGAAGATTCAGATACTGTAAAGTATGGTTAGAGTGATCTCTTGTATAGTGAAGAATCAGATTCAGTAATGTATAGTTAGAGTGATCTCTTGTATAGTGAAGAATCAGATTCAGTAATGTATAGTTAGAGTGATCTCTTCTACAGTGAAGAATCAGATACAGTAAAGTATGGTTAGAGTGATCTCTTGTACAGTGAAGAATCAGATACTGTAAAGTATAGTTAGAGTGAACTCTGGTACAGTGAAGAATCAGATACTGTAAAGTATAGTTAGAGTGAACTCTTGTACAGTGAAGAATCAGATACTGTAAAGTATGGTTAGAGTGATCTCTTGTACAGTGAAGAATCAGATACAGTAAAGTATAGTTAGAGTGAACTCTTGTACAGTGAAGAATCAGATACTGTAAAGTATGGTTAGAGTGATCTCTTGTACAGTGAAGAATCAGATAATGTAAAGTATAGTAAGAGTGAACTCTTGTACAGTGAAGAATCAGATACAGTAATGTATGGTTAGAGTGATCTCTTGTACAGTGAAGAATCAGATACAGTAATGTATGGTTAGAGTGATCTCTTCTACAGTGAAGAATCAGATACAGTAATGTATGGTTAGAGTGATCTCTTCTACAGTGAAGAATCAGATACAGTAAAGTATGGTTAGAGTGATCTCTTGTACAGTGAAGAATCAGATACTGTAAAGTATGGTTAGAGTGATCTCTTGTATAGCGAAGAATCAGATACAGTAATGTATGGTTAGAGTGATTTCTTGTACAGTGAAGAATCAGATACAGTAATGTATGGTTAGAGTGATCTCTTGTACAGTGAAGAATCAGATACTGTAAAGTATTGTTAGAGTGAACTCTTGTATAGTGAAGAATCAGATACTGTAAAGTATAGTTAGAGTGAACTCTTGTACAGTGAAGAATCAGATACTGTAAAGTATGGTTAGAGTGATCTCTTGTATAGTGAAGAATCAGATACAGTAAAGTATAGTTAGAGTGATCTCTTCTACAGTGAAGAATCAGATACTGTAAAGTATGGTTAGAGTGATCTCTTGTACAGTGAAGAATCAGATACTGTAAAGTATAGTTAGAGTGATCTCTTGTACAGTGAAGAATCAGATACTGTAAAGTATGGTTAGAGTGATCTCTTGTATAGCGAAGAATCAGATACTGTAAAGTATGGTTAGAGTGATCTCTTGTACAGTGAAGAATCAGATACTGTAAAGTATAGTTAGAGTGATCTCTTGTACAGTGAAGAATCAGATACTGTAAAGTATAGTTAGAGTGATATCTTGTACAGTGAAGAATCAGATACTGTAAAGTATGATTAGAGTGATATCTTGTACAGTGAAGAATCAGATACAGTAAAGTATGGTTAGAGTGATCTCTTGTTCAGTGAAGAATCAGATACTGTTAAGTATAGTTAGAGTGAACTCTTGTACAGTGAAGAATCAGATACTGTAAAGTATGGTTAGAGTGATATCTTGTACAGTGAAGAATCAGATACAGTAATGTATGGTTAGAGTGATCTCTTGTACAGTGAAGAATCAGATACTGTTAAGTATAGTTAGAGTGATATCTTGTACAGTGAAGAATCAGATACTGTTAAGTATAGTTAGAGTGATCTCTTGTACAGTGAAGAATCAGATACAGTAATGTATGGTAAGAGTGATCTCTTGTACAGTGAAGAAACAGATACAGTAATGTATGTACAGTGAAGAAACAGATACTGTTAAGTATAGTTAGAGTGATCTCTTGTACAGTGAAGAATCAGATACTGTTAAGTATGGTTAGAGTGATCTCTTGTACAGTGAAGAATCAGATACAGTAAAGTATGGTTAGAGTGATCTCTTGTACAGTGAAGAATCAGATACTGTTAAGTATAGTTAGAGTGATATCTTGTACAGTGAAGAATCAGATACTGTTAAGTATAGTTAGAGTGATCTCTTGTACAGTGAAGAATCAGATACTGTTAAGTATAGTTAGAGTGATCTCTTGTACAGTGAAGAATCAGATACTGTAAAGTATAGTTAGAGTGAACTCTTGTACAGTGAAGAATCAGATACTATTAAGTATAGTTAGAGTGATCTCTTATACAGTGAAGAAACAGATACTGTTAAGTATAGTTAGAGTGATCTCTTGTACAGTGAAGAATCAGATACTGTTAAGTATAGTTAGAGTGATCTCTTGTACAGTGAAGAATCAGATACAGTAATGTATGGTAAGAGTGATCTCTTGTACAGTGAAGAAACAGATACAGTAATGTATGTACAGTGAAGAAACAGATACTGTTAAGTATAGTTAGAGTGATCTCTTGTACAGTGAAGAATCAGATACTGTTAAGTATGGTTAGAGTGATCTCTTGTACAGTGAAGAATCAGATACAGTAAAGTATGGTTAGAGTGATCTCTTGTACAGTTAAGAATCAGATACAGTAAAGTATGGTTAGAGTGATCTCTTGTACAGTGAAGAATCAGATACTGTTAAGTATAGTTAGAGTGATCTCTTGTACAGTGAAGAATCAGATACAGTAATGTATGGTAAGAGTGATCTCTTGTACAGTGAAGAATCAGATACAGTAATGTATGTACAGTGAAGAATCAGATACTGTTAAGTATAGTTAGAGTGATCTCTTGTACATTGAAGAATCAGATACTGTTAAGTATGGTTAGAGTGATCTCTTGTACAGTGAAGAATCAGATACTGTAAAGTATGGTTAGAGTGATCTCTTCTACAGTGAAGAATCAGATACCATAAAGAACAGATATAGTGAACTCTATTATAGTGAATAATTTGATACAGCAAGGCCTGGTTAAAGTGAACTAGCTGGTATTGTGAAGAATTTGATACAGTGAAGTATTCCCCCACCCCTGAATATTTTACATCTGAAGACAAAATCTGGTGAATTCATTAATTAAACCTTGTATATGATTAGGACCAAGAAGTAATAATTTGAACCAGAAAACTGACACACCAATAAGTCTACCTTTGTTGAAGGGTAGACATAATTAATTATAAACTTTACACTGGAAATGCAACCTCAACATGAAAACATTTGAATGTACAAATTTATTCCGAACAAACATTGTAGAAATGTAATTACGACATTGTGTGATTACATCCCCCTTCCAGAGACCATGTTTGCTTAATTAAAAAGATCTGCTACAGAGCAGTTAGCTGAGTTTCACTTTAAAAGCAACCTGTCTCAGGAGATTGGTTAACAATTTAAGACTAAGAAAAAATGTTTTTATATCATAACTTGTATACAGATGCAAATAATTGAGGGTTCAACGCAACAGTGTCGTAACTCATATTGAAAGAAGAACAAGTTACGATAGTGTTGCGCTGAGCCCTTGTGTTGCTCAAAATGCAAACTTATCTGTAACTTAGTGACAGAAAAAAATGGTTTAATTAAAATACACAGAAAATCACTTCCATGGCCTTTGATAATAGTACACTTCAGAGGATATGAAAGCAGTCCATATTCTGTTTTTTTTTACATTTGCTAATGTATTAAAACAAGAACGTTTCAAAGGACATTCAATAATTAAAAACTATGCAATGAAGATTATTACAAGAGGGCCAAGATGGCCCTATATCGCTCACATGACAATCACTGTTCACTCATTAAAACATTGTTTTGAACCGGTGACCTAGTTTTTGACCCCAGATGACCTATGTTCGAATTTGTCTTACATATCATTAAGACAAACAGTCTGACTAGGTTTGGTGAAGATATGATCAAAATTTGACATCTACAGTGTTAATAAGGTTTTCCTAAGATTTGACCTTGTGACCTGGTTTTTGACCCTAGGTGACCCATATTTGAACTTGTCCTTAATATCATTAAGACAAACAATCTGACAAGGTTTGGCCAAGATCCAATCAAAACCATGACATTTAGAGCTTTTACAAGATTTTTACCTAAGATTTGACCTTGTGACCCAGTTTTTGAACCCGGCTGACCCATGTTCATCCTTGACCCACATATCATTGAGGCAAACATTATGACAAGGTTTGGTGAAGATCCAATTAAAACTGTGACATCTACAGTGTTAACAAAGTTTTCCTAATATTTGACCTGGTGACCTAGTTATTGACCCCAGATGACCCATATTTATACTTGACCATTATATCATTAAAACAAACGATTTGACAAAGTTTGGTGAAGATCCAATAATAACTGTGAAATCTACAGTGTAAACATGGTTTTTCATAAGATTTGACCTAGCGACCTAGTTTTTGACCCCAGATGACCCATGTTCGAACTCGTCCAAGATATTATGAAGACAAACATTCTGACAAGGTTTCATGATCATCCAATCAAAACAGTGACTTCTAGAGTGTTCACAAGGTTTTCCAGCAATTTGCCCTAGTGACCTAATTTTACTACAGAAATTACCCATTTTCAAACTTGACCTACATATTATTAAAATAAACATTCTGACAAAGTTTCATGAAGATAAATTCAGAACAGTGATTTCTAAAGTGTTCACAAGGTTTTCCCTTATTTGGCCCTGGTGACCTAGTTTTTGACCCCAAATGGCCCAATATCGAACTCGTCCGAGATTTTGTTGATATTAACATTCTGACCCAGTTTTGCTAAAATTGAGCCAAAAATGTGGCCCCTAGTGTGGTCACAACATAAAGTTTGACGACGCACGACGCACGACGCCGGACGCCGGACGGAGAGTGATCCTAATAGCTCACTTTGTCACTTTGTGACATGTGAGCTAATAATACCATTATGTAATCAAGTAAAAATTAGACCAACATTTCATATGAAAATAATAGATTTTCAAAGGTTGGTTACCCAGAAACAAACATAAATTTTATTTTTACCTCTCAAACATCCACTGGCAAAACTCATTACATATACCATATCATCAAGTTAATGACAACATAAAGAAAACTTTTCATTACATTGATTGGTTTCATTGTGAGATCATATACAGGTCACTAATATAACACAAACAGCAGGTTTTCCTAAGGGTATATTCTGTACAAGTTAATAAACAAACTAATGTCACAAGGGACATCTCTTTTTCACAACACAGATGTCCCAAAGGGAGGTAATCATATAAAATGTGATGATAAGGCAGAAAGAGTCATGGAGGGCTCTATCAATATAAGTAGCAATGTTAGATAGATTGTATGGATACATATATAAGATAGATGTATTGTTCCCTGATGTATGATATGCCTTTCATGAGACAATGACACAATAGCAAACACTCAAAGATGGACAAAAAAATCCTATCTTTTAATGTGGTAGTAGAAACACTATTGTGTAATATAGGTTATAGTGAAACAGTGAAATATATCACTCTTAAATATGTGCCTTTGTTTGGTTGAAAGTACTGAAACTACAAATCATAAAATTTTTTTTGACTCTGTAAATTCATAACGGCCAAATCATGAGAGACTGATGCTATTTTTCATTGGATTTGAGGAATTTTATTCATTTTGAAACATTCTTGACAGACGGCACAGACCAAGCTGCAATACATCAGCATAGTCAAACTGTATGTCAAAACGGTGTACTAAATAACACATATAGAGTATGGGCTACCTGTACCCTAGGTCCCCCCCTAGCGGGATTTTATGACACATATATCATTGTAAAGCTTAATATATCCCCCATCGAATGTCACTTGTTGGACGAAATATAGGTGCTGATTAAGCCTACAGTATGCGATTGATTATCTCCCCCTGATTTCGAAATATCATGTTTTAAGCTTTTGTATACAAGAGATTATGGAGTCCAAAATGACCAAGTTCTCAACCCACATTGCTTAAGATTATTATATTTTATATTAATATACATATTTGAAAAGGAAAAGATAACTCTGAACTAAATATAGCAAGAATTATGCCCCTTTTAACTGTAAAAAAGAATAAAAACGTAGCCTTTATATAGATACAACCAAATATTTTTTCATTTATTCATGTATATGGGGAAACAATTTGCAGAAAGCACTGGATATAATTATTTAGATAATATCTGAAACAAATGGGCCAAGATTGCCCTAGATTGCTCACCTGAGAACAAAGACAATTTAATTAACGACCAGGTAATATAGTTTTCATCTCATATAAGGGCCCTTTGCTCTGCAAATACCAATTAAATTTCGTCCATAATCAATCTCATCAAAGACCTTCAGGTCATACACATTCATTGCAAATATCATTAGGATTGGTGAAGAAATGAATGCGCTAGAGAGTATAAACAATCAAAATATAACAAAGTTTCTAAGTCTTGAAGTCCTTGTCCCATTTCGCCCATAATCGAACTTGGCCGAGACATTGAGTCCATATACATTGTGACCAAGTTTGATTACGGTTGGTTAAGAGCTGTGGATGCTAGAGTGTAAAACAGACTAATTGTGGACAGACACCGGACATTCATCGATCCTAAAAGCTCACCTGATCAATCAGACGAGCTAACAAAAAACAATTTCTTAACATATTCATGATTTTTGGTTTCTTTGAATATACATGTTATATGAAATGCATCCATAGACTATTTCAAATTACTGCACATATGCTTTGTTATTTGTCGGTTGATTCTAGGCTACAATTGAAAGAACACTATAGCTTGATTTCTTGCCGGAAATAGATTTTGTCTTTTGCAAAATATTAACAAAAGTAGGGTCAACGATGGACCTCCATACCTCACATTTGAAGTGATTCTCATGGAAATAGTCAATAGTTAAGCAAATTAGAGAATTTAAAAATAATTAAAATTCTTTCATATAATGACAGTTCTGGTCACATTTCTGGACGCACAGATATTTAGTCGGAGAAAGTCACTCCTGATGCCTCATGAACCATGATAATATTCACTGTACTAGTTGATGCAGGATAATAAATGACCATCATGACAATATTCATAATAAATCTACTAAGGCAATATTTGCTTAATGATACTGGTGATCATGAAGCCATTTATCAGTGTGTCATTGACGGTTAAGCGATAGGCAACGGTTTTTCACACGTCACAATGGCCAGTTACAAATATCATTAAATTTTGTTTTCTTTCAGTTCTGTCAATTTTCAACATTGTTTCAGTTTATAGTAGGTAGTTCACGTGTAACTAATAGTAAAATACAACACATTTACATGTAAATAGATTTAAACCAGTATCTCTGAGTGATCATTTTATTAAAATCCCACAATGTCAACATGTATTAATACTAAACACGAAAATGAGAACTGCATGATCTAAAAGTAGATATGGACAGACAGCATAGAAACTTGTAGTCTACCTGATAGTTATTCAGGGATTGGCTTAGGTGGAGACTAGGGTGAAATAGTCTCCCTAATATCTGGGACCATTATTCATGTGTGTATAATGGTCCCAGCTAACATTTTGCCAGTTATGTCTCATTGTGGAAGCCCTAAAAACTGAGTTGGATTTCGGAGTTTTAAAAAGTCTTTTCAGCTGTTCAAAGTAAAAGTGGTCGTTTATAAGCAAGGGAGTGGATAAACATTGCATGTACAATGTACATATTTTTCAAACGACAATGGCAAAAATCATGAAAAATGCCTTGAACCTTGATAAATAAACCACAACCTGTTTTAATTCTTAAACGTTGAGAAGAAAGCCTAAATCCTGTTATAGCTATGAGATATTTTTTAATATTTATGTTAACTAGATACATACTGTTGTCAAAATTTGCAGAAACCCTAATAACCCTGGAATAAGATGACGTTTGTACTCGATTATTCTAATCTTGCATGACGATGTCTTTAACTCTTTGTTTTAACAATAATAGAAATAGTTTAGTATTACCTACACCCTGTGAGTACAACGCTTCAGAGAATACTTATTCATTTAATGTATCTTTAACATTATATGCCCAGTTAGTGATGTACGGTTATTTTTCAAAATCTTTCAACATGATTTGGTATACATGTATTATGTTTATATATTTCCTTTCGCTTTTATTGGTAACTTTTAACCAAAATTTTATATTTTGCATATTTCTTAGTGAGTAAAAATCCAGTCTACCTAATTCTCCGTATATAAAATACACACATTTTGTGTGCTACTTTTTACTCATAATAAAGATTTACAATACGAAGTGTGAAGTTTTTCAATAAATTGCTAATCGAACAATTCTAAAGAGTGCCTTACAGTTATGTTATGAAATCTATATATACATTTTTTTTAATGTAAAGGTAGATCTTTTAGCCTGTTCAGCTAATTTGTTTTATGCGTTTCTACAAAGGACCCTCCAGATGAAAACACTATTCCAAGATACGTAAATTTGCTAACGATTTTTTATTCACAACTTTGGTAGAAGACTTTAAGGTCTGTTGGCAAGCATCCTCCTTTTCTGAATATATTAATTATCTTTGTTAACAGTAAGTTTCCAACGATCACAGTATACATCCAATATGTTAAGATTACTTTGTAATTCTTCTGATGAGTTAGCAAATATCATGATGTCATCGGAATACATCAATAAAAATATTTTTATAAAACCTAAATAAATGCCTTTTGCTCCGTTTAAAAGTTGGTCATCCAGATCATTAAGGTACATGGAAAATAGAAAAGGCGACAAGCTTTCCCCCAGTCTTACTCCAAGATGACCTTCGAATATTTCGCCGATCTCATTATTAAATTTTACGCTGGTTGTAATTTGATAATACATCCATGGACTTAATGACCTTATATAACTTCCCTCTTTGCCCTGAATTATAAAGTGTATACC
This sequence comes from Lutraria lutraria, assembly GCA_964023205.1. Lineage (NCBI taxonomy): Eukaryota > Metazoa > Mollusca > Bivalvia > Venerida > Mactridae > Lutraria > Lutraria lutraria. The sequence goes on from OZ026835.1 coordinate 41,671,520, forward strand.
ATATATTTCGGCAAACCAAATAATCAAAAGCTTTAGAATAATCGATAAAAGTGCATTATTACTAATTACATGATTTGAATTAATTTGATTACTCTATGCAGTACAAGTATGTTGTCAATCGTAGCCATTCCGGCCTTAAAACCTGCTTGTGATTCCACAAGAGTATATGATAGTGCTATCCAGAATGAGACATTAACATGCAATTGTTTGCTTATGCGCATATCTATGTTGTTGACTATAAGTCTTAATTACAAACAAATGTAATATAAGACTATTGATAAAGAACTTATAACATTGTGACAAATGTAGTAATGCTGTTCAGTTTATCATGATTCTTTCGATATTTCCGCTGTCTCTTTGTGATATAATATAATATCCCATTGGGGGGGGGGGGGGGGGGGGGGTATTAAGCAAACACAGACACAGTAATTTTGCTTTCAAACAAACAATTTTGTGCATGGAGTATGTTGTTGTATTAAGTATATGCGAATTTACTTTGTCATCTGTCATAAAACCATTTATTTATCAAATAATGGTGTTTTTATATTTAGGGTTCAATTTACCCCACCCACTTTCTAGCTATACTTAAGCAATACCATGTTGTGTATTGAACAATAAATGAATTGATAAACAATCTCCGAAGATTTATTAGTCACTTGAAACCTTTTCAAATAAAAATGAAAAAACATATGATATCCATTTGCCATATAGGTCATATTTTAACAATTTAAGCCCATTTTTTAGATTCTCATTAATATTCATGAATATGCAAATGAGCAAATCAATAACAAAATATGCCTGGCATATAATAATTATATTGATCATTTTTTAAAACTATTTTGTAGGTTTTATAACCGAAATAAACAACAATTTTGTGCATTTAATATGATAAAGCTAAATCTTAGAAATATTGCTGGTTGCCATGGAAACAACCCGGCCATTTGCTTATCCAGCATCCATTTATCTTCCAACAACCGGAATTTGTTAACATATACCCTAAGCTTCAAAAATATATAGGTGTACCAAAATCCCGCTAGGGGGGGAGGGTTTCGATTATGGGCCCTTGGCCTAATATGATAAATACAGACTCATTTTATCAGTCATTGCATTCGATATTACTTTTAAAGTTTGATTACGCCACTGATCTTGATAAACCACAAGATACTTTTAAACAAACTATGTCAGAAATCAGATTAATGGAAAATATTGAATATCCGAATAAAGCACATCCTAGAAGTGTGAGTGACCTCCTAAGAAAGGCCACCTGTCATTAAAGGTCACATTTTTTCTATCGCAAAGGTTGGCCTTTGTATACAACTTTGACAGTACACCCATGCACAAGAAAAGATATTAAGACTATTCACTTTTGCAGATAAAAATGTAGCAAAATATAAAGGGAAGTAAATCTGACAGACAAACTGATAAAATTGTATGTAGAGTTACCTCCCTTATTTAAATTACTCACCATTTGTGCACTGTTCTTTGGTTTGAGCTTAATATCCTGTAGTTTTTCATTTGCTGAAAATAAACATAAAACATTTTGCTTCAATTTGAAATTTCTGATTCGCAAAAATTGTATTAAGACAGATTTGAATTCTTTTAAAATATTTTTATCTAATCAGGAACAATGAATAGAAAGCAAAGAATAATGAAACAAGAAGTCAACATTACTACAAAACAAATCAAATCAATCTCCGAATGGGAAATTACAATGATAAACTGGTTGACAGACAGCCCTATCCAAGATACTTTGACTGCGTGTTAACTTTTGTTCACTTCTTTGTTGTTGAGCAACAGAATGATAATGATAAGGATAATGATGCAAATTTAAGATAACACTCTTCAAACTTAAAAAATCTTGGTAATAGCATATAATTTTATTATAGTTGACAATCAATTCCAGAAATGATCTAAATCCCATTTTATCTTCAACAAGTGGTAACAGGACTATTCAGTGTAATTTTTTTTAACTTAGTTAAGATATGTCCAAGAAACAGTAATGTACAGCTAACCATCTAACCACTGCTCCAGGTAAACCTATTCCTCCGCATACAACAGAGAAATTCTCCAAGTCAAGCAGAAGCATTCAGTGGTGCAAGACAAATGACCTTGGATATGAGATAGTCTGTCACACTGTCACAGAGAAGCAAGCCATGACTTGAACTCCCTACCATTGGATCAAAACACCAATCAAAGTAAGTACCACAGTTATAAAAAGATATGTACATATGTAAACTTTGTAAGAAGAATAGTCCCAGAATGCAGCACTACAAAATATACTTAAATCCTCATATCCTTGGCTGAAACCATCAAGCTAGATGAGCCAGACAAATAACTGAGCCATATACTTACTGACAGCTTCGATGACGTCCGCCAACAATACACCATCCGTAACATCTTGCTGAAGGTCGGATATATAGCGTTTATTGCGAGCTTTCTCGAGGTAGTGATTAGCCCAATCTGTATAAATCTGCAAAAGAGAAATAAAACTTCTATATTAAGACTAATAGTAATGTGACACTAAACAATACTATAACTTCTAGCTGGAGTTCATGAGCTAAAATAGATAAATAGAATGCCTGTACATTTGCAAAGTCAACAAGGGCAACAACTCTAATGATGCTAGGACAGTTTTGCAGATGTTACTAACCAAGCATGACCTAGTTTATGAATCTGTAAACACTATGTTTATGTAAGTTTCATGAAAAAGGACAAGGAATTGCACGCAATAATCTTCAAACACACAGCATCGAGTGTATTGTGCTGTGAACCAAAGAAAACGCAGATTTTCAGAGCATTAGGGGACTGGTACAGAGGAGAAGAGTGAACGATTGTGTAATTGGATACCTCTGCCCTTTGATTTAGTTTTTTTTTGTTTCGTAAGATTGTAGATATCATGTAGCCTCATAATGTAGTGAGATTATTGATGACAACAGACAATAACAGACACAGAAAGCACACAAACAAGTAAAAACAATTTTAAGACTTGTACAGTTTGTTATTCATATAATTATGAGTATATATATGTATGCATTTCTATACACAGTCAAACTTGTATACAAAGGACAATTTGCAGAAAACCCAAAAGTGAACTTGTAGACATGTGTCCTTAGTTCACAGGTGTGATGGTGAAACATAGATTACAAATTTCTCACTCAATTTTGTTTTAGTCATGTGGAAATTACAGTGTCCATGGTAGACAGGTGTCCATTGTTCATGAGTGTTACAGTTAGACTTTACTTTAATAGTTAAACTGCATAATTATAAATAATAAGAACTAGATCTATCATTAAAGGTGATGAATACCCCCAGATACGGCCTTCAACAGACACAATTATTGTTACATTTTACAGAGGGAAATATAATGCATTTTCATTTTTTTAATACCTGCAAATCGTTGCTTAGATATATCCTGACCAGTTTCTAAATATACATTATATAAAAAATAACAAAGGGCCATAACTCATTAAAATTTACTTGGACAAAACATTTTGTGGACATGCACAACTTGGCAAACTACTTATCACTTCTAAGAAGTTTCACTGAATTCCTGCATGTAGTTGCTGAGAAATCGTACGGGCAAAATTTACCTAATTGTATAAAACAAAGGGCCATAACTCAGTGAAAATTAATCCAAACAAAACCTGGTTATTGCATGCACAACTTGGCTTACTTTTTATAACTTCTGTGAAGTTTCATTGAATTCCTATGAGTAGTTACTGAGATATTGTATATACACTGTATAAAAAACAACAAAGGGCCATAACTCAGTGAAAATTCAACCAAACAGACAAGCTTAATGCATGCACAACTAGGCTAACTACTTATCACTTCTGAGAAGTTTTATTGAATTCCTGGCAGTAGTCAATGAGAAATAGGACAAAATTTGCCTATTGTATATACTGTAGAAAAAAACAAAGGGCTATAACTCAGTAAAAATCAATCCAAATGAAAAATGATTTAAGCATGCACAACTAAGCTTACTACTGATCACTTCTGTGAAGTTTCATTGAAATCCTGTGAGTAGTTGCTGAGAAATTGTCCGGACAAAATTTGCCTATTGTATATACTGAATAAAAACAAAAAAGGGGTATAACTCAGTGAAAATTAATCCGAACGAAAAATGCTTTAAGCATGCACAATTAGGCTTACTACTGATCACTTCTGTGAAGTTTCATTGAAATCCTGTAAGTAGTTGCTGAGAAAATCTCCAGACAAATTGTGTCTACAGAAGCACAGACCGACCGACCGGCCGACCGTCAAGCGTGAATCCAATAAAGCCCCCATATATTTCATATCTGGGGGTATAATGAAGCCTATGAATTTGACTCAGGATTGTGAATACACCAGAATTGACTCATTGATCTTCAAAACAGAGTTACTGTTCCTGCAACTCGGCCCTTAGTGAAGGAACATGTTGTGACATTGGACAAAAGGAGCCATAAGTGGAAATACAGCACAACCTCTCCAGAGTGGGCCCTCTCATGAGCAACAACCTCCCTTCAACAACAGCATGACTTTTCCCACTGCACAATTGAACTATAAATTTAATCTCTCTAGAGCAACTACCTCTCATCAACAACATAATTTTGCTACTCCAAAAAAGGTGTTGCTTCGGAGAGGCTGCACTGCATGAAGTAACAGAATGATACAGTAGAACAATGCATTACTTGTATCAATGTTTTAATTACATGTTAATATTTAAATAACAAATAAAATCTAAAAACTGAAGCAAGCTATCATTAACAAGAGGGCCACATTGGCCCTTTATCACTCACCTGAGAACAAAGGCCAATAATTAATGACCAGGTAATATAGTTTCCATCTTGTAAAACTCATTTTTACGTAGATTTTGAGATCAAAACCAACAATGAAGGTATAATACTGTTAAACAAGCTAAAATGTAGCAAATTTTCTAATCCAAGGGTCCATAACTCTTGAAGTTGTGGTCCGATTCCACCCATAACTTAACTTGTCCAATACAATAAGGTCATACACATTCATTGTAAATATGATTAGGATCGGTGAATAAATGAAGGCGCTAGAGTTTAAACAAGCTAAAATATAGCAAATTTGCTAAGTCAAGGGCCCATAACTCTTGAAGATGTGGTCCGATTCCGTCCATAATTGAACTTGTCCAAGATCTTTTGGTTATACACATTTACTGAAAATATTTCTAGGATCGGTGAATAAATGTAGGTGCTAGAGTGTAAACAAGCTAAAATATAGCAAATTTTCAAAGTCAAGGGCCCATAACTCTTGAAGTTCTGGTCCGATTCCGACCATAATCAAACTTGTCCAAGATCTTTTGGTTATACACATTTACTGACCATATGATTAGGATTGGTGAATAAATGAATGCGCTAGAGTGTAAACAAACTCAAATATAGCAAATTTTCTAAGTCAAGGGCCCATAACTCTTGAAGTTCTGGTCCGATATTGCCCATAATCGATCTTGTCAAAGATCTTTTGGTTATACACATGTACTGAAAATATGATCAGGATTGGTGAATAAATTAAGGCGCTAGAGTGTAAACAAGCTAAATATAGCAAATTTTGTAATTCAAGGGCCCATAACTCTAGAAGTTATTATCAGATTTTGCCCATAATCGAACTTAGCCGAGACATTGTGGCCATATACATTGTGAGCAAGTTTAATCAAGATTCGAAAAGAGCTGCGGTTGCTAGAGTGTAAACAAACTAATTGTGGCCGGACGCCGGACATTCACCGATCCTAAAAGCTCACCTGATGAATCAGGTGAGCTAAAAAGCAGCAATTATACATTTCACAGGTCTATAACCCCAGTCACCTAGCACTGTTCACCTATCTATACCATTTCAAACCCCAGTCACCTGTTCACCAATCTATACCAGTTCACTTCCTGATTACAAGTGAGAAAAGATATCTCGACAATGAGTATATAAGTGTGGACATCAATCTCTGTTTTATCTGAGACACTTTCTACGAACAAGTTTAAACTTTTAGAATCCTAAACTATTCCTGACAATCTGCTGAGAGTATTATATCATTCTTGGCACATTAAGAATCTCAGAAAATTGAAAAATAAGGATTATTAGACAACCAAGGAAAAGGAAAGAGAAATACTTCTTATTATCAATTAAATTAAAAAGATTATCATACAGAAGTAAGGTCTGACCATTAATTCAATGTGACATCTTAATCAGATATTAGTTGAGGAACTTATTTCTTCCATGAATAAACTTACAATGTTGATTTTCCCTATTGCATAAGACAATGGTCTTGAAAGTTACCAGGAAGAAATTCTTAAGTTCATTGGCATGCTTATTTTTAAGTGGCAATGCAAAATCGCAACTTCTTGCGCGAAGCAGATTAGTGACAGTGCCCGAAATATTCCGAAATATCCGCAATGGTCATCACGTGATATAAACAAAACAGAAATAGAGCGAGGTCACGTGTTACTCACACCAACTAGTGTTAGCTTGATGACGCAGTCGCTATTTATAGTCTAAGAATGGAGCGAGCTCGATAAACAACGACGGGAATGAATCTGCCCATCTGTCAATAAATGCAGCCGAACCTCTTTATATCAAAGGACTTAGGAAAAATTGTTCGATCTAAATGAACTTCGATGTATAAATTATTAGAGAAATTTGCTGTGTTTATTATCGGTGTGTTGTAATAATCATTTAATCGTGTTATAAGATACGGAACACGGTATTTATACGTTTCGATGTATTTATTTTAGCAACATGTCGCAAATAAACAAAACATTATAAACATATTCACACAGACTAATTTTATAATCGCGAGCGTGGACACTGACTTGTTTACGCAATTGTCGTTAATTAAATATCGATTTCGGAGCTCAATACAAAAAATGTCCGATCAGGTGAGAAATGATGACTTAATTGGTTCGACATAGACGGTCTCTTTATGGTTCGATATAGATGGTCACTTTACAGTTGAAAATCTATGTTTGGGACCGTTATACCAGGTTTTTACGACAACGTACCCTCAGACAACAGAGTATATTATTTTTGGAGACTTTATTTAAATATTTTATATGCATTCCAGCAGATATTGCAACGTCTGATACATCGAGGTGATAGTTTCCCCTGATTTTAATTTTAGGGTGGAAACAGGGACTACATATAGAGTACCTCGTGAACTGTAGAACCATATGACCAGATTCATGAGATTCATGAAACATCAACGGCTTGTATTTTTGATGGAGTAGATGATCACTTTAGTTTCGTGATCAGTTAAGTCAAAATAACAAATTCGTTTGATCTGAAACTTCGCACATCCTGATAAAAAATGCTACATAGGCCACATTATAGTATTGAATTGCTGGATGTGATTTTGCGCCGTACAAACATTTAACTTGTATGATTCTTACATGATTGTTGTTCCTTAGTAACCACATGCCCAAGTACTGTATGCCAAATTAGTAAATGCTTTAACACAATGTATTATAGTAGTGGAAGTATTTCCAAAATCAAAGTACTGAAAGTACTCATGGAAACTGAACTTACACAGACTTGTACTTCAACATGGAATTGGAAATGGTTAAACAATTGCATTGCAGATATAGATAAGCATAGTAATTTGGTCCGTATACAAATTCATGCGCGCCCGGCTAGTAATGGCTATTTATTTCATCAATAAAATTTAACCAAGGAGGCAATATTCACATCATTCTTCAAGGCAGAGTTACTGTTCCTTACACCCAGCTGACAGCAAAAAGAGTGTTGACCTATTATCACCTTGGAAAGCTGACAGAAGTGGAATATAGGGGAGCAGGTTAAGACTGATTGGAAAACCAAGAGCACTCAGTCTACACCCCTTTTCAATTATTTATTCAAACTTCATGAACTATTCATGAAGTATATAAGAATAGTTCAAGAAAAAATTCATGTTTTCATGAATTCCATTCAAAGGGTTCAGGTTAGATAACCTGTACACAATAAATTACTGAAATAAGGTTTATAGATGGTTCCCATAATCCATACAAATAAAAGATAAAAGCACTTCAGGTAAGTTTATATTTCTAAATCTGTAGGTTATGACAATGAAGAAGGTTATACAATACTGAAGTTGAAGAAAGCTAACCATACTGATGACGTGAACAGTTCTATATGCCGAACAGATTCTCAATAAAATCTTCCAGCATTTAGTGCTTATGTTATTACACCTCTTAGATGTTATTGGTAACATGTGTTCCATATGGGTTGGAAAAAAAGTTTTGAAGTCCCAGTCAGCTGGGGCAAAAATATAGCAGTATAATTATACTCCAAGAAAAGAATATTTTACCAATTGGATTAGAAACCTAGATTTGAGGATTTGTACAGATCCGATCCAGGACAGACAAATAATGTTTTTAGCGCCAGTCTTCTGACAAAAGATTGATATTGATAACCTGTGACCTTGACTAACTGCACCAGACTTTGCTCCATAATAGACACTGCAGACTGACATTAAATCATGTACAGTCCAACCTGTCTTAAGCAGCCAGTCAAGGGAAATGACCGAATTTGCTGCTTAAGGCAGGTGACCACTTAACAGAGGTGTAGAAAATAGAAATTATTAATTTATGTATTACATGTACTATTTATTTTAGTTACCAACCAATCCAAAAATTAGGCTCACGATAGTAATTTCTCCGACATTTTCCGTAAGATACGTACATACGTCTCCGTACGACTTTTTAATACCGGAAAATAGGACCGTAGAATGGGCGTTTATTCATTATTATTATAATAAGTTTTATTCGGCGATGTTTTAACTTTATCCTTCAACATAGACAAAGGGAAAGTAGATTTTCGGAAAGTCGTTTGGTCATCTGGTAGATTTAAAACAACTGTGATGTGTATTTAAGTGGAAACATATTTGTCAATTATTTGTTTCTGAACTACTGCTTTTGAATTAATAAGTGATGAAAATTTGCATGTTGAATTTCCATTTCGGTTTACGATCATCTCAAATTATAATGTCCCATAATTGATTACGACAATACGTGCTATTTTCTTTTGTTGAAGTGCCTTAGATTTAATTGAACTGGCGACAAACTTCTCAACACCTCACCTTTTTGATAATTACAGCATAATTTGCACTTTGCTTACATCAACCTAATTAAATAGAACTGTGGTCAACACGGTGTGTGTTGCATAGACGAAACATCGTATCTGGTTGGATGCCGATATATGGCGAAGTGTGTCGTTAATGACCGCTGATTCCAGGTGACCATAAGGCCAGGTTAGACTGTATATACTTTACAAACACTAATATTCCCTTTTTTTCTTCCGACAAAATAAAGAACAAGGGCTTACTTAGTTTCATAAAGCACAATAAATATAATTTCCACATTAAACCCTTAAAATGAAGAGGGCATTAAATATATTATGCAATAATAGCTTCAGCTGTTAATAAGTTCTAAATTATATAAATTATTGTAATTATCATTACAATTTTCAAACTCTACTCGAAATCTTGCTCTGAGTAAGATAAGTATGTTTATACAATTAAGTCATTTATAAGCAATATATTGCTAGACGCTCAATCAGTAAATTGCGATCATTAACAGAAATGAAGCACTATAGCTGTTTGAAATCTTGAGAAATTCTATTGAAATCACAAAATTGCAAAAATCATCCGCCTTTAAATGCTTGGCAGCTGACTCGCAGAATGATACAGTTATACTGAGTTTTATAGCATTCATGTTTTTCAAAGCAAAAATATTTGGTAGAATTATTCCAGTACATGTTATTTAAGATGAGAAAGTCAACCCAGACTGAGGCCACACAATTCGCGGGCCGAGCGCAAAACGGTCGTAACTGACTTTTTTTACAAAAATGACATTTTTGCATTTATCGCATTACTGTATAAGCCCTCATATCCTATTAAATTATCAAATGTGAAATCCACACCTAAATGTAAGAAAAACATCATGTGGCAAAAGGTCATATCTAGAAATCGCAATTTGCTTTTTGTGCAAAACAGTCGTAACTGCAGTTACGACTGTTTTGCACAAAATGATGTTTGTAAACAAATCATTGACAAGAGACGTAACTGCCTTATATTCATGACATCACTAATGACATCATAGAGTTATGTTTCACATTGAAAGAGATAGATTTAAACATGTGATAGGAAGGAAAATTTGCAGAGTCATCATCTTTAGATATAGGAATTTACTCTCAAATTAAATTTCATTCAAGTCTTAATTGAAAATGATTATTTGCAAGCTTCTAAAAATAATTTAAAAATGGAGTGTAAATTTTGAAAGGCTAATAAAGGAATAAAATATAAAATGAAATAACCCTTAATTAAAATGTATAAGTTATAGATTAGATCTAAATCCTGATAATTTATAAATCTGATTATTTGATTGAGATGTATAATTACCTTTGTTCACAAAATATTAATGTGTTTAGAGAATATAATTACATCTAACTACAGGGACACAAAGATAATATTAATCTACTTAATGTTAATTAAACAGAAATGAAAGCATTTTACAAGTAGAGTTATTACTGTGTTTTAGGGTAACAATGAATATAAAACAAGTTTCTTATCATATCACTAAGGACACCATTCCTTGAAGGCCATTGCAAACCCGCTAAATTTTGCAATTCCAGGCTGTATTTTACTACATTTTTTTGTCAAAATCCTATATTTTGAAACCTGTATCTCCTATATTTTCCTATATTTTGAAAAATATTCCTATATTTTGAAAAATATTTGTATATTTTTGAGTAAATTTGTTACCAATAAATGAAGAGAGTAAATATTGCTTTGCTAGAGAATTTCTATGTCTTCCACACTATCACCATCCTTCAATAATAATAATGATGTTGCAATGAGCACTTCTCCATCATCTGTTTGGTCAATTGGATGTCAGTGCAATAGGACACAGACCTGTCATTTAGGTGCCCATTCAGATGGTGAAGATGTACTAAATGATGCAGCAGTCCTCAGTCTGGATTGTGATGCTGTTGAAGTGAAAGTTTTTTATGGTAGTTATTTTAGACAATGATTCATGTAGTTACAGTAAGTGTACAGGAGAGAATTGTTAGCAAATGTGCCTGTACATGAAACAATTTCCATTTGGAAAACTCCTATATTTTGCCTCAAACTATCCAAAAACATGTAATGAAAATAATCCTATATTCCTCCTATATTTTGGAGATGACATACTTTTTAAAGTTGACAACTTGTGTCTGTCCTTAGCAGCTAAAACTTCTGGTTGCACAGTGCAACCTGTCTACAACAGCCATCAAGGGGAAGGGCAAAAAAGGATGTTTCAAGGAGGTGGTTGTTGTTGGGAGAGTGAAAATAGAGTAAAAGAGTAAAACATCAATTTGGATTACTCTTATACTGACTGTAACAGGGATGTGGCTGTTGTTGGGAGGTGACCATTCATGGGGGTTACACTGTATTTGAATCTTAATGACATTCCCAATGACACTGCCATGAAGTTGCATAGTTTACATGGTACTGAAGTTTGATGATCCATTTCATTCATTAGAGGGTGCAATGAACATGCTCACCACAAACTGACTGGTTCAGTTTCATTTTCATACCGATTGTTATTCCACTGCAGTTTAGAATCAAAGTACTGAAAGTACTGTCGGAATTTGATTTTTTTCATATGAGACAAGTCACTGGTGTTGCTCGCAACACAACAATGACTGTTAGGAGAAATCCTAAATTAGGAACTGTACAGTTGATGGATATTCATGCTTAGGAATTAACATACACCATCTCAATATTGCCATCTATTTATTAACATATTCTGATATTCATGTGCTAAATTCCATCAACCTAGCATGATTAGTTATCTAAGTTATCAGATATTTCGAGTTATTTATGTAGCCCATTATCCAGCCTATAATTTTCCGAATCAATCAGTACCAAAATAAGCATTGTTGCTGTCGTATTTACTGATTTAGTACATACCGAAAAGCTCTTCAAAACGCTCCATTTTAATAATATATCTTGATTATGACCACATATCACTTTAATTGAACACTACAGTGTTAGAAACGAAATAAAATCGACCTACATAATTCTTTTAGTGATAATCTGGTTTCGAAGAGTTTTTCGGTTTTCCATGTTTTTAGTTCCATCAAGGACTTATATAAGACCTTGGTTCCATACTCGGAACAAAATTGCTATCGATAATAGAAATGAACTGACATAAACCACTATCGATTGATTAATCGTACGCGTAGTTTAAGATTTTTTCAGAAAATCTAGATAATTGGTATGTGAATTATATTCAAACTTAATATCATGATGTTGGACTATATGACAGGTTTTGAAGTGAAAATAAAAGTTTATTGTAAAAAATATAGCTATTCGGAAACGAGCCGTTATACGGCGATATTTGCCGATCTCGCTACGGAATATACAGACATCACACGATTTCATTAGTTCCATTACGATCCTTCTGTCTTAATACCAAAATACCCCTCACACACTGTGAACCAACATTATAATTGCGAACTTCACAATAACTGTTATTACTTCGCAAATTTATGTATACCGCCATTTTGTTCTCTGCACTTCGACGGGAAAACCCCACGTTCTATTTTTAGAATTCATCCAACTATATATAGCTCTAACCGATAGTATCGATCGATACGCGTTATGGATATAAACCTTAACACTGAATTACCTGTCAAAAAGTCACATATAAGATATACATCAATAGTAGATTAATGTAATTACATGCATACTTCTGTAGAGAAATTACTGACCTACTGAACGAAAGCAGAAAGTAGAACTATTTTATGCTAAACTAATTGGTTTCCGTCCACAATCTTACAGCACACAATAGAGTGAGAGTGGGAACGGGAACCATGACAGTTATGGAGCTCACAGCATTTTAGTAAGTCTACGATAGCAAAGGAATTTGATTGAAAAAAATGACAATGATTTTTACTTGTTTGATTCACATAGTAGGAATGATTCTGGCATGTTGTGTACTGATGGAAATGCATGTGGAAATAGCAATGGTGTGTCCTATGAAATTCCCTCTGACAAAATTATACATGATGATGATATTCCTTGTGGTGTTCCCATAGACAATGATATGTAACTATGGTAATAACCAAGACCGACCAAGCGACATGCATATCCCCTGACAATATTATGTGTAACATACCCTGTGACATTGTAAAGTTTAATGTTACCAAGATAATGGTGATACAGGTCCAGACATACAAATCCACAGCCAGCAATTATAAAAATTTGTCAACTGAGAACTGAACGACCCAAAATACCTCAGGCAAAATACATGGACCTGGTTGCTCTATGCAACATCAATATAATTCCCAGGGCTCATCATGCATTTCACCTGTTTCTATAGCATGAGTAGATTTTTTCAGACACAACTTTGGGCAAGGTTACATACCATAGGAGCTTGAACATGTAATTGCAAATAACAGTACTTTGCAGTATGTTATTTGATGGCACACTTATCAACCTTTAAGATTACTATATTATAGTTAAAATGATATCTCAAGTTTCTTTGACACTGTATTTAGTACACTGACTTTTTTGTATCATTCAATGTATACAAGCATACACAAAGCTTTTAGCATTTTGGGATCATGGCCCCATACCCATTGAATTGGGAATTTCAGCTGTGTCTTGTTAAAAATTGGGAATTATGCGTGAATGCAATTCAGAATGTTTAAATGAACATAAACAATCACTGTCAATGATGGGAACTTTCAATCATTACATTTTAAGTTTATTTAATACAGTGAAAGTCTCTTGTTTTCAAAGATTTTAGTATTTTTTTTTATTTCTAATTTTTGGTTTTTGGAAATTTAAAGTCAGGAAAAAAGATACTTTTTTTCAATTGGGAATATCACCGAATATCGGCTATGAAATTAGCCCAAAAAATATGTAGCCATTCATTTTATATCATGAAGTCAAAGAACCTTTTCATCAAAATAAAGTAATTTTTCACATGCTTTTTAGCTTGACAATTTGTATAGGAGAAGCTGTCATATTCACCTTCGCATTGACGTCACATCTTGTTTAAGTTTTTTGACGAAGTCCATTTTTTTACTTTAACATTTGAGGTAAAGGTTTGAATCTTGGAATATTTGTTAACCATCATCAGCCTAATCTCTAGACAATGGTTGATCACTGTGTCACTAAAAGATTTTTAAAGGAGTCAAACATTTTGACAACTATTTAAGATATTCTAACGAGACTTCAAATACTTTTCTCTGGTATCATTATTCGTATTGTCAGTTGCACCGTCTTGGGACAGCCCTTGTTATTTCTTTAACCAAATTAGACTGAATTTTACTAAGAATAGTTTTCCAATGAATTGCTATTATGAAAGAGTAAATGACCATCAGATATCATTATCATTAGTTATTGATAGTAAATAACAGTATTGTACATGTTGTAACATTTTATTGAGCTGGATTACAGTTACATTTACAGTTAAATCTAATGAGTTATGATGCCGGTCTTACTTTTTCTATACAATGTACCTGTTTAACAGTTGCAAGTTACTAGATTTTCTGAAATTAAGTGTTAACTACATTTCTTTTTGTCAATACATTGTTATTCTACACTTACACAAGGAAAGATGTTGGTTAAGGCTTTTCCAATGTTTTTTACGATGTTTTTGGATGTAACAGCCCTTTTCCTTGGCATAAATTCTCTTTCATGGACATGAATACTTATACTCAGCAAAATGTGGGCATAGATATTTATGTTATATTGCAAAGTCACTGAATAGTTAAACATGAATTTCAGTTACGACCGTTTTGCAAAAATTTTTTTTTTTAAAAATCAGTATTTTTCAGCGCAAAACGGTCGTATCTGACAGGGCATCAAATATCTCATTTCTCTTTGACCCTATAGAAATGCAAGCATAATCTACATTAACTAAATGCTAAAATTGAGTTACTGATGAAAAACAAGTTTTTAAATTACATTAATAAGAAAACTGAAAAGTTTTTTTGCTCTCCTGAAAAGTTTTCAAGAAGTCAGTTACGACCGTTTTGCGCTCGGCCCGCGAATTGTTCTTAAACAAATTTAGCAAAGAACCATACACAATTAACCAATTAGTAGTTTTTCTTTTCAAAATCGAATTGACAACTTAAAACATCTCCGAACAATTTATCACGAACAGCAGAACATTCTTAATTCAAAAGATACAGAAATAGATCAATGGTTGTCACTTAAAATATTTAAATAGAACACATGGAAGCTATCAAGCTTGCTGTTCAATATAATTGTCCAATCAAGCCATGCTATAAAAAGGTTTAAGTAATATGATGCAGTTGTATCAATCAATGAGCCATTATCAAGAGTGAGATTTATTTAAGATATTGACCGTGTTATGATATATGACTCAATGTAAACATGACAGGGATAGATAACCCGATATCTCATGTGAACAATCATCCAAACATGGAATAAAAGTCAATACCTCTTCAGGATCATGCAGAATCTAAAACGAGTTTGATCTCACACCTACATTGTTCCAAACTGTTTATTTCTAAACATGATATTAATGTCATACAAAGTAAAATACATGACATCAATGCAATCCAGTTAGTTAAGAAGATAGAGTTAAGAACCATCCCTGTCAAATAGTTATTCAACTTCATGAAGTATGCAAGAGTAGTTCAAGAAAAATTCATGTTTTCGTGAATTATTTTCCAAGGAGTTAAATTCTCTCAAGGTCAGCTGTCTTCCATAAGCTCCTTTAAAAGACAGATTACTTTGAAGTTATATATGTTAAAAACTCACTCAGAGGCAACTAAACCTCCCCCCTCCAAAAAGTCCATACTTGAAGCTTGTGGAGGAAAAGGCTTGTGAAATGTCCTGAGTCCCCAGAGATGGGCATAACAGAAAATCTATGAAAATGTATCAAATTGCTCAACTTTTCTAGGTCACATACATTTCTAGGTCAGACTGGAGTTATGTAGGATATACATGACTATACATTTAATCATGACAACACTGATCATGATAAAAGAAAGAAAAGAAAATGTTGTGAGAACAGCAAGAACAAGTATAAAATCAACATTTACAATACCCAAGATTCATAATCATGAACAAAATTCATCATCAGAGATTTTTGTAGATAAGGTTTGTTTGTTTGCATACTTCATCAGTTAACACTAAGTGGCCCAGCAACAATAAACACACCATCATAGATTATACAATTATATCAGACAATAATAAACAATGTTTGGCCCATATACAATCAAACCTGCATTAGCAACAAACTGCTGAATAAAAGCCATCCAGTGAATAAAGGCCATTCCTTTAAAAATAGTCTTTGATAATTTAGAACAAAATGACTTCCAAAAAAAGGCCACTTGTCAATAAAGGCCACATTATGGCTTTCCCGAAGGCAACCTTTGTTCACAGGTTTCACTGATATCTTTGACAGCAACAGAACACAATATTACTAAAGAATAATTGTTGTATTAATGCAATTTGATAACTGAGACACTTAAAGGATTGATTCATACCACTTCTCTTTAACAAGTATGACAGTATAATATGAGTGAGTCCTTAACACAATACAAGAAAGCAGTTCACTCTTCAATCTTCTCCCCAATCTAGACTCAATGTCACCAATAGTTCTCAACTGATACAACCTTTGCTCTACTCTTATGGAGCAAAATAAAGGAAAATTCAGGTTAATGCTAGTACTAAAAGGTTCAATCTTTGGGCGGAGGAAAAACTGATTGCTGTAAAATATGTTTAGAGAATACAGTCAAACCTGTGAACAAAGGCCACCTTAGGAAAAAACATAGGATGGTCTTTATTGACAGGTGGCCTTTATTCAGAGGTCATTTCGTTCTAAATAGTCAGTGACAGTTTTTGAAAGAATGGCCTTTATTCACAGGTTGTCCTTTATTCACAGGGTGACCTTTATTCTGAGGGGGTCACTAACACAGGTTTCACTGTATTATATGACAGATTTTAGATTGACAGTTCAGAAATTTACAAACCATATTCACATTATAAGCTGCAGATGTTTGATCATTAAAACAGTCATAAACATTTTTAACTATGGGAATGCCATGTCCAGAGGTATTCTGTACAGTAAGCAGACATACGCCCACCCCTTTAACATGTAAGTCAAACATGGGTTTTTATTTGACACAGATAAGGTATTAATTTATAATAAATGTACCATGTGATAATTTGCTGATTTCATAAAAAATTCAGATATTTTTCCATAAGTGACCCCTGTCAAATAGTGTTATCCATACTTCATGAATTATTGAAGAATTATGCAAGAATTGTTTAACAAAAAATAATTTTATGAATTCCTTTCAAAGGATTTTAAGAAGACAGAACAATATTAAATCACTTAATATAGCACCTGGGTCAATTTTATAGACATATCTTCGCAAAAATAAAAACTCTTCCTACCCCTTAGAGTGTTTGTAAATATTTCTTATATCAAAACAATTGCTTTTGCGATCAGAGGGTCACCATTGAGGGATGATGACTTAATAAAGCACATCCTTTACAATTTCCAGGATGAAATATTATGATTCAATCTGCAAACCTGACATTTTGGACAGATTTTAGGCAGTATATAGCTAACAGTGATATGAGGCATAACCTAGCTAGGAGCACCAGATGGCGGGACTGTCCATTGTATGAAAATCAAAGTACTGAAAGTACTTATTGACACTGAGCTTACAAGGCTTACACTGCAACTAGTTTAACAATTGCATGGCGGATGTAGGAAACATAGTACTTTGGTCTGCATCAAAATTCATACACGCCAAGTGAGTGATGGCTATGGAAAGTTTATAGCTTATATATCTCTCAGTTTCCTAATAAAATACTGCTGATGTGCAGCCTTAAAGCATAAAAACTAAAGCAAATAAAGCAAAGCAGCAAGTGCATGAGTTGGTTCAGATGGTCAACCGATGACAACAGTTTTCTCCTTTGTGTTAAATACATGCTTCATCTTAACTAAAGTAAATCAGTTCAAAATATAAGAAAGGAATAGAAAATAATTAGTTTTGAAGAAAAAAGGATGAATAAAATAGAAATTTCATGATTTTACAATCTTTTAATAAGATGCTGAGAAGATTAGAGGGTAAAAACTCAAAAGTAAAAAATAGGAACCAAGCTTTTCACAAGAATAGCATATTTTCTTTCTCAATATAAAAAAACGCCTTCAGATTTAACTTCTGACTGGTCCCTTTTCATCACATTTTATAAACAGAACCAATCTAGACATGATTGACACTAGTTAAGGAGCTCCCCCTAGAGTTCACACAGTTCTCATCCATCATTCAATTACATAACAATGTATTTTTTCCTTCTTATCAAATTCAAAATCATGAGACGGAAAAATATCAAGTATCAAATATGTCTGATAAGCCCAAGTAGGCTGAGAAATTCATAAGCATCTCAGCAAAAATGCAATATATCAGTCAGCTAACCTAAACATTAAACCCGCTTACACATAATAATTACAGTAATAATGTTTCGGGGGACTCCTACGCCTGTGGTGCACTTTTTAAGGTAGCAGTTTCGAAAATGAAAAATGAAACTTGCATGTCTAGCTCTGATGAATGTTCGTGCTGATAAAATTGTAAAGCAAGAAATTTTATAAAATGTTGCACATGGTGGTTGTATGGTACAATGATTTTACACAAAAAAATGGGTGCAAGGGATTGGCAACCACAAAAAGAACCACATTACCACGGCAACAGTTTATCAAGGAAATTTTAAACTTCATTATAATTCACTACAGCAACACTTCCGCTCATTTTGCATGATAATCTGTTAGGTCTTATTAATGAATAAACTAGAATCCAACAGGTTACATTGAGATAGGAATCTGAAGACACCCTGATATTAAATGTAATCATTAATATATCTTAATTTCATCATCATATACACGTCATGTACTTTATCATGTAAGACGTAACTCAAAGCAGCAGCCCTGTCAAATAGCTATTCATACTTCATGAACTATTCAAGAACTATTCATGAAGACTTAGTATGAAAGAATAGTTCAAGAATATATTATATTTTCATGAATTCTATTCGAAGGGGCCATGCTTTTTTATACTTAAATAAAGTTTATGACCAAGTACTTTATTAAATCAAAGTCAAGATATATTAACTTATATAATCATTAATTTATCTTCCTTCTGGAGGTAAGGATAGTGGCAGCTCTCTAAGGAACCCAAGTGTGCGAGATAAAACATGGGTCAGCTTATATTAAATGCCAAGATTGATGGGAGTTAGTGGCATATTCTCATTCCATTAATCAATAGATTTCATTTCAATTATTACCATTATTATATATATTTATCATTATCACAAGATAACAGTAAAAATCAGGACAACCACTCTAAAATATGTCCATGGTGCAATTACAAGGACATGGATGGCTAGGCTTCAAAACATAACTTATCGTGCTTAAAATTCCTAATGTTATCTTGTGTAATGGACAGCCATTATAAGACCATCATGCCAGCAAAGGCTTTATTTGGTCTAAATATGATGCCCAACAAACACGTTGAATGATTTGAGCCATCAATTATTTGTCATTTTTTACGTCATTGCTTCTTTCTAAGTCTACTACATTTGTATTCCCAACACCCACACAAACCATCATTTCCTAAGAAAACAGGATACAAATACTAATGTACAAGCCAGCCCAATGAACATTCAGCATTTTAGCTGTAAATTGCAGTTGTTCGTTTATTTCTGAACACCATACTGCAGCAAGTACTTGCATGAACCGATCGTTAAATGAAAACTATTCCATACAGCATTCCAGGTATGTTTGTAAGGTAAAAAGGTCTGTTTGAAGAAAATGCCATTAACATGTTTACACAATGTTTGACCTGCCTGCCAGATGTTAGACAATTTCAATTTCAGGAGTAAAGAAAGAATTGTTTCTTGAACATATCATAAACAGTAAGATTTATAACTCATACAATAATAAAAGCCAGAAATAGAAAAGTCCTGTGTAAAGATCTATAACCTGCACTTAAAGAATTAATAATTTACATCAGAAAAAGCAGTATTAAGCAAAAACAAAATATATAATTTTATTTTTTCTATAATTAAAGAATGGTTACTTTTTTCAGTTTTTTTTCTATAAAGAATGGTTAAAAATTTATATTTTTTCAATAAAGAATGGATAAAACTTTTTATTTTTCTATGAAGAATGGTAACTGATTGTCTCTCTCATAAATATCCATATCAATGATACTAATAAAACTTAACTACTAAAAAATATCAAAATCTTAATGCAAGATATCAACTTGATTATTTCCTTAATGTTTCTTACAAAATTTATTCTCTGCCTCAAAATTGACAGCCTACATGCATCAACCCACCTACTTTCTCAATGATTACAATAATGTGAGAACAATCAATGTTACATTCAATCTGATTAAACCAAAGAAATTTGAGAAATACGTGACAAAGGTCAGACACACCTAAATTCTGAGCTACTCAATTAAATTGTGTCCTGCATGAAAATTGAAGAACTTCATGCAGTGCAGTAAGTCAGGTCAATGATATTTCTGCTGAAAATAGAAATGAATTCACTTGATTCCAAGTTTGGGTGTTTTCAGCCATTGAATGGATAGACAAACCATTATGGGCCACAAAAGCAAAGGAAAGGTCTTGAATTCAGGAGAATGATTATAAGAAAGGCTTCTGTGACAATATGAAAGAAGATATCATCCTCTAAGATGTTTCTTCAATCATCTTTAACTTACAAACACAGGAGGATGTTGCCAATATTACATAAATCATGGGAAGGAAAGGATCCAGACTGATTGGTAATAAAGGAGAGTTTGTTGGACAGCTGACAGCCAAACTAAAACTAAAATGAATAACATCAAACCCAATACAAACTAATATGCATGTACTGGTAATACAAAGCAGTGTTTTTCACCTTTAGGGTAAATATGGTAGGCCCTTAGAAAGGGAAAAATAGCATGTTGAATGGAATGGAAAAAGGTTGAAAAATAATATGACAAAGCATACATAATTATCCTCCTTACATTTAAAGGGGTAACTCTCGCTGGTATACCAGCGAGTATTTGTGGGTTGGGCTATGTAAACTGATGTGCCTAATACTACCTGTCAATTAAACTCTCTGTTGTTTAAAATAGCACAAGAATGGATGAGTCATCAACTGACCACTGGACTCCTGTTATATAGAAAGCATCGGCTGCTCAACATTAGCACATGCCTCTGTTTACAAACAGAGAGTTTATCAGCAAGTAGCCACACCTCCCGGGGAAATTCAAATTCAAATTTTCTGTTGGACAGGTTTAAACATTTTCTCAAAGTAACACTTAGAATTAATATATTACAAATATTTTTGGATGAAATGTTTTGACATGGAATAATTTATCATTGTGAGAATTTTCAAAGAATATTTTTCTGTAGTTTATTCAAAAATTCAAAAAAGGGCTCTCTGATATGAAACATGCATAAAAATTTACAAAAACCCGCCCCAGCGCCATCTAGTGGTTTATATAGTCCAGTTACCCCTTTAAAGTCCCATAAGCATATACATTTATCTGTCATAATAGTTTCTATTTGTCATAACAGAGGAATCCAGGGCGTTTTCCTACCGTGCATACTTTATGACAAGAAAAAATGTTTCCGAAACCATTATCGTAGTTTTTACAATATCATTGAAAAAATACTATTTATAGAACTGCTGTGTTTTCCTGCAGTCATATTATGCACACAGCATAAAGTGCACACCACGCGCTCTATATATTTCAAGTTTACAAAAGCAAAATTCACAGCGAAATGAGTGTTTTTAGAAGAAAAGTGGCTCGTTTCGTCGGTAATTATTATCTTGGAATAATATCAGCAATTGTTTGTTTTTTGCATATATTTTTGATAGCAAAAAGCTCATGGGACTTTAATTACCATTATGTTAGAACCTTGATGGCTGTATACATACAAAGATCTATCTTACATGCCAATTTAATGATCTTTTTTACCAAAAATGATTTAAAGAAAAAGGAAATTTTACTGAGGGGAATCTTTTATGAATTGAGGGGAAAAATATACTTTTCAGATTGGAGAATGGGGCTGAAATCAGTCCCAAAAAACACAGCAAAGGCAATTATAAGCATTGTGAATATGATAACTGCCAATATAATATAACAGGCTCACTCTGAATCAGTATCAACCAAAGCAGAACAAAACTGTCCTATTGCCTTCCCCTTCAAAGGGAATTCATGAAATCATTATTTTTTCTTGATATATTCTTGCATACTTCAAGAACTATTCATGAAATATGAATAACTATTTGACAGGGGTATGCTCCATGATAGTAAATGGTCTGAATGAGGAGAAACAGGTGCTTTGATCTGGTCAATTAGCTGATAAACTGACAACACCAGTAGATTCACTAATTGTTCACTAACTTTCTACAACAGAACAATGATGATGGCCAGTTCTGCTTAATTTCCAACAGAAAACCTGTATTCTGTTGAATAATTCATGAAATTCACCATCATAATAAATCATGAAATTTCCAAACACACTCAAGTTCTAATCATGTGAATTAACACACTGGTAACTTAACAGATTGTAATTAAAACCATACTTAATTGATCTATGGGACCTCCATCCCTTCTCAATTCTCATTCCCACTCAATATTTCAATGTAAACAGAACATCACCAATCAGATGACATATCTATGACCTATTGACCTCTTCCTCATATTTTCTACCAATCAGATTCCTTGTTTATTTCACTATGTTAGATGAACTTTTACTTTCATGATATAGTGGATTAAAGTTATAGTGATTGCTTTAATTAAGGTATCGGAATTGGATGTCTGGTGATATCAAATTTCACCAATTTATAGATATAAAAACTGAACCATACACTGAAATAAATCCATTGTATGAAATCCATTGCAAGTGATTTGAAACAAATATTACATTTGTTTGTTTCTATAAACCAATATCGCATGTAACAATGATAACTTACTCTGTATAAAGGAATATAATACAACAAACAGCCTTAAAATGACTATAAATGTATAATGCAGGGAACCTTGCCTCAGATTTTTGGTAACATCCTCTGTTCTTTAGATACTTGCCTTTAAAGAAATTCCGTACCCAAAACCCCCCTCTTTATTAAGTAATACACCATAGATAAATCAAAGTACTGAAAGTACTGTCGGAAGGTGATTTTTTCATACCAAGCATGAAAGAGAAAAATGTACCCATATGGTTCGTACTCATGCAAAATATTTTAACATTTACACTAACGGAACGACTTTTCATTTGTACATTGTTATATACCTGTAGACTCTATGTGCTTGACATTGAAGAAAGGCATACGATTCATTAGTTTCTTAGCAATAGCAAGAACTGTCTGAAGACAGCGTGCTCGACATTCATTTATAAGTCTTCAGTGTAATAAATGCTTGATAGAGGAGAAAAATCTATTAAAGTTAAAAAGGGGCATAATTCTAAAATTACTGTTAACAGAGTTATGCCACTTGTCCTACAGATGCGCCTAATGTCCCCATAAGAAAGTATTCAATGCTTGATTTGAATATCTTTGAAAGTTTTCCAAGATATTGTACTACTTTACCTATTTTAACGAAAAAATCTAAGTGAACAAGGGGCATAACTCGAAAAATACTGTTAATGAGTTATGCTGCTTGTTGTACAGATGCGCCTTGTTCACATAACAAAGTATTCAATGTTTAAATTAAATATCTTTAATGTTTATTTCAAAACAATCCACTTAATAATCTATTTTAACCAAAATTCTAAGTAAAAAAAGGGATAACTCTAAAAATACTGTTGTCAGAGTTTTTATGCTGTTTGTCCTACAAATGTGCCTTGTCACTATAAGGAAGTATTCAAAGTTTGAGTTGAATATCTTTGAAAGTCTTCAAGATATTATACAATTTTACCTATTTCAACAAAAAAAATCTAAGTAAAAAAGGACATAACTCTGTAAATACTGTTGACAGAGTTATTCTGCTGGTCCCTAAGATGTGCCATGCCCCCATAACAAAGTATTCTTAATTAAATATCTTTGATGGTTTTCAAACAATCTACTACTTAATTATCAATTTTAACCAAAATTCAAAGTTAAAAAGGGGTATAACTCTAAAAATACTGCTTACACAGTTATGCCCTCTGTACCATGTCACTATAAGTAAGTTTTCCCAATTTGAAATGAATATTTGTGAAAATGTGCAAGATAATGGACTTAATAAAAAATTCAACCAGTTTTTTAAGAAGGGGCATAACTTTAACAATACTGTTGACAGAGTTATGCTATCGTATGTATGTTAAGTAATTCACCATATTTCCACTGAAGGTCACATGACCCTAAAATCTGTATGAGTCATCTACTGACCTAAGCCAATGTTCATCTACTGACGACCAAGGGCAATGATTCAAAGCACAAGGATCGTTGGTCATTCTGTCAAGTCATATTCACAAATATCCACTGATATGAGCCATATCTTTAGACATACTGTTTAAATGATACTTATGGACATGCTTGATGTAAAGTACGAATTGCATATAGATTATGGTAGACACAGGACATCAACTGATAAACACCACAGTGGTTATTCATACAATTTGCAACTAAGGAAGGTACAACTAACAACAGTAAATTTTTTTACGAAATTATTGCAACTGTTAGAGGATAATAATTATACAACACATATCATATAAAACTTTAATAAATTTAAAAAAAAAACAGTAAAAACATTAAATAGCTTTTTGAAAATAAACTGGACTTTTTTTCCATTACTGCCACACATGTATTGATATTATTTTGTTCAGAAATTTGATAATTATTGTAAGAATCAAATTCATGATATGAACCAGGTATATCTAAATTAGCTCTGCTGAATATATTAATACAGACAAACCTGTCAATAAGACCACATTTTGTCTTTCCCTTGGTTGACCTTTGTTGACATATATAGTGACCACTAACAGGTTTGACTGTCACTTAAATTGAGGCACTCAAGAATAATAACATATTTAAAAACAAGAGGACCATGATGGCCCAATATCGCTCACCAGAAAAAAGATTCTTACAGACAGAATTTTTTTTAAGTAAATTCAAGTGACACCAGAGTGGAGTCAATTTTTACCCCAGGGCCATAATATTACCAAATTAGGCAGAAGTCAAGTAGATGATGCTCCATACAAGCATCTTAAGTCTAACTAATGTAGTTTCTGACAAGTAGATTTCATCCAATTTTCCTATATAAGTCCATGTAAAATCAAACACAGGGGGCCAATTTTGACCCCATTGCCACAATTTGAACAAACTTGGTTGATGTCAAGTGGATGCTTCACACAAAATATCTAAGCTGTATGATTTGTAGTTTCCGACAAGAAGATTTTTAAAATCATCCTGTCTATGAAAAATCAAGTTACCCAAGGACAGAGTAAATTTTTTGACACCGGGGCCACAACTTAAATAATCTTGGTACATGTCCACTAGATGATGCTACACCCCAAATATCTAAGTTCTAAGCCTTGCAGTTTTGGACAAGAACAGTTTTTATTTTCCTTTATAATCCTAAATAATATAGAGTAAACCCCCGGGGTAGGGCCCATTTTGACCCAAGGGCAATAATTTTAACAAACTGGGTAGAAGTCCACCGAGTATCTGAGCTCCAAGCCTTGCAGTTTTGGACAAGAGGACTTATTAAAATTTCCGATAATAATCTTATATAAAGTAGGGAAAACCCCTGGTTTGGGCTAATTTTGACCCCAGGGCAATAATTTGAATAAACTTGGAATATGGCCACTAGACAATGCAACACACTAAATATCTAACCTCTAGGCGTTGTAGTTTTTGACCAGAAGATTTTTAAAATTTTCCCATATAAGTCTATGTACAATCAAGTGACTCCTGGTGTGGGCCAATTTTAACCCATGGGCAATAATTTTATTTGTTTCATCGGGTTTTACGCCATTTTCAACATTATTTCAGTCATATTGTGGCGGGCAGTTATCCTAAGTAGCTTTCCTGGACTTAATTTAGGCCTTAACCAGTACTAAACACATTCTATCCGTAAGCTTCTGCCAAGCTGCACTACATAAGTCAGAGGTGGAGGACAATTTAACATAGGATGTATTATCTTCAGTCATTTATCATGCACAGTGTAAGCCTCGCACGGGTTTGTACTCACAACCTCATGATCAGTAGACATACGCCCTAACCACAGAGCTAGCCAAGCGGGCCAATAATTGGAACAAACTTGGTAGAGGTCCACTGGACAATGCTTAGTATACACAACAAATATCTAAGCTCTAGGCACTGTAGTTTCTGACTAGAGGATTTTTAAAATTTCCATATATAAGCTAGTCTATGTACAATAATGTTACCCCCGGGGTGGAAACAATTTTGATTCAAGGGCCATAGCTTGAAAAAACTTGGTAGAGGTCAACTACACAATGCTACACACCAGATATCTTAACTCTAGGCCCTGTGGTTTTGGACAAGGAGATTATTAAGATTTTCCTATTTGTTGCCATGGCAACTAGATTTTTTAATCCCTGTAAAGTTTCTTTGAAACTGTTTCAAGAAATGTTGTTTAAAGCAATTGTTGACGCAGTGATGCATCACCGACGACTGACAACATACGATCACAATAGCTCTCCAAGAGCACTTTTTGCTCTGATGAGCTAATAATTAGAACATCTTCAGCTGAACAAACAAGAGGGCCACGATGGCCCTATATCGCTCACATGACAATCACTGTTCACTCATTAAAACATTGTTTTGAACCGGTGACCTAGTTTTTGACCCCAGACAACCTATGTTCGAATTTGTCTAACATATCATTAAGACAAACAGTCTGACTAGGTTTGGTGAAGATACGATCAAAATTTCACATCTACAGTGTTAATAAGGTTTTCCTAAGATTTGACCTTGTGACCTGGTTTTTGACCCTAGGTGACCCATATTTAAACGTGTCCTTAATATCATTAAGACAAACAATCTGACAAGGTTTGGCCAAGATCCAATCAAAACCATGACATTTAGAGCTTTTACAAGATTTTTACCTAAGATTTGACCTTGTGACCCAGTTTTTGAACCCGGCTGACCCATGTTCATCCTTGACCCACATATCATTGAGGCAAACATTCTGACAAGGTTTGGTGAAGATCCAATTAAAACTGTGACATATACAGTGTTAACAAAGTTTTCCTAAGATTTGACCTGGTGACCTAGTTATTGATCCCAGATGACCCATATTTATACTTGACCGTTATATCATTAAAACAAACGATTTGACAAAGTTTGGTGAAGATCCAATAATAACTGTGAAATCTACAGTGTTAACATGGTTTTTCATAAGATTTGACCTAGCGACCTAGTTTTTGACCCAAGATGACCCATGTTCGAACTCGTCCAAGATATTATGAAGACAAACATTCTGACAAGGTTTCATGATCATCCAATCAAAACAGTGACTTCTAGAGTGTTCACAAGGTTTTCCAGCAATTTGCCCTAGTGACCTAATTTTACTACAGAAATTACCCATTTTCAAACTTGACCTACATATTATTAAAATAAACATTCTGACAAAGTTTCATGAAGATACAGTCAAAACAGTGATTTCTAAAGTGTTCACAATGTTTTCCCTTATTTGGCCCTGGTGACCTAGTTTTTGACCCCAAATGGCCCAATATCGAACTCGTCCGAGATTTTGTTGATATTAACGTTCTGACCCAGTTTTGCTAAAATTGAGCCAAAAATGTGGCCCCTAGTGTGGTCACAACATAAAGTTTGACGACGCACAACGCACGACGCCGGACGGCGGACGGAGAGTGATCCTAATAGCTCACTTTGTCACTTTGTGACATGTGAGCTTAAAATGACAACTACTGTGTTTTTTTTAAGCTGAGCAATTAACAGTTAAAGTGTCAGATCATTATCGTCTCATGAAATCAACAAATTTGATGCACCCCATTCAATTTTGATAGCCAATCAAAATCGCTTATGTTTACGGTTCAATAATTGAAACCACGCCCAGGTTTGATAAGGAAGTCGATAAAGGGGTGCAGTATTTGTCGCAATAAAACACTATTTTTGCGCTTTCGGTTAGAATTCCTTGTTGCTTGGTATTACCAAGTATGATATTTAATCTTTGTAAATAACTTAAAATATTATTTTACGTTTTTTTAGCAATTTTAGCCAATCCCGTTATGTTAAACCAAGATCATATTTACTGCTATCCTAATTCTAAAATTTTGAACAGAATTGTTTAATCCACAATAATTACAGAATTCTTACAAAGTTCCAGAATGGATTGTGTCAGGTCCAGACTGTATTGATAACAGAATCATTGATACTGTTTTTGCCATCATAAAAAAATCAAGAAAACTGATAAAGAAAGAACACAAATACCCAGCTGGTACCAGTCATTTTCATGCTATAAAACCTTTTAATTCGTTATTTACAAGTAAATTACAACGGTTACATTGGTTCCCTGTTTTGTATATACAGAATGTATCTTAATGGAAACCAGCTCCGAAACAATAAAACATCCCATCAGGTGCTGACTAAATAAAACATCTTTGCTTGACACCAGACCCTATTAAACCATTAAGCTTATAAGCCACACCCTTTGTTAGACACTTGTGCTAAACATGAGCAGGTTTTTTACGAGAAGTATCATAGGTCCATAGGTACCAGGGATTTATGATGAGTTTTTGAATGTTAAAAAATTATCTTTCATTCTAGTTAATCTGCATGAAAGTGTGATAAATTCTATTCCATTTGATAAGGGACAAAAACCACTGTAGGCATTTACATTAAATTTATGTTATGTGCACGGAAGTTTGTTATATTGATGGAAAACTAGAACACTTGTAGTGTAAACCAGTAGGATTTATGCTTAATTTCATCATAAATATCCAATAAACAGTTTTAATCAATTTATTTAAAATCTTAAAACTAAGATACACACCAAAATTACAAAATAAAACTCAAAAGCACATACATTATCACACTGGGTGATTCCACTATTGGAAGTGAACAGAATTTGTTAATGAAAATTGTTAATGAGAAATATTAACAGCAACTGTTTATGGAAATTGTTTACAATAATTTTGAATAATCATTTCTAAAACAGTGTTACAAAAAAAAGATAATAATTTATTTTGATTTATTAAAAAATTTGTGAATGAAAATTATTATAAGATTAGCTGTGCTGTAGGCTAAGCTGTAACAATAAGCTCAAACACAGGCATTTCAGTACTTTGATGTTGGGCTAAGTAACAGTAAAGCTATTAGCTAAGGTCTTTTAATTTCACTGCAATACCAAGCCAGAGCTCTCACAGTAGATGTAGGATGAATATTGGTGCAAAAGAAATATCTTTCTTATTGTTTTCTGACATCTTTTATCACCAAATATTACTTATGACTTATTTATGATAACACATAATCCACAGTCCAAGCAAAACATTGTTAGTCACCATAGCCACAAATGAGTGTCATACTTTGATTCATTTATTCATTACAAACCTCAGCCAACAATGCTTGAAGGAAATAAGTGTGACACTCAAAATATAACACTTTATAATTATGCTCTGAGGTTTGCATAGCTGAATTTGTTACAACTTTGCACCACTGCCATGCTTTTTCATCTTCCTCCTCTATGGTCCAATAAAATCTACTATATTGATGCTGTAATTTCAACCCTTTCTAGTGAAATATTTAAATTGGTGGCAGAAACCTCTATAAACAAAGCTTGATCTTGTCAGGAGAATAAAAAAAAAACTTTAAAACTTTTCACTAATTAATTAGCAATGACTGATCTAGAATTCTGATGAAAAAATTTAAGCCACATTTTGTATTGATCTCAGGTTAAAACACATAAAACAGCTACAAAATGCAAATTACGTTGCTACAGCAACTAATACATTTTGTGTGGATTGTGTATTATCATAAATAAGTAAAATTTGGTGATGAAAAAGTGTGTTAGTGCTTTATGATAATTGGAGCTTTACAAAATAATCTCCGACAACAATCTGAGAAAACAAGGCATGAATGAATACCGGTATTTGTTCCATTATTTTACCTGGAACTATGAAGGTTATTGAGTTAAGTAGAAAGGAGCACCTGGGAACGTGCTCCTGACTTAGAACAGCTGTTACCAATTATCTACATCTCTCACTAAACTCAATCCATCCCTTCCCTCTCCTGTATACTTTCTCTTCCTCCCTCTTCATTACCTACACTACCAATCAGAGCATTCAACATATCAACAATTGTTTCATTGACAGACTACAATAAATAATAAACCCTTAGCCAAACCATTGTTGAATGATAATAGTGTTTTAATAGGGAACTAAAATTCCTTCATATAAGGATGAGAATAATTGAGATTTGAGAGCTGAAACTCTGCACATCAATGATGATTGTTAAGTATTAACATGAGAGCATGAAATGTACCAGTATATTATTTTCAGGACTCAGGTGGTCTCATGAGCCAACTTGGCTGACCCTTTCAATAGGGGTGACACTACAATATACACAACTTTACCTTTTAATTTACCTTTCACAGAAATAATAACAATTTTTCAAAGTTTTAACATTTGTATAAATGCCAGAGTAAGCTCCGAGAACCCTGAAATATATATAATCTACTCCAGCCAACATTGAAAAACACCATAAAATGGATTTATCCTCAACTTCCCCAGATAATGCATGCAGCAAACTGGAAATTTCAAAGCATAATTATTTTGCCCCCTCCAAATTTGATTCTATTTGGGAAATTTATTACTTAACAGTTTCAGTTGGTCCACAATGCAGAGAGCAATTTCACCTAGGGAGATATTGTGTATATAAATACAGTGTCACACAAATAAATCAGTAAAGTTAACCCCATTTATTGCCACACTTCCAACAGAGTTCCCATGCAATTCTAATTGCAAGGCTTACATTACTACCTCCAAAAAGAAGAGCTGCATATTTCAAGACATATTGCTAATAAATTATTCGTGCATGCACACATGAGAAATGCTTTGACTAATTTTCTAAAGAAAATGACAGCAGGGATACTAAGACATTGAGCAGTAGATTTAATTCATTCAGACAACTAAACCAAATGTCAGGAAACAGGCATAAAGAAAAGGAAATCTTAGCTGAATCTGCCAATATACTGCAATTAGCATAACATTAAGTTTCCCTAGCAAAAGTAAATATACCCAATGCATGCATGCAAGGTTGAGATTTGTCAAATTTATGTTCACTGCAAAAAGCTTGAAAACTTTCAATTTTAACATCCCTGCACTAACAGGGATAAACCATGGAAAGTCAAATAGCCTACCGGTTGCTGCTATGCATAAAATTATGGAGTTACCAACATAAATGAGTTAAGGAAGACAAAATTTCAGATGGCAGGGAGAAACATACTTAACTCCAACTTTTCAAACCCATCCCCCTTGAGCTTTGATCTGAGCTGACCAGCTGGCCAACATAATACACATAAACACACTTTTCACCAAACGAAATGATTGCAGATTATTACTTAAATTAGAATTTGTAAAGTATTTATCATTTACATACAGACATTTCAGTTTGGGCAATAAATTTTCTTCAGATAAGAATTCATTCCTGGTCACATACTTTCAAATGTTTAGGGGACATAACCTAAACATCGTTTCTATGAAGAAAAACTTGACCAAAATCTTGTGCAAATGGAGAAAATTGACCAAAACTACATCTCTCAAACTCATTTATACCATCCTCCTCACTCATTCAGTCATCAATGGACAAAATGCCTTTTTCACAATGTTCTAAAAGAAAACTATCACACTATACATTAGTTGTCTGTCACTGAGAATATTGAATCAATTACTGTACAACCTGCATCTCTTTGTAACCATCTAGATCTACATCAATGCTAGGTAACATTGCCGAACAGATAACTCCAGGCAAAATAGTGACGTTATCAATACATACCATCAAGAAACAAAACAAGCCCATAATTATACAATAATTAATAGCATGTGATTTGCATTAGAATTTTATCTCCACTCAAATATCTTATCAACTTTGAAGATATAAAACAGACAGAGGATCAGCATTAAAGAAGTCTCTACACTTATGTAACAATTAGCAATTTATTAAAAAACATTTTCAAAACATGAAAAAAATTATCTTGATGCAAGATTAGATTTTTGTGGTAGATTTTTATAAGAGGCAATAGTGATAGTGAACTATCTGAGTAGTATAAACACAGCCACATCAATGATGCATCCTGGGTACTTCTGTTTAATCCAATTCACTAAAATAGCTTAAAACCTTGATAAAAATTACATAAAAATCTACCTTAATGTTAAAGAAAGTGGTAAGATGACATTATATGTATATAGTTACGAGGGATTACGGAAATCTGCGATCATTTTGTCTCTTATAGGTCTAATTTATTAGCCCACCTTTGAGATACACATATTATCAAAATTAATGTACTCAGAATCAGGAATCAAGCTTGACGAATAATCTCAAATTGCAGGCTTCTGATTGGTTCGTTCTGAGCTTTGAATCAAATCTGACCAATGATAGGGCTGCATTCTGAGAATGTTTTATCAAACAAAGTCAGAGGTAATTAGGTAATTAAGATATACATTCTCCCTTGAAACAAGAGGGCCACATTGGCCCTTTATGGCTCACCTGAGAACAAAGGCCAATAGTTAATGACCAGGTAATATAGTTTCCATCTCGTAAAACTCATTTTTACGTAGATTTTGAGATCAAAACCAACAATGAAGGTATATAACTGTTAAACAAGCTAAAACATAGCAAATTTTCTAATCCAAGGGCCCATAACTCTTGAAGTTGTGGTCTGATTCCCCCCATAACTGAACTTGTCCAAAACCATAAGGTCATACACATTCATTGTAAATATGATTAGGAATGGTCAATAAATGAAGGCGCTAGAGTGTAAACAAGCTAAAGTATAGCAAATTTGCTAAGTCAAGGGCCCATAACTCTTGAAGATGTGGTCCGATTCTGCCCATAATCGAACTTGTCCAAGATCTTTTGGTTATACTCATTTACTGAAAGTATTATTAGGATCGGTGTATAAATAAAGGTGCTAGAGTGTAAACAAGCTAAAATATAGCAAATTTTCAAAGTCAAGGGCCCATAACTCTTGAAATTCTGGTCCGATTCTGCCAATTATGTAACTTGTCTAAGATCTTTTAGTTATACACATTTACTGAAAATATAATTAGGATTGGTGAATAAATGAATGCGCTAGAGTGTAAACAAACTCAAATATAGCAAATTTTCTAAGTCAAGGGCCCATAACTCTTGAAGTTCTGGTCCGATATTGCCCATAATCGGACTTGTTCAAGATCTTTTGGTTATACACATTTACTGAAAATATGATTAGGATTGGTGAATAAATGAAGGCGCTAGAGTGTAAACAAGCTAAATATAGCAAATTTTGTAATTCAAGGGCCCATAACTCCAGAAGTTATTGTCCGATTTTGCCCATAATCGAACTTAGAGACATTGTGGCCATATACATTGTGAGCAAGTTAATCATGAATCATTAAGAGCTGCGGTTGCTAGAGTGTAAACAAACTAATTGTGGAAAGACAACGGACGACAGACGCCAGACATTCAACGATCCTAAAAGCTCACCTGATGAATCAGGTGAGCTAAAAAGATTATAATAACTTTTTTACGCTATATTTTTTACTAATGTGATACTTAATCATCCAGTCTGACTTTGAACTAAAAGATTTTAAAGCTTTTAAAGCTCATCATACATATGTTGTTTGAGCAAACCTTGAATTTAGAATATGCTTACACATTCCAGGCCATACTTAATTTTATGCTAAATGAATATCATAGGAATAATGGAATTATGGGATTATAATGAATCAAACATTCTATAAATAGGTTCATTACAATAAAATCATGAGTAACAGACAATCAAGTACTCACTGAACCTTAAACAGTACAAAATTATCCTTGATGTTATTTAATGATAATGGTCGAAAAAAAACAAGGAAATTATTGTACACCAGTACAAAACTCTTCACTCAATCATTGAGTAAAATTTTTATAGTATCATGAATTTTATTTTTAAATCATACGAAATTATACACTTCAGTTAAAAGTACAGTTTCGGTCAAAGCACTTGTTTCATTCAAAACAAAAATTAAGCTAATTTCATGTTAAAAAAGCACTTTAGTAAAAGTTTAATCTAAAAAAGGTTTTTCATTAAGACCGAAGTACTCCACTTAGTGGACAATAATTGAAGCACTTGACTCCAGGATTTACGTTCAAGAAGTTTATTACTTTAAAAAAAACACACATTAAAAACATGGTTCATGACGAATTCCAGTGTGCAAAGAAATCTTAATATTGAGAGAAAACTTCAAATTCACCTTCAGTCTTTAACAATCATTTACATTCAGAATACACAAAAAATCAGCTCCTATCTTATCACGATTGTGTTCTTTCTCACATTCAGCAAAACTTCCGAGTTTGATATGAAAGTTTTTATTCTGCATTGCAACATTTTTCACATATTATCCTCAAGGCCAGAAATAATGCATAATCGTGTATGACATTGGAATAACCATTTATAGTACAACCTCTCTGGAGTAGCCCTCTTTTCAACAACAACCTCCCTTCAACAACATGATTTAATATGATCAATTATCTCAATAAATGTATGCTTAAAACCTGGCCATTGTTCAGAAGGTGATCATCATATAAAGGTGTTTGTAAACTTAGGTTTTACTGTTTCATACCTTCTCATGATATATAAGGTACAGTACAACCTCTCTGGAGTGGCCCTCTCTTGAGCAATAACCTCCCTTCAACAACAGCATGATTTGTTCCCACTGCACAATTTTACTATTAATTTAACCTCTCTAAGCAACAACATAATTTTGCTACTCCTAAAAGGTGTTGCTTTAGAGAGGTTGTACTGTATATATATATATATATACATGCTTTGTGTTTTCCTTCTGAATTTCATGAATTTCATGATTTTTCACATAAAACATGAATACAATACACAATGAGAAGGCCTTCTTTTCATAATGTTTTTACCCAATCTTCATGCTAAAGGTCAGACTCATTTTTTCTGTTGTTTTTTAAGATGGAAAATAAAAGTATCCATTTATATCATACAATTATTCATTAATCATGAAAAAAAAATGAACAAGCCTTGCCTTTGGGCTAAGTCAGTCAAATGATGATCAAAATGCGAAACAGTTGGCCTTTAATGCCTCATCTATACTTGTACATGTACATCATACATACATGATGGTTTAGATTGTTCTACCAGACCCACTTGGGACTTCAAACAGAACAATGTAAATTATCCTCGAAATTCTTTGTAAAAAAGTTTCACATTATTTTGTTTTATGATGGTGAATAATGCATAAGGACACAACTGGAACACTTAAGACATGATATGAAGCAACATAAGACATTCAGATAGTGGGAACTTAGATACAATAAACCTATAGAGCACTTTAAACTAGACACATATATATCAATTCAAAATTATCAAATTTTCCCTAATAAACGCGCCCTGTGGAGGTACATTTTACAGAACTTTTCTTTAAATTTGTAGGGTAATTATTTCTTAACAAGTTCTTAAGTTGTTCAAGAACAGTTCTAGAACTGAAGTTCTTGAACTTAGGTATTGCTTTCCAAGTACAGTTCATGAACTGTATTTGATGTTCATGAACACTTCAAGAATTCAAGAACATAAATTCACAGGGCTGGTCACCATAATCAGGGTACTTCGTCACCATTATCATCACTGTCATCATCATCATCATCTGCAGCAACAGCACAATCGCCTTCATCAATATTACTTTCATTATCATCAGTATCATTACAATCATTTGTATTATCAATATTATCATCATAATAATAGAATACTTACGTATACTTCTTACATCATGAAGTATGCACCCATTTGCCTCATTCACTCAATATTTTCTCACTTAACTCTCTCACAAAATTAACATATAAAACTAAACTTTAATGATTTGTATTTCATTTGAGAAAAAGATCCAGCAGATGTTACCAAATATCACTTTAATATATTTTAGTGGTGTTTTATTCCTTTTTCAATCTTTACTCAACCATAAAAAGTTCTAAAAAATCAATGTGAATGAAAATCAATAAAAAAAATTCAAGTGGATTTCATTAAGCAGATTTTTTGAATATTTATCATGGGAAGTTTGATAAAGGTTTTGCACTAAGAAAATCTTGAAAGCTTTGCGTTCAGTAATTACTATTAATTGATCTCTTTATTTGAACTAAAACCATCATTAAAAGTCACAGTTTTGCAAAGCATTAAGATTATGAAATTTTGAACAGTAGCAGCAAACAAAACAAAATCGCAAACTCAAACTGTCATTAATAATTTGTCAATATATCTGATATCACAGTATCTGTTTGACACACACAAAAGAGTGGAAAACTACAAGTTTACTTACTCATGTTTGATAAGATACGGTTAATCATTTGATAAAGGCACATGTTGTTTCTACATATTCCAGCTATCATAAAATTTGGGATCACTATTATAGGGACTGAAGACATTAGGAATCAAACTAGGAGTCAAAAATATAGTCACATACTAGACAAATATATAGTCACTTTCAATAATTAGGAGTGTAGTCATAAAAGCACATACAATGATATGTAACTTAAGACATATTGTCACACATAATAATTAGGATTCTAGACATAATATTGTCACATGCAATAATTAAGATTCTGTACATATAGTCACATACAATAATTAGGAGTCTAGTCACATACAATAATTAGATTTCTAGACATACAAATGAAGTCACATACAAAAAATAGGATTCTAAACATATACTCACATACAATAATTAGGATTCTAAACATATACTCACATACAATAATTAGGATTCTATAGACATAGTCACTTACAAGAGTTAGGATTCTAGACATAGTCACATACAATAATTAGGATTCTAGACATAAAGTCACATACCATTACAAGGCTGCAAGACAAAATTAATTAAGAGTCTGGTCATATAGTCAAGTATGATAATTCTATACATAATATAGTCACACACAACAATTAGGCTCATCACGCACAGTATCTGGAACTTCAGGAAAAAGTCCTTCCAATTGGAACTTTTATGCTAATTGTCTTAAATTTCAGCAATTAGGACCCCCACCTGTAGTCACCAGCAATAACCACTATAGAGTCAGACTACCTAAGGTATCAGTATCAAATTCATCAACCTTGATTCTAAAACAGCCTCTTAATGTTTACATATTTCTGTACTCGTGGAAATAGAGAAATATCTTGAAAATAGAAAGAAATAAACACATTTTATCTGTGTTTATTTTCGGAGCAATAATGACAAGTACTGAACCAGTCTATCTATACTACATATCTCAAAATTCATACATTAAGAAATCACAGGCATGGATAGGTTTTAAACAACTTAAACACTGTAGGAAGAGAGTGAAAACCATGTCTGTATCATGTTTTAATTAGTTCATTAGACTGAAAGATATACATGTAGTTTGAGACGCCTGATAATTGAGGGCTCCGTCTTAATTAAGGACAGAAACAGATGAAATGTTCCAAATAATCTATAATAAGCTGATTGGTGAATGTAATTGAATAATGTAAGATCAAAGGCGTGAATTGAGAGATATTTGTAGAGTGGATTTAGAGGGGGGAGGGGGGCATGTACCTCTTCTTGAATCAGTCCAGCAAAATTGTATGAGATGTGGTTTTAAAAAAGAATGTTCCCTCAGAGTGACCTTGATCATTGACCTACTGACCTGAAAATGAACAGGTCTTGTAGAGGTTGTCGTAAAGGAACCAACATGATTGTGAAGTTTGATGATTGTAGGTGGAAGTGTTTGATTTTATAGGCAAGGTTAAAGCGAACGAACGAACCAACAAACAAACCAACAAACAAATATAACATACCTTCTGATCTATTGATACAGGGGCATAAAAAGTCAATGCTAATTGTATCACAGGACATAAGAAGAAATACTGCTTTACCCCCATGTTCGGCTTATACACTATTGGTTGATGCCCCAAGCCCTGATCAACACAAAGTCACATATCCACCAAAGAATGTACTCAGACCCTTTTGAACATGAATTTTTCTTGAACTGTTCTTGCATACCTCACGAATAGTTCATGAAGTATGAATAAATATTTCATAGGGGGAAAAGTATGGATGGGAATGTTAATGAGTTTACTACATGGTAGTCATTCATACTATTACATCTACATGTATGAAAATCATTCGTATTTATACACATAACTATGACACAGAAGTTAGTCATGATCAGCTAATCACTATTCAAGACTGGTTTTTCCCAGCAGGATCCTATAGTAAATCTACACTAGAGCTTATAATCAATTATCTTCACATATCATGTATTACTTATCAATTATCTATGAGGGATGTTCGGAAAGTATTGTGTATTGTGGTCTGAAACATTAACAAGAGGGCCAAGATGGCCCTATATCGCTAACATGATACTCACTGTTCACTCATTAAAACATTGTTTTGAACCGGTGACCTAGTTTTTGACCCCAGATGACCCATGTTAGAACTTGTCCTACATATAAATAAGACAAACATTCTGACAAGATTTGGTGAAGATCCAATCAAAACCATGAAAACTACAGCATAGACAAGGTTTTCCTAAGATTTGACCTTGTGACCTAGTTTTTGACCCCAGACGACCTATGTTCGAATTTGTCTAACATATCATTAAGACAAACATTCTGACTAGGTTTGGTGAAGATACGATCAAAATTTGACATCTACAGTGTTAATAAGGTTTTCCTAAGACTTGACCTTGTGACCTGGTTTTTGACCCTAGCTGAACCATATTTGAACTTGTCCTTTATATCATTAAGACAAACAATCTGACAAGGTTTGGCCAAGATCCAATTAAAACCATGACATTTAGAGCTTTTACAAGATTTTTACCTAAGATTTGACCTGGTGACCCAGTTTTTGACCCCGGCTGACCCATGTTCAACCTTGACCCACATATCATTGAGGCAAACATTCTGACAAGGTTTGGTGAAGATCCAATTAAAACTGTGACATCTACAGTGTTAACAAAGTTTTCCTAAGATTTGACCTGGTGACCTAGTTATTGACCCCAGATGACCCATATTTATACTTGACCGTTATATCATTAAAACAAACGATTTGACAAAGTTTGGTGAAGATCCAATAATAACTGTGAAATCTACAGTGTTAACATGGTTTTTCATAAGATTTGACCTAGCGACCTAGTTTTTGACCCAAGATGACCCATGTTTGAACTCGTCCAAGATATTATGAAGACAAACATTCTGACAAGGTTTCATAATCATCCAATCAAAACAGTGACTTCTAGAGTGTTCACAAGGTTTTCCAGCAATTTGCCCTAGTGACCTAGTTTTTCACCAGAAATGACCCATTATCAAACTAGACCTACATATTATTAAAATAAACATTCTGACAAAGTTTCATGAAGATCCAGTCAAAACAGTGATTTCTAAAGTGTTCACAAGGTTTTCCCTTATTTGGCCCTGGTGACCTAGTTTTTACCCAAAATGGCCCAATATCCAACTCGTCCGAGATTTTGTTGATATTAACGTTCTGACCCAGTTTTGCTAAAATTGAGCTAAAAATGTGGCCCCTAGTGTGGTCACAACATAAAGTTTGACATCGCAAGACGCACACCGCACGACGCCGGATGCCGGACGCCGGACGGAGAGTGATCCTAATAGCTCACTTTGTCACTTTGTAAAAACTGATGGAAACATAATTCTTTTCATTTCATACCCTCAAAATACTCCCCTTGGTGAGAAATGCATAATTTTAGCCTATGGATCCATTTCATGAAAGCGTCACGGTACGCTGATTTTGGTATACTACGGAGGTACTGATGAACAGCAGAACCAACAGCTTGTCGCGATCAATATCTACGGCCAGAAAGGAAGTTTTTCAGTTTTGGAAATAGGTAGAAGTCGCATGGCGCAAGATCTGGAGAATAAGGTGGATGTGGTAGAACAGTAACTCTCTCTGACTTCAAGAACTGTGTTACTGTAGCAGAGGTGTGCGCAGGAGCATTGTCATGCAACAGGCGAACATGTTTGAAACCTGTGACAGGGCGACGTTTCTTATAGTACTTCTTTAGTTTCTTCAAGATAACATCGAGGTAGTACCTACCAGTCACACTTCTACCCTTTTTTACTGGAATCTGTATAGCTATACCGTCGCTAGAGAAGAACATAGCATACAAAACTTTCTTTACACTCAAAGAGCGTTTTGCAATTATTGGCCTATGGCCATGTTTGGTAGCCCATATTTTGTTCCCAACCTTTCTCACAGGCTCAAAATAATGCACCCATGTTTCATCACCAGTTACAACATTTGCAAAAACCTTTTTGTCGTATTTTGGGAACATTTTTAGCAATGTTTTGGCAGTTTCAACACGCCGCCTTTTTTGGTCGTCAGTCAATAGATGGGGTACCCACCTAGCAGAAATCTTCCTAACTTTCAAGATCTTCTTTAAAATAAAATGAACTCTTAAATGATAGTGAAATGCCAACAATGCGTGCAATATCGCGTACAGTATATCGAGCATCATTTTGAAGAATTTCTTTGAATTTCAAAACATTTTTGTCACACGTTGCTGTGTTTGGTCGACCTGATTTTGAGGCATTTTCAACAGACTCTACACCACTATCAAATTTCTTCCATCTGCGAACCGGCTCATAAGACACCTTACTAGACCCATAAACACAGGTTATTTCGGAAAAAAGCTCTTTCGAAGAACAACCGAGTTTACTGCGAACCTTTATATACGACCGAATTTCTTCAGTATTTGGTATATGTTTTCCAACCATTTTTACTACAGTGGTCAACGACTGTCCAAACTGAAATAGCGACAACTTTATAAAACGGTTATTGATTGGGTTTCTGTATATTGTGTAGATATTGAATAGAGGTAACCAGCTGTATAAACATTGATGTGAAATTCCTCGTGAAAAT
Organism: Lutraria lutraria; assembly: GCA_964023205.1. Lineage (NCBI taxonomy): Eukaryota > Metazoa > Mollusca > Bivalvia > Venerida > Mactridae > Lutraria > Lutraria lutraria. The sequence goes on from OZ026835.1 coordinate 41,712,597, forward strand.
GGCGTGTAACCACAATACACAATTCTTTTCGAACATCCCTCATATGTAACATTAACATAATAGAGCCAATTAATTAAGCGCATCACATAATATCTCAACCATGTTATTAATGCATGTCTTTCTAATTTTAAAGTCTTCATGTAGCATACAATAGAATCCAACATAATGAAGGCTAAGAACAAAATAGGCGAGAGATGAACACATAAAGCTATTGTTTATAAAAACATGAAAGTGTTTGTTCTTTGTCATTATAATCAATCAGTGGGAAAATGTTAAGAACTTTATTACAAATATGATAATATTTCATGGAATGATAGCTAGACTGGTGAACTAATAACTTCTAACAGAACAAACAAATTCCAGTCATGCTGTTGCCATTTTACATAAACATGTAACTTTTGTTGCAGGTCACAATGGGACCACAGGACATCAGTTTAGCCATGATAGATAAATAATTGACTGACAGACCTTTTCATGGTACTGTTAACAAGTACATGTGTTTACTTATTCTACACACTGGTTAAACATGAATCATTTCATGACTGTTAGCCATACAATAAAATATCAATACACATATAGAGTATGTATTGATGTTACAGCAAAACTGACAAATGATTTATATATCATCCAGCCTCCTATACTGAAGAGTTCGATTGATTCAGATTTCTATAATAATTCAAGAATAATCCCCTGACAAATTCAAGAAAAATTCATGTTTTAATAAATTTCATTCGAAAGGGTTAATAATCATAATGCTGAAAACATCACACACACTATGGGCAGTCACTGAAAAATTTCACCAGGAGATAACAGAAAAAAAATTGTACAGAAATAGGATTATCACAATACCTTGTTTTAATCTCTATAATAAGTTCTAACTTGCAGGGTCATGAAATTAAAGTATAAATCAAACAGTTTATGAAAATACGAGGTAAACAGGGGCTCGATTGAACTAGATCGTGGTACTCAGTAAAATCAGAGAAAAAATTCAAATCCTCCCCCTCCCACCCCTATATACAAAAATGTACATGTATAAGTTTATTTTCCATTTGAGATATACCAGTTTGTATTGACAGACACATTATGACTGCCTTAAAAAAGTTTTTATACCCTTCAATCTTTATATGATTTCAACAATATCTAAAGATTCCCATAAAAAGAAATAAATTTAAGACAATCAGAAAAATAATTATTCTGACAGTGAGTTTTGTAGCCAATATTAGAGCAGTTAATTTAATCACACTATGTGACTGATCATTTAATAATTAGATTAAATATACATATATAAACTAATATAACTCCTTACCCCAATATTTTTACGTATATATTCCTCCATTTTATGAATAAAACAGTGAAGATCACAGAAAATGTGAAATTTATGTTGATAATAGAAGCTAACACACAATATTCAATATTCCGATCATACTGCATACTTTCCTCATAAGAAAACACTAAACTGCGGGCAATTATCCAAGCGAAGTACCATTTTTAAGCATCTATTTTGTAACACCATTACATACTGATGTTCCTCTGTGTTTTACTCATAAATGTGATTGATGCTGGTATTATAAGAGAGAGCGAAACACATGGTGTAATGCACACACCTGAATACTCCAGTCTCAAAATTTTCTCTAATACACCTAAAGGTACTAACCCTAGGGTGAAACTACAGACACTCCACGGAGTAGTTACAATAATCCATTGAAATCAGCTATACAAAACATTAAACCACAGTAGATGTATACAGCCACAGCCTAATGAGGGCTGATAAGTACCTTGTCAACTATATCTCTATTAGTCAGATCGTGCTCAGAGCTGTTGTAATCAGTCAACTTAAATCCACTTGAAAAAACATCAGTATGTGGTTTCTATAAGTACTTAAACATAACATTAATCAAAATTTCCTCGTTTTATTTCCTGATTAATCCAATCAGATAAATTATAAATTTAGAAACCAATAGCATGACTCATCTATTGTTTTTCCTTAGAACAAGTACACTGAAGTCCACTCTTGCTGAATACTGGTAAAACTGAGAGTGAGAGTGAACAAGCCTGATAGCTTATCAGCATGATTAAAGGTACATGCCCTGATATTATCTAGGATCCAATAGGTACTCTCTCTAATGCAACCATTATAAAGATACAATCAGAGACTTGTTCATCAATGATTAATGAAACTGGTGCAATGTTTTATCAATAGATAAATATTAGATTAGCATTGTTTTCATTAACTTTAGTTATCAACAGATATCTTAAAGAGGTAGACCTGTAGATAGGAAAGAAAGTAGTTACATGTTAAAACAGTAAAAACAGTCAACCCGTGTAAGTGGCCACTTCCAAATAAAGGCCACCCTGTGAATAAGACTATTCTTTTCAAAACTGCCATTGATTACTAAGAACAAAATGACCTCCAAATAAAGGCCACCTGTCAAACAAGAGGGCCATGATGGCCCTATAAATGCTCACCAGGAGAAAAGGTCATTTGGAGATTAACATTGTTGAAGTTTTCTATACGAGTCCATGTAAGATCAAGTGACCCATCTGGGCAGTTTTTTATCCCATGGCCATTATATGAACAGATTTAAAAGAGGTCTATTAGACAAAGCTAGATACCAAATATCTTAGCTCTAGGCCTTGTGGTTTCAGAGAAGAACATTTTTTAAAATTTTCCTATATAAAATAGAATAAACCCCAGGGCAGGGCTAATTTTGACCCCGGGGCCATAATTTGAACAAACTTGGTAGAGGTCCACTAGACAATGCCACATACAAAATATCTAAGCTCTAGGCCTTGCAGTTTCAGAGAAGATTTTTTAATTTTTCCTATATAAGTCTATATAAATCAAGTGACCCTCGGGGCGGGGCCAATTTTGACCCTAGGGCAATAATTTGAACAAACTTGGTAGAGGTCCACTAGACAATGCTACATACCAAATATCTTCGCTCTAGGCCTTGTGGTTTTCGGAGAAGATTTTTTAAATTTTCCTATATAAAATAGAATAAACCCCAGGGCAGGGCCAATTTTGACCCTAGGGCCATAATTTGAACAAACTTGGTAGAGGTCCACTAGATAATGCTACATACCAAATATCTTAGCTCTAGGCCTTGTGGTTTCGGAGAAGAAGATTTTTTAAATTTTCCTATATAAAATAGAATAAACCCCAGGGCAGGGCCAATTTTGACCCCGGGCCATAATTTGAACAAACTTGGTAGAGGTCCACTAGACAATGCCACATACAAAATATCTAAGCTCTAGGCCTTGCGGTTTCGGAGAAGAAGATTTTTTAAAATTTTCCTATATAAGTCTATATAAATCAAGTGACCCCCGGGTCGGGGCTAATTTTGACCCTAGGGCAATAATTTGAACAAACTTGGTAGAGGTCTACTAGACTATGCTACACACCAAATATCTTAGCTCTAGGCATTGTAGTTTTTGACAAGAAGATTTTTTAAATTTCCTATATAAGTCTATGTAAAATCAAGTTACCCCCGGGGCGGAGCCAATTTTGACCCCAGGGGAATAATTTGAACAAACTTTGTAGAGTTTCATTAGACAATGCTACATACCAAATATCTCAGCTCTAGGCCCTGTGGTTTCGGACAAGAAGATTTTTTAAGTTTTTTCTATTTGTTGCCATAGCAACCAGAGTTTTGAATGAAATTTAATTTTTTGAACAACTTTGAAAGGGGACCACCCAAGGATCATTCCAGCAAAGTTTGGTTGCAATCGGCATAGCGGTGTAGGAGGAGATGTTGTTTTAAGTAAACATGGACGCCACTTAACAACGCACGACGCACGATGGACGCAGGGCGATCACAAAAGCTCACCCAGAGCACATTCGTGCTCTGGTGAGCTAAAAAGGTCACATTATGTCATACCCAAGGGTGGTCTTTATTAACAGGGCTGAATGTGTATCAATGAGGAGTAAAAATGTTAGAAAATTTGTATTTTTGTCCCATAATTATGAAGTGTCAAAATGTACATTTTATTCAATATCTTCACCCTGCTTTTGTTAAGGTAAAACTAGAATGGAAAATAGTATATATTTTACCTAGATCTGCTTTATTAGTTATTAGGCTATTTTGGAATATCTGACCAGGTATGAGGCCTCTATTGCCATGGCAACAGTTCCTTGACATTCAGCAAGTTCAAATTTCATCAAATCTATCATTAGTGCTGATGCAGAAAAGATTTGCAATTGTTCAGCATCTCTTTGCAATCTCCAGAGACCACAAAGAAATAGGAAGAAATGAAAGTTGAAGTATGTATTTTGGAAATTGATTTTCATTGAGGGACTTGTAACAAAACTGAATAGAAAACGTGACAGATATGTCTCAATATCTCAATATTCCATGAATGACTAGATTATGCAGGGTTTGCAGACAATGCGATCAATTTTCCTCAACAAATAGAAGCAAGATAAGAAATATCTGTGCATATTATACTTCATAAATCATACTATAAAATACAATTACTAAATAACATACCAGTAAGTAATATTATAATTGAAATACAAATTGTAATACTGTAGAACTGGTTTTATTCGTGTTAGTTTTATTTTCGCTAATATTTGCAAATCGAATACCTCGCGAATTCATAAATATCGCGAATAAATATTGAGTTTTATATATTCAAAAATGAGTATGTCCGAAAATACGCAACTTAAGTCACTATTAGTATTTTATTGTAGAATAATCAGTTTAGTTAATCTGATGAAAGCAAAATATTAACAATAAACATATACCTTTAATGTTTGCATTCTATTTTTTATAATATTGCTTTTACTAAACTTTTGTTTGTTGAACAATTTTTGACATCGTTTGAACATACTAGTAACAGTTTTTCACACTTCCCTACTGTTTGTAAAACATAACTTCCACAACAACCCCAAACTATTATCAATCTATTGTTATTATACTTTATTAGATATAAATCACAACTTAAATGTCTAACAGATAAGGTGTGACACACAAATACCAAAGCAACAACAGCGTGTCTTTGATCGCACTTTAATCCTGTCTGACGTAGTCGCGAATTCATAAATACGCGAATAAAGAAAACAGCTGATTTTTAACAAAAAACGTGAAATTTTGACCTCGCGAAATTAAAGCATTCTACAGTATTCACTAGTCTTTCTCTCATAAATCAATGGTTAAACAGAAACCCACTGTATACCAAAATGTGTCAGTCGCAAGATTCAAATATATAGCAATAACAGGTTCAAGAAAGATAACTTCTGATGCAAAACAATGCAGCTTCATACAAAATTGAGTAACCATTTTAACTTCCTAGATAATGCAGACAACAATATCTTGGTGTCATCTTTTCTTCAATCAATGACACAAATTGAGTAGTTTTTCTGAACTTTCTCAAATTGACACCGGCAGCCAATCAAGGAAACCTAGCGAAAAGACATCCTTATGTGCACTGTTACCATCTGACACTTTAAAATTTACACCTTGAATTAGAATTAGTGGGTAACATTGAGACATAACCCATGTCATGAACTATTCATGAACTATATACAAGAAAAGATACTAGAAACAAGAGGGCTAAGATGGCCCTATATCGCTCACATGACAATCACTGTTCACTCATTAAAACATTGTTTTGAACCGGTGACCTAGTTTTTGACTCCAGACCACCTATGTTCGAATTTGTCTTGCATATCATTTAGACAAACAGTCTGACTAGGTTTGGTGAAGATACGAACAAAATTTCACATCTACAGTGTTAATAAGGTTTTCCTAAGATTTGACCTTGTGACCTGGTGACCCATATTTGAACTTGTCATTAATATCATTAAGACTAACAATCTGACAAGGTTTGGCCAAGATCCAATCAAAACCATGACATTTAGAGCTTTTACAAGATATTTACCTAAGATTTGACCTTGTGACCCAGTTTTTGACCCCGGCTGACCCATCTTCATCCTTGACCCACATATCATTGAGGCAAACATTTTGACAAGGTTTGGTGAAGATCCAATTAAAACTGTGACATCTACAGTGTTAACTAAGTTTTCCTAAGATTTGACCTGGTGACCTAGTTATTGACCCCAGATGACCCATATTTATACTTGACCATTATATCATTAAAACAAACTATTTGACAAAAGTTTGGTGAAGATCCAATAATAACTGTGAAATCTACAGTGTTAACATGGTTTTTCATAAGATTTGACCTAGCGACCTAGTTTTTGACCCAAGATGACCCATGTTCGAACTCGTCCAAGATATTATGAAGACAAACATTCTGACAAGGTTTCATGATCATTCAATCAAAATAGTGACTTCTAGAGTGTTCACAAGGTTTTCCAGCAATTTGCCCTAGTGACCTAATTCTACTACAGAAATGACCCATTATCAAACTTGACCTACATATTATTAAAATAAACATTCTGACAAAGTTTCATGAAGATCCAGTCAAAACAGTGATTTCTAAAGTGTTCACAAGGTTTTCCCTTATTTGGCCCTGGTGACCTAGTTTTTGACCCCAAATGGCCAAATATCGAACTCGTCCGAGATTTTGTTGATATTAACGTTCTGACCCAGTTTTGCTAAAATTGAGCTAAAAATGTGGCCCCTAGTGTGGTCACAACATAAAGTTTGACGACGCACACCGCACGACGCCGGACGCCGGAAGCCGGACGGAGAGTGATCCTAATAGCTCACTTTGTCACTTTGTGACATGTGAGCTAAAAATCATGTTTTCAGTAATTCCATCTGAAGGGGAAGATAATGATGCGTAAATCGAATAGCTTCTTGTATTTAATGACCTATAAACATGACAGCCCAGGAGTACTTACTGTGCATGAAGGCCCTTATTTTTCTCTCCCTTGGTTGGCCTATATGTATTACAATCACCATAACTCAACGCTTTATTCTACACTACATTACATATGTTAATACCACAGTCCTAGACTCCTATAATTAACAAACAATCCAATTATACAGGTAAATATATCTTGAAATCTATGTTTTGCAGAGAAATACCCAGAAACCATACAACTAATTAGTTCTAATGTCAAAGTCAAGATAGTTCATTAACAGATGTTACCTCAGCTATTATGAGGAATTATACATACTGTATCATACACTATAGATGTTAAAACAATATAATTCTTATATTTGTTTGTGCTTTTTTCAACAAAAAACAGCAACTAAATTGTATATATTTAAAGAATTGTTAATACATGTATATGAAGTATGATGTAGCTTAGTGTCAAAGCATTGACAGGAATTTCTAACCATCAGCCTCTGGACCAGTTCAATGCTCTGGGTTGCATGTCCAGTGACCAATCCTTAGTCTGAGGTTTGGTCAAACATGTAATAGGAGCAGAGCAACAGCTAAGTCTGCCATCAGTTATGTCACTTATTTGGGTACCTTGAATTAGTGTAGTATCAAAAACTATTGTCAAATATCCCATCTTCAGCATTTCATGCAGCATTATCATACAGATAACAAGTTACATCTCCACAAACTTTAATATGAAGCCACCAATTGAGAAAGACAAGCTATAACAAACTCCAATTGATATCAACTTGCAAATCAACTTCTCAATACAGGCCTTGTGAGCACAGAAGCCTTTTTTCGCGAAGGTGTCCGGGCTCATTTTTCAGACCTATATTTCTTGGCATGACTTATTAATTATTCAAAAGAAATTCCTGAATCTACTGGATGATCCATTGGATGAAATCTACAAGCATAGAAAAATTAAGACCATGCTAGTCTGCAGTTGTTTAACTTCTTGTGGTTGTAAAATTTGTAAAGTAAGAATGCATGAAAATGTATTTCATGTGGTAGAAATAAAGTTATACTGTTCTTGACAATTATTTTACACTTATTGGAATTAATATACAGAGGATATGACTAAATACATAATTTATTTAGCTGACCTAACATTAACATTTTATGGTATGACCTAATTGAACTGCTAGCATTTTGCATCATGGGATAAGTTGTGTTCACACGGTACTATAACGGCAATTTAGGAATTTCATATAATCATACTTGTGGTTTCAACAGTGTAACTTAAAGAAACTTGGCGACTGTCTTTTTTAAAGACATTTCGTGTTATTTCTAACACAAGTGACCTTAAAATCACCAGTTCAGTTTTATCATATATAATTAACACATATAATGAAATCAAAGCACTATAGTGATATTTTGCAGTAAATAATTGAAGAATTTAGTCCTGTTACTAAATGTTACTTTTAAGATCAAAATCCATGTATCATACATGTGTATAATGATATTTGTATGTTTTGCAATTTAAAATATCATTGTGTCAATGTAATACTATATATAGACTGGTTTTACTTGGCGAGGTTTGACTTTTAGATGATTCTGACAGTATCGATAAAAGAGAAACATGGTTCATGAAACAAAAATGATCTTCCGTCAAGGCTTTCTTAAATCACAAGTAATCTTGTACTGTGTAATTAGTGCAGTCATAAGTAAATAGCCAGTAAATCACAATCATGTTATCTATCGGAATAACCTTGCATAGGTTAAAGTCTCATATTATTCAGATGAAAATACACCAACCCATACTTGGAATAGTCCAAAATATTAAAAAGCTGTCATGGCTTACTGCCTAAATTCCTTCTTAAGTGTTTGCGGATAGTCAATGTTTTTGTGCCAATGCTAACCAAGTAAATAATCGGCTGCAGGTAATCAAGTTATGCCCAGCAGATTCGGTGTTATATATTCAAACATACATTCCAGTTTTATCATCACAATGTTACATGTTGTCAACTAAACAAACATCAATATAGGGTTCAAGGAACATTTATCTATACAATAGGTCAAGATTATCTTCAACTGAGATACCTACAGTAAGTCAGTATCCATATAAATCTAAACAAATCACTTATCTTAGAAAAACATTGATTGACCCCCACTAACCTTATGATTTCCTGAGCTGAGACATAATATATTTTAATCATAAATAATCTGTTGTGGAGGTGAAAGTATTCACTACTATTTTAATCAAAGGAGAGCAACTATTCATCCATTGCTTTGACATGATATTGACTTGTTTAACACAATTTCTTCAGCAATCATCAAAATGTTTCATTTTTTTCACAGCCACCTGGTGTAGAATACAGAAAATTAGCAAGAAATGTTTAGATATATATAGCATTTCCTGTGTTTTAAACAGAAACTTAAAGATTCATTCCCCAACGTTTACTAATTATATCCACAAACAAAGACAAACAACACTGAAAAATCAAAGAACTGAAAGTATGCAAACACACTCAGAACTTACACAGACTTGCACTGCATCATGGAATGGGAACAAGTTAAACAATGGCATGGCTGTTGTAGAAAAGTGTGGTACTCATAAATTAATCAAACCATGAAGAATTCCAGGAAGACTTGAAAAGGTAGATATCCCAAATGGCTTAGTGGTAAAAGTACACCTTTAAAATTGGGAGGGGGGGGGGGGGGTCAATGGTATGAACCAATGTAAGCTGCTAAAAGATGTTAAGTTTGATTGTCTTGACTGGATAAGCCAGTGTGTATAGTAATTGTGACAGGGTATAGGGTATTGTACCACAGTGTAGCTGCACTGAGTATCTGCTATAAGTATTCACAATTTTCATACGCTGAAAGTTTGGTGGGATGTAAAAAGCTAGCAAAACTATGCATATGAAAATTTGGTGGGATGTAAAAAGCTAGCAAAACTATGCACAAAACTAGACAAAGATGCATCAAAGAAAAGACAAAGAGCAGCAGAATGATGCAAACATAACCACCAATCTATCAATGAGTAACTTTCATTACATTAGATGAAAGAACATACGAAGTATGTAACTAACTATTGTGGTTCACAGTGTTCACTTTTTGTACTTTCTCATGAATGAACTTTTACTGAGTCCTGCAAGTTTCATCTTATATACATCTTCCTTCCTTGCATGATTTTGTAAGATAACTTTTAGAAGTTGTACCTTTAGCTGAAAACAGAAAATCTTTAAGCGTTTGATATCATTTTTTAGCATTTTACTTGAAAACTGACTTCGAAAATGTTACGAAAGAAGCACGCAGTGAATTATTTTTATATGTTAACTGTCAAAGACATTTCAGATAATTACTGGAATCACTAGACATTGACTTTAGACAGGAACATAAGAAATCAGTCATTGTGATATCACATAAATGCTTATTATGCATAGCTTGGTAATAAAGTAGAAAAAAATACAATATTCATACTGTTAATCAATTCCTAGGAATATTTATCCAGAAATAGAAAGATTGACTGACAGCTGATTGGCATTATGAATGAATTTGTAGGAAATTTGTGGGAATCATTTCTACTGAATTTTAACTTTTTAGGTAATTACACAAGAGAAAGTAAATTAAAAAATGCTCCCACTTCCTCATTTCTGAAATTCCTAAAATAACGGTAACATATTTCACAGGTAAATCTATTAACCAACAGAATTTTAACAAGTTCTGCAAAAATAGATTTTCTTTCAGCATTATTTCAATGAGGCGAAATAATGACTTCAGTGTAAACAAACATTCACCTGAACAATTCTTGGTTTTTGGATAATTTCAGGATCAATCATAAAAAGAAGGGAGTATTAAAATGGATAACACTGATCAAAGTTTGAATAGGATCGCTTACTCAATATTTGAATAGTCTGTACATACAAATATATCATATACAGATAAGCTTCAATGGACATCATTTTCTTTCATTTTTGCACTGGTATAATTGTGATGCTGATTGAATGACCAAATGTTAATCACATCTAATCAACAGTTGTATTAAAACAAGAAATGCCAATTGGATGATTAGCCCTTAACCTTTGACCTATTGACCTTATCATTGATAGGGGTTATCTACTTGTAATGACCAACTTGAGGACTGAGGACCTTATGTAGAACGGTTCTCTAAATTATTGGTCGGACAAGGTTTTTCTGTTGAAGGTCACTTTTGACCTTGACCTTCTACAAACTGACTTTGACCTCAAATCCAATAGGGTCATATACATCTAAAGACCAACCTCCAAACCAAGTCTGAGGTTCGTTCAACAAATCATTCTCTACTTATAAGACAAGGTTTGGTTACCTACAGATGGATGACAGACCAATATGTGCAAGGCAAATTATACCTATGCTTCTTCAAAAGGGCAATCTCTGACTGATAGCCAAAATAACTATCTTACAAAAATTGTCTGGTCGGCCAGGTAGGATTTAAATTCACAGATAATAAGGGATCAGAGACTAGTCTTATTTGACCACAGAGGTGGTCGAGTGGTTAAGGTCCCTGACTTCAAATCACTGTAATATCTCACTGATAGAGGGTCGTGGGTTCGAGCACAGCTACCGACCATGCCTCTTTATGTGAGAAAGAAGGCAGTTTCTTATGGAGCATGGGAATCTAGTACTGGTTCTTCCCAGGAGCAATGCTTAGGTGAACTGTCCACCTCATATAATGACTCTGACTGTTGAAAAGTGGCATAAAACTCAATCAAACAAACAAACAAAACAGAGGTGACAAAGCCAGTTTAAACACAACAAACTCTGAAAAGCAGACTCCCTAGAATCTGATAATTGGACCCTTTTTTGTATTTCTGAAGACAAACTATTCTTCACATTTACATTTCAGCAAATTCATTTTCTTACTTACAGTAAATTCAATGCAAAAATGAGAATAATTGATTTCTAGTCAGGTCTAGCAGTCATTCATGAAATTGATTTTCAAACTTGATCAAATAAAAATATCCTTGATTGCATGATTTTTAATTAATATCTGTTTTCTAAATTCTCTGTCTGCGAATTCAACATTACTTACATCATCAGAAAATAGCCACCTAGCCTACTAGTATAGAAATACAATATTCAGGAATGCAGAAACAAAAAGCAACATCAGCAAGAATATTCTAAGCATCTTGATATCAAAATAAACAAACAACAGCGAGCTAAGAAAATAAACAAACAAAAACCCAGTTTCTTGACAATTACGTCCTAAACTATTACATTCTATCATTCTATTTTAGACATTTTAATTGAGATTGGAGAATTTCGGAACTTCAATATCTTCAGTATGGCAAGAGAAATTATTTTTTGAAGTTATCTATGAACAGTCAAACCTGTACAAACTAGAGCTTTGTCACAGAAGTGACTAATACCCCCGTCACCGCTTTGACACTAAGAATGCCATCGTACACTATATGGCTAAGTTCAAGGGCACATAACTCTGGAATATATGAATCACTGGGCATGGAAATTGTGTCTTGCACATCAACACTTCATGGTGATGACATACTTAAATTTCATAGCAATCGCTTTAGGAATGTGGAAGCAGTTCGCTCCTCAAATTTGTGAAATAGTATATGTGTATGGACCGACTGACCAATGACCGACTGAGTCACTCCAATATACCCCCTCTCAAACTTAACTTGGGGGGTATAAAGATGCTAAGGCCGTATAAAATAGTCATGTTTATAGGAGCAACCCAACTGGGTGCTGACCCTAATGCTTCTAACAGAAAATCCACAGTAAGAAAATATTCAGGATTTAATTGCCCATCCAGAGCTTGAAAAATAGATAAAAGGAAAGTTAAGTTTTGGGGCTGACCTACCCTTTTTGGGAGTCTAATGAACCATAAACTTTTCATTTATAGCCTAATATTTTAAGTATTTATTTTGGCTTTTTCAAACAATCAGTATGCATATTACCTTCCACTAATAGACATTTGCGATTTAAGACGGTGATGGTGATGGTGTCGAACTTCTGATTCTATTACGTCATACTACTCTCGTGCTCATATGAGATGCGCGCCAAGCGTGACCATGATTATCAGTGCGCTTTTGAAAACTGTCGAGTGCAGATTTTCAGATCGATCTATCTGTAGGATACTACAGTAGATAGCGTGACCGTGACCGTGCCCGTAGTATAAACTTTTTGACAAGTCGAAAAGTTAGCGTACTAAAATTACTTTGAGCAACGTTGTTGTTCAATAATTAATTACAAACAACGAGGTTGTTTGAAGAAATACGATAATTTTGTATAAATTATCCCAGAATAATTAAATAAACATATTGTTTTTGGTGTAGAGATTATTTTTACTCCACTTCCGGAGAGGCTCTTTCCGGTAAAATTCACACGTGTGCGAGAACGTAAAATATGACCGAGTCTATGCTGAAGAAAATGGTGCTTAATATTGCCAATGATAAAGAAAATATGGTTTCGTCGAAGCCTACACATGAATCAAAAGACAAGGCATCTGTGTCTACTAATGAAACAGGCAAGAAAACGTCCGTTAAGTCGTCAGCCGTGACAAAACAGAAAGCCACCGCTTCGGCTCCCACGTGTGATAAAGTCAAAGACGTAAATGTGGAGGTATTGAAAATTCTTAAAGAAATGAACTCTAACATAAATTTACATGGACAGAAGTTAAAATCTCTGTCTGAACGTGTTGATTCGTTATACAAGGAATACGATGATTACGATTGTGTTGAACAGTCCAGTGCGCCGTCCTGCCTAAAACCCGACGAAATTGTTCAGAACGAAAATGTCTTCGATGATGACATTCACATGGAGGACGAGCCCCCATCCAAAAAGACAAAAATGACATTTAAAGGTCTAGCTGACAAGTATTTGTTAGCCGAGAAAGTTGACAGTGAAATTAATGATGATTTGTGTGAATTTGTCAACTCCTCGTTCAGGAACGGTGTTTCTGAAGAGAGGGTTCAGGAAATTATTAAACAAATATATAGACCTCAGAATTGTGAATCCCTAACCAAGACCAGGGTAAATCCTGGTATGTGGAGGTTGTTGAAACCACAAACCCAGACTGAGGATGCCAAAATGCAAACAATTCAGACTTGTATTATTAATGCATCTATTAATGTTGTCAAAATGCTGGACAAAGAAAGTGAATCGTTGGACTCACAATCAATGGAATGGGGAACCAATGCACTAGCTTTATTGGGTCAAACAAACAAACTGATAAATAATAGAAGGAAAGAGTCGCATAAGAATGATTTTTTATCCCAAGTTTTTTCCACTTACATCATCCATGTTGCCATATACTGAATGCCTGTATGGAAATGAAAGTGACATTAATAGAAATGTCAAAGATATCACTGACTTGAGTCGTATTGGCAGAGTTGGCAAATTCTTCCGTGGCAGGGGACACCGAGGTGACCCTTACACTTACAGAAGAGGTATGCGTGGATGGAGACGTGCTGGTTATAGAGGCCGAAGGTCTGGTTCATACAACAGTACAAATTCACACTCCTCAAAAAACTCGAAGGAGGGGCAGAAGAAGTAGATAAGGTTAGTAATCAATTTATAGCCGGTAGATTACGATTTTACGAGGAAAATTGGAGAAATATAACTCAGGATGAGAATATTTTGGACATTGTGAGACAATGTCGTATTAAATTTATGGATGATGTTAATCCAATACAAATAAAATGCAACAGTACAAAATTCAGTCTCGATGAAGACTCGATTGTTAATTCAGAAATCAGAAAATTACTTGATATGAAAGTAATTAAAATTGTTGAACACGAAAATAATGAATTTATATCTCCAATTTTCCTTGTACCAAAAAAGAATCCCGGCGAATACAGAATGATACTAAATTTAAAGAAATTAAATGAGCATATAGAATACCATCATTTTAAGATGGATACATTCGAATCAGCCTTAAGGCTTATCAATAGGAATTGTTGTATGGCTTCCATTGATTTACAATATGCTTACTATTCTGTATTCATTGCGGAAGAAGACCAGGTTAAATTAAGATTTGAAAAATCTGGTGTATTATATCAATTTCAATGTTTACCAAATGGTATTTCTTTTGCCCCAAGATTATTTACTAAAATCATGAAACCTATATATGCTTCTTTACGTGTTCGAGGACACAAAAACTCGAGTTATATCAATGACTCCTTGTTAGCAAGTGATACTTATAAAGAGTGTGAACAGAATATTGTAGACACTAAAGAATTAGTGACAAATGTTGGCTTCATGATTCATAAGAAAAAATCAGTACTAGTTCCTACTAGGAATATTACATTCTTAGGTAATAATATTGATTCTGAGAAGATGATAGTTACACTGCCAGAAAATAAAGTATTTACTCTGAGACAAGCATGTATTGAAATGTATAACAAATCAAAAGTGACCATTAAAGTAGTCGCTCAAGTGCTTGGTCTGATGGTATCAAGTTTTTCAGCAGTCGAGTATGGCCGTCTATTTTATCAAAAAATTGAGAACAATAAAATAGAAGCATTAAAAAGGACTAAAGGTGATTTTTCCTCAAAAATGTACGTTACTTTTGATATGAAAGAGGAACTAAAATGGTGGATAGATAACTTACCCACTCAGTATAGAGTTATTGAGCATGGCAATGCCGATGTAATTATTACATGTGATGCCTCATCCTTAGGATGGGCTGGTATATATGACAATCAAGAAATTGGTGGCCGATGGACAGCTGATGAGTCTAAACAGCATATAAATTACCTAGAATTGCTCGCAGCTTTTATCTATCAAAGCTTTTTGTCGGTCAAAAAAGAATATACATGTTCAAGTATTATCTGACAATACATGCACTGTAGCTTACATTAACAATTTGAGTGGCTGCAAAGCAATGAAATGTAATGACCTTGCTCATAAATTATGGGTTTGGTGCATGGAAAGATCGATATGGATATCGTCCAGTCATATTCCAGGAAAAAGTAACATTTCAGATCATGGATCTAGGAATTTTAATGACAATGTAGAGTGGAAACTGAATGAGACCATTTTTGATAAAGTTTCAAATACTTGGGGAAGGCCAGAAATAGATATGTTTGCATCTAGGTTAAACAGGCAATTGCCAAGATATGTATCTTGGAAACCAGATGCTGATGCATCATTTATTGATGCATTTTCAATAGATTGGTCAGAAATGTTCATATATATATTTTGTCCTTTCAGTTTGATAGGAAGAGCTCTACAGAAGATAAAGAAAGATCAGAGCAATTGTATTATGGTAGTACCACTCTGGCCAACACAAAACTGGTGGAACAATTTTCTGGAATTGTTGATAGATATTCCGATGGTGATTCCAGTAACACATACTACACTGACCATTCCGTCAACCAACAGAATTCACCCATTAGTGGGCAAGTTGAAGTTAGTAATTTCTCTGTTATCAGGAAATCCTTACAAGACAGAAACATTTCAGAAAGAGCTGCCAGTATTATCCTGGCATCATGGAAAAAGTCAACTCAGAAACAATACTCAGTTTACATTAAGAGATGGTTTCAGTTCTGTTGTGAAGAACAAATTAATTCAGTTCAAGTTACTGTAACTACAGTCTTAGATTTTTTAACAATGTTACTCTGGTTTGTCTTATGACACTATTAACATAGCTAGGAGTGCCTTATCTGCTCTTGGAATTGTTCTTGATGGTTTTGTTGTTGGACAGCATCCGTTAGTAAAAAGATTCTGTTCTGGAGTATTTAATATGCGTCCTTCTAAAGCTAGATATACTGTAGCTTGGGATGTAGATAAAGTTATTACATATTTTAAGTCTGTTCCTATAAATGAAAATTTGTCTTTGAAATTACTGACAATGAAATTAGCAATGTTAATTGCGCTTACTCAGGCCTGTAGAGCTCAGTCCTTAAGACTTCTGACATTGAAAAACCTTAAGAAAGGTGAAGACTTTTATGTGTTGGAATATGTTGATTCCTTAAAACAATCTAAGCCTGGTAGGCCTGTACCATATGTTACTTTGAATGCTTTTCTCCAGATAGGAGATTGTGTGTTGTATATACATTGAATGAATATATCAAAAGAACTAAAACATTAAGAAAGGATGAACTGTCACTATTTATAAGTTACCTTAGACCTCATGCAGCAGTTTCTACTAGTACCATCAGTCGATGGTTAAAGTCAATTATGTGTTCATCAGGAATAGATGTTAACATTTTTAAAGCTCATAGTGTTCGTTCAGCGAGTACATCAAAAGCCAGAATGAAATTCATTCCAATTGACGAAATCATGAAAGTAGCTGGATGGACAAATGCTAGGACATTTGCACAGTTTTATAGCAAAGACATCCAACAAAAGTTGGTATGTTATTATATTGTTATTTTCTATTGAGACCAAAAAATTTTTTTCTTAGCTTTGAAGTCTCATATGAGCACGAGAGTAGTATGACGTAATAGAATTGAACAATCAAACGAGACTTACCTTAAGTTCTATGTAGTCATACTGCTACTCGAGGGATCATATGCCCACCCTCGAGTTGTATAAATTTCCCTCCCTTATGATATAATCTGATGATTATCCATATTAAATCAGATGTTACCTCGAGTGCATACTCTCTTGGATTATTTTGTTTAAAATTTTATGGTCTTAAAGCTTTTAAGAACTGATAATCATGGTCACGCTTGGCGCGCATCTCATATGATCCCTCGAGTAGCAGTATGACTACATAGAATCCCAATCAAACATCAACTTAAGGTAAGTCTCGTTTGATTGTTCAATTAAATTAAAGGGGTCGTCTCACATTTATAATGAAAACGAATCACATTGGAGTACATGCATGCTATTTTAATATCAAGCCATATTTACAGAATTGAACCGATTTGCTTTTCTCCGGCACACACGATCCGGCAAATATTTACTACACGTAGTAACACTTTCCCGACGATGTCTTCATATTGTTCCTACTGATTTATAACACTTGAGCTCAACATAAAGACGATACTGTCGATTATATCTGTTTAATTTTCGGTACTTTTGAATGCTCGTGTGGTTTATTATGTACCTCGGATCAAGTGCATTTTAGATATTTCGCTTGAAAATCTATGCTTGTTTCAAGTTCGTAAAATCTTCCATGACTTTTTTGCCTCCACACACTGCAATACCTTTTGACTAAGGATATTTTTTTAACACTGGCAAATAATTCGCATGTACATACTATTCATTAGACCAATAAATCTAACTGCATACGAAGTCACATGTCTGTTATTTCCACAGATATCAAATGCGAACAGCAAAACAGTAGATCTACATGTACCTTCAATATTTACGCAAAAACACATGACAAAATGTATTTAGTTCTAATCGAATATCAGTGTAATTTTACGATTCCTTTTTCAGCTGATTACATCTAGAACATGTTCAGAGTCCAGCTGTTTTTCAGTGTAAACATTTAGTCCTAAGCTTGACAATCTACTTGTTGTCATAGTGTTTCTGGTGTAGCATATCAATAAACCATTGCTCAGCTGTAGCTGTAGATACTAGGGAATACACAGAGCACCATGTGTACGGACGGGTACAAATCTCGGTTTGTAGCCTTCAATTTTCTAGACGAAGTTTAGTCATGGGTATCATGTTAAGTTTCCCTATTTTGTCTCCAAGTAGGAAAAGGTAGCTCAGTTCCTTTAATGTGGCGCATTAAACCAAACCGCTGAGCATCATTCAGATGTCCTACAATATATGTGATGCGTATATTTAGGTATGTTGCTATCATTGTCAGGGTATATTACACTACAACTATAAATAGTCTAGATTCGTGATCATTTTGCATTAATTTACTTGTATTTTGTTCATTAACAAATTTTGATTTTAACAATATGACAAATACAGACGTAAGTAGTTTTGTTCATGTATGTGCATTTCTGTTTATGATTACATTCTCATAGAACCAGCTTAGAGCTTTTGAGTATGTACCATGTAATTTAGGAGTCACTTGAAAATGCAAAGTCGCCTGATGCCAGTGACGGGAAAGAGCCACGTTGACGACAGGTACCTGGTAGACGCAGGCGACAGCAGAAACGCCCTCTGGCAGAATAAATTCGGGACAACAAAGAGTCGTATAACAGATTCATTACAAAAAGTACCGAAATTGATGCGTATACTCGGTTTGGTTCTAGTTCTTATGAAAATGAATAAAATTGTAAATTAAACATTTTTTTGAGTTGACATGCAAACACAATAATTAGTAACACTTGTCCTATACAAGAGTATGTATCAATAATTTTGAGATGACCCCCGAATTTAATCCCAAATCCGATGTCCACCACCGTCACCGTCTTAAACCGTCTTAAGACAACTTGTTGAATAGTCATAGTTTTTAGAACGATACTTATCATCCATCAATTTCACCTATGTGTATTATTAACCTGTCTGTAAAGACCACCAAGTTTAACAAATACCACAACCACAAAGTTGGCCACAGACTAGACTGTACATAATATTATTAAATAACTATTTATTATGAGCCTTGTAACTTGTTTACTGCCTGGCCAAATAATGCATTGGCATTTCCAATAAGCGGGCCCGGGGCCAAAAAGTGATATAGATATTGGCCCGCATTTTAAGCAATCTGATTGGCTGCTAGAGCAGGGCCAAAAAAGTGATATAGATTTTAGCTGAAATGGCAGCAATCTTGTATAGGCAATTTGCTATTCATGTGGTTTCAAAACATTTAAAATGAAACTGATTCAGATAATAAAATTATTTACTAAATTGTCAATAAATCAGTGATTTGATATAGGCCCTGTTATTTGTCCTCGGGACAGTCGTATTTGGCCCTCGGCCTTTGGCCTTAAGCCAATACGACTGCCCTCTGACAAATAACAGGGCCTATATCAAATCACTGATTTATTAACACATATTATTAAATAACTATTTATTATTAGCCTTGTAACTTGTTTACTGCCTGGCCTAATAATGCATTGGCATTTCCAATAAGCGGGCCAATATCTATATCACTTTCCGGCCCGGGGCCGAAAAGTGATATAGATATTGGCCCGCATTTTAAGCAATTTGATTGGCTGCTATAGCAGGGCCAAAAAGTGATATAGATTTAAGCTGAAATGGCGGCCATCTTGTATAATTAATTTGCTATTCATGTGGTTTCAAAACATTTAAAATGAAACTGATTCAGATAATAAAGTTATTTAATAAAATTGACGCCTTCGGCCTTCAGCCAATACAACTGCCCTCTGATAAATAACAGGGCCTAATATCAAATCGCTGATTTATTAACATATAACAATAAAAGTACATAAGACCATCCTTAAACAAAAGGGCCACGATGGCCCTTTATTGCTCACCTGAGAACAAAGGCCAATAATTAATGACCAGGTAATATAGTTTCCATCTCGTAAAACTCATTTTTACGTAGATTTTGAGATCAAAACCAACAATGAAGGTATAATACTGTTAAACAAGCTAAAACGTAGCAAATTTTCTTATCCAAGGGCCAATAACTCTTGAAGTTCTGGTCCAATTCAACCCATAACTGTACTAGTCCAAAACCGTAAGGTCATACGCATCCATTGTAAATATGATTAGGATCGGTGAATAAATGAAGGCGCTAGAGTGTAAACAAGCTAAAATATAGCAAATTTTGTAATTCAAGGGCCCATCACTCTAGAAGTTATTGTCCGATTTTGCCCATAATCGAACTTAGCCCAGACATTGTGGCCATATACATTGTGAGCAATTGTGAGTTTAATCATGATTCGTTAAGAGCTGCGGATGCTAGAGTGTAAACAAACTAATTGTGGCCGGACGCCGGACATTCAACGATCCTAAAAGCTCACCTGATGAATCAGGTGAGCTAAAAATTATTGTTTCGGATTTCATGACCAACTAATTCAAATATGTCCAACAAAAAACATTTGTTTAGTTTTTTGGAATTGTTTCAAACCTGTATTCCAGCTGACAGCTTTCCATACAAACATATAACATTAACACATACATTGCCTATCTACCTACATACTGTTGGATCGCACAACTGAAAACCAATATTCTTTTATGGATCAGGCTTCAGTGCAAAATAATGATGAGAATTGACACCACAAATTACCTTCCATTATCAAAAACAAGCTATGATTATTCTTGATCACTGACATCCCATATTGTATTGATATTAACAAAGTACAACACATAATTGACTGTTACATCATGTAATACCATGATGACAAAGATGAGTTAAGTGAGCATTCGGTAATATATGCAGACCAATTATTTTCTGTCATCTTTTATCTGCTTGATGTCTCACAATAAAGATTACCAAATTATTTAGCTTTACTGTTTATATTAAAGTAATGCTGTGTTAACTAGAGTTAATGACCATTAGTAAAGAAAGGGTACCTGTCAATAATGATCATACAACGGATCATAATTAACTAGAGCTGTCACAAGGTGACAAATACCCCCACAGTGGCTCCTATATAGCCCCCATTATTTTAGTTTGAATTTAGTTGAAATAATTTGTTGTAGGTTGTTTCTAGAAGAGTAATGGTGAGTAGATCAGATTTATGACTTAAGTCCATCACATTTATAACTGACATAATAAAATTATATACATTTACCAGTGGTAAATGGTCAACGGACAGCAGAGACACTTTATTTTCCACAGTATTTCTTCTCTACCTTTGGTGATCTTTTGTCAAATGTTTTACCTTTAGTGGTTTTTTGTCACATGCTTCACCTTTGGTGATCTTTTGACACATGTTTTACCTTTGGTGGTCTTTTGTCACGTGTTTCACCTTTGGTGATCTTTTGTCACATGTTTTACCTTTGGTGATCTTTTGTAATACACCATACCTTTGGTTGTCTTTTACTCACATTTTACCCTAAATATACTGTTTAGGATACCCATATATCAAGAGTATAGTTAGACCATAGTAAGCTTTTGTTTTCATACATTTCTATCTCTATAGAATGATGTTGTTTCAAATGATATTTGATGCCTTAGTTTGGTAAAGACTTCATGACAGTTGACATGGAGAAACATGTGCCTTTCCTCTTGGCTCTTGAACATTTAACATCATGATCAATTGGGTACTGAACTCCATCCATGCATCAGAAGCAAGTTAGAAGCCAAAATATATCCACTGGGCTTGTTTATACCACATGAAATAAATATCATACTTCATAAAACAAAAGTTGACAGACACAGACCGATCACAAAAGCTCACCCTGATCCCATTCTGCTCATGTGAGCTAAAAACCAGGTAGTAAATAGTTTAGTGCAATGTCAACTGCAATACTACAGAATTAAGTAACATTAACTTTTTGTCACATGATTAAACAAAATTGGGTAACAATGAACAGGCATAATGCCATTAACCATTTCATTTAGATTCATGGTAGATTCCCAATCTACATGGTATGTAAAAGAAGTTCAAAAGATATTTTAAAACACCATAAAACTATAGAATACTTAATGATACCACACTCACTACCATACAAAGGAAATATAGTACACTAAGATAATAAAAACTATAAAACACATTGTGCTACATTGCATTTTTTCCAGCTTCAAAACATGTTTTGACATGCCACTGGAATAAAATGGATAGCCAGCAGCACATCAAATATCACACAAAAACATTCACCCCTATACAATTGGTCATCATGCAAATAAGAGACTGTTTGAATAAAAAGCTCTCTGACTATTCACATGGTATGGGAATTTTACAATCCATAAAATACTTCAAAAACAAACACAAGACAAAGATGACATTAGATATAATGCTTGGGAAAGTATGCAACTAATCTTGACATACATTTTATAATTCAGAGCAACAAATTTGATTCCAAAGATTTCATGTGCTCTGCAGAATGCAGCAGAATTTCTTATGAGAAATCTGTTTTTTTGCAAAATATTATGTCTGCTTAACATAATAATCACATAATCAAGTCATGATGCCCTTGAAGCACATCATAAAATATATAGAGCACAGAAAACTGTATTTCTGCTTAAAGATATGGTCACCAGCAAATAAATGGCTAACATTGTGAATAACAGCCACATATTTGAATAAAACAATTAAACCTGTGAAAAAAGACCAACTGTGTATAAAGGCCATAAATTTCTTTCCTCTGTATAGAGACAATAAAATTATTTTCTCACTCCCTTTGTTTAAGAACTTACACACTTTGTATAAAGACCATATATATCTCACTCCCTTTGTATAAAGACCATATATTTCTCACTCCTTATGTATAAAGACCATATATTTCTCACTCCCTTTGTATAAAAACCATATATTTCTCACTCCCTTTGTATAAAGACCATATATTTCTCACTCCCTTTGTATAAAGACCATATATTTCTCACTCCCTTTGTATAAAAACCATATATTTCTCACTCCTTATGTATAAAGACCATATATTTCTCACTCCTTTAGCATAAAGACCATATATATTTCACTCTTTTTGTATCAAGACCATAATTATATATCTCACTCCTTTTGTATAAAGACCATATATTTCTCACTCCTTTTGTATAAAGACCATAATTATATATCTCACTCCTTTTGTATAAAGACCATAATTATATATCTTACTCCTTTTGTATAATGACCATATATTTCTCACTCCTTTTGTATAAAGACCATATATTTCTCACTCCTTTTGTATCAAGACCATAATTATATATCTCACTCTTTTTGTATAAAGACCATATATTTCTCACTCCCTTTGTATAAAGACCATATATTTCTCACTCCTTTTGTATAAAGACCATAATTATATATCTCACTCCTGTTGTATAAAGACCATAATTATATATCTTTCTCCTTTTGTATAAAGACCATATATATCTCACTCTTTTTGTATAAAGTCTATATATTTCTCACTCCTTTTGTATAAAGACCATATATTTCTCACCCTCTTTGTATTAAGACCATATATATCACGCTCTCTTTGTATAAAGACCATATATATCTCACTCCCTTTCTATTAAGACCATATATATCTCACTCTCTTTGTATATTTTTCTCCCCCTTTGGGAAAAGAATATACTTGTCTCTCCCCATGTATAAAGACCATTAATTTCTCTCTTTCTTTGTATGATGACCATACACTCCTGAAGATCAAGAAGAAAACCCACATTCAGGTACTCATCCAAAAACCAGAAAGCTTACTTCATGGGTAACTTGAGTGATTATATTCTGTCAGCCAACCAAAGAGGAGAACATTGGAATAAAGTAAATTACAGTTTAAATAACTGTCAAAGGGAAACCCATTAATTTTACATAAATATTTATTTACACTCAACAAACATCATTTCCTTTCCAGGTAGGAATCTTATCATATCTCTTTACTGAATCATTCATTAAATGAAATTTCTAATTGCTTTTTTGCTTAACTGATAAGTAAAATACTTTAATCAAAAATATAAAACAGAACAGCACTGATGTTGACACAGTTTGGGAAATAAGATAATACCAATGTTCATATTCATACAAAACTTCAATATGCCATTCAGCACTTTATTTCCTCCTCCAAGCAATCACTTTCAGCTATATTACATGCATTACATATTAATATGAAATTTCAGACCACCCACATTTGATACCTTTATTGGATCCAATCAGCCCCAATTAGTGATAACAAGGTGTTGTCATGGTAATGATATACACACTTCCTACTGACCTGTACAAGTTCCTGGTGGATATAATTACCGGTCATTAGGACCAAATGAATCCTAACAAAAGGCATCCTCTCTTTTTTTATAAAATTACTTCCTCACAGGATTTGTGGGTTATAAGAAATGCATTTGGAAGAAGAAATTATTCTAGGTAACAGTTAATGGCAGATAAGCATGTAAAAATCAAGAGTGCCATGATGGCCCTTTACTTGCTCACCTGAGTAAAGACTGAAACTGTTTAACTAGAAAAGCTTAGAAACCACCAAGACAGGCATTCTGAGCAATGTCATAAAATGTTAAATTGTCTTTACAGTGTTATTAAGGTTTTCCTGTGATTTGATTGTTAATAATACTCAGTGTAAATGATACATAACATAATATATAATACATAGTATAAATAATGCATTGCATGAATAATACTTAATGTAAATTATGCATTGCGTATCACATAGAGTAAATAAATAATACATTGCATGAATTACATAAATAGTAAATAATACATTGTGTAAATATATAATACATTGCTTGAATAATACATAGTGTAAATAATATTTTGCATTAATAATACATAGCGTAAATAATATATTGCATTATACAGTGTAAATAATGTAACATTGCATAAATAATACATTATGTACATCCAAATCCTTTATCTTCAAATGTGAATGATTTGTTTCATAAAAAGTAATGATTTTTTTTGTATATGACAAATTTATTTTCCATTAGTATTCTTATGATATACAATCGTCATGTACATTGACTTCAAACTTGAAATTTTGATTGATACTATCAATCAATTCACAAGTGGTTCATAAATGGATCCATTGATTTCAAGTACTTCAAATATCTGAAGTCTACATTGAATGTCTCAGACTCCAGTCAAATTGTTCAATGTCTTTGAATCCCAGACAAGATTTGTTTGAATTGTTTAACTTTCAAAGTACCATTACTTTCTCTTATCTGTGGACAATGATTGACAAAAAGAAAAGAATTCTGATTTTGTATATATTGATATTTCAATATTATCCACTGAAGATCACAACAATATATGGCTTCAAGACACTATTCTATTCTCATATTACCAAAATAACCTCAAAAATTCATGAAGAAAAAAAACTGTTACACACAAAGTCTGGAAAATTTCCAAACTAATTATCACTGGATATTTCCCTTACAGTAATATTGCTTCTATAAACATCAGATCCTAACCAGATCAAATGCTTCCAATTTCAAACCACATGTTTTTGGATGAAAGAGAAGTTAGTCAATCTTACCAACATAAAACTATAAATGAAAACAATTCAACAGTTTTATGAGCAGCAAGAGGAAAAAGTATAATTTTGGATTGACTAATTGCAGTTACTGCACGTTATATAAAACTTAAGGCCAATTATTAGGGGCCAGACAGAAAGAGAAGTTTTCCCATAAAAAAAACCCTAAAACTTCAAAGCATTGCATAAAAATATTAATAAATTACAACATTATACAATGTAGCCTACTTATAATATGAACTCCATAAACAGAATCAGGGTCACTCTTGAAGACAGACTGAGTATATCATAGATATATTCTATTGTGTTTTATATTATATACAAGAAAATAGTAAGCAAGTATATAGAGACATGACTTTGTGGATATTGTGTGTGATTGCCTGATAACTGTAAAACTTTGTGATGTCACAAGTAACCTTGACATTTGACCTCAAAAGAAAGGTGATCGACATGACCTTGACATTTGATTTCAGGAAGGGTGTGGTCAATATGACTTTCACATCTATTAGTAGAACAAAGATTGTCAATGCATCAAGACCTGCCTCCGTGGTCGAGTGGTTAAGGTCACCAACTTCAAATCACTGTAACCTCTGACTGATAGAGGATCGTGGGTTTGAGCCCAGCTACCGACCATGTCCCTTTATGTGAGAAAGTAGGCAGTTCAGCTTATGGAGGTTGGGAGTCTAGTACTGGTTCTTCCCAGGAACGATGCTTAGGTGAAATGTACGCCTCATATGACTCTGACTGTTGAAAAGGGGCGTAAAACTCTATATAATAAACAAACAAACAATGCATCAAGTTTTAATCAAACACCATGCACCAAATAGTCAATCAAAATTCTGATCCGGCCCTCACACCACTTAGAATATAACATGATTATAGCTAGAGCATAATAATAAATGTATTTGCATAAGCCCCTTGATTTGTATGTTGCTTTTACAATTCTTTTCATAATACAAAACAATGAAGAGGCGTAGTTGGAAACAGGTCTAGTGATATATAAAAATCTTCCATTATTCTGATGTCGTAACTAAAACAAAAACTGGATCACAATCAAGTCATAATCTATATTTGTGAAACACTATTCATTACAAGTGTTTATTTCTAATAAGCAAGCCACAAAATGTATCAACATATTGTATACAGTGAATAATGCCATAGTCAGCTAATACATTACGGGTAACCTCATTATTCGATGTTCCCTGAAGACTATAAAAACTCTAAATATTACAGCATATGGGATGCCTGCCATACAGGGTAATAATAGTAGACCCTTTATCTAGGACATGATCTAGAACCATAAATATTGATTCCAGCTAGACTGTTCATCAATGTTATATAATATATCAAATGTTATCAGGCTGTATGATATTTGTATTTGTACAATAAATATAAAGTATTGGCTATTACTGATGATTCAAACTCAAGTGTGGTAATGTAAAGCTAATAAAGACAGAACTTATATCAACCTAACATTGTGATACAAATATATCGCCTATGAATCAAATTTATACATGCCAAACTCATACAATATATATCAAAGTACTGAAAGTACTGTCAGACTTGATTTTTACCATACGAGGCAAAAGAGAGAAATGTGTACCCACAGCGTTCATGCCCATACAAATATTTTTAACATTTAAAATTACGGACCGATTTTTCATTCATATTGTAATGCAGGTCATATGCATGTAGGTAAATGACATACGCTAGAGCTTTACTATAGTCTTTTTGCTAAAATTTTAAAATGAAAAAGCCTGATATTGGAAAGTTTAATGATTAACACATTAATTGAAGACAATTTAATTGCATTAAAAACTCTTTATTGTACACAAACTAGTGACCAACACTTCAGTAACAGTAAATACAAACATTGATTCTTCTGGTTTTAACACAACAGAACATTGTCGCATTGAACACATTCAGGGTCACTCAAATCAAAAAGGTCCTGACACAGTAGAGTAAGACCTATATGACCTATAGTTAACCCGATGTTGCATGAAATTCAGACGTGATTATGTAATTCTAAATAATCTGGTGTAAAATGAACTCTTAAACTGTAATTTTTAAAAGCACGTATCCAGTAATTTATGTTCGTATTTAGCGACTCAAATTATTGTTCGTAAGCTGCAGTTTAAACATTCAACCTTCGATGTTTACCTGACATGAACTCATTCAATAAATCAAACTCCCCACACTGGTTACGCTTTGCTACTAGCCACTGCGGGGAGTGAGTCTATAAATAGCGATTCCGTCATCAAACTAACACTAGTTGGTGTGAATATCACGGAAATACGATTAGATGAGAATTCGCTTTGTACTATTAAGAAATGTTAGAAAGGCACAAAACACCTACATCGATGGTAGATTGTTGCAAATGCATGAATACGTCCGTAGAGATGGAAAGAAAACCGAAAGTAGAACTACTTTTACAGCAAGATATTTTATTGGACAGTGAATACGCGGTTTTAATTCTACGCATTTGAATATCTCATGTATCTACCAACAAGCACTTATTTGGATACATGACTCTTTCCATGTAGTTACAATAAAATGATTTGAAATATATTTAGATCTGACACACTTAATTAGGGAAAGATTCCAGATACTTCTATATAATCACACCATTTAGTTGCATACTATTTTCTTTATGTGGCATTCTTTTAACCAAGCTGTTATGGAGTCCAGCGACAAAATTTTGGTCAACGATTACAAAGTCCAAAATCAAGTCCAAAAATGGTAATAATCTGATGTAAACAACCCCTTCGAATTGAATTCATGAAAATATGACTTTTTCTTGAACTATTCTTGCATACTTTATGAATAGTTCATGAATTATGAATAACTATAATTTGACAGGGTATTTAAAACACAATATTTGGTCAGAATTCATTATATTTTGCAGTTTTTTTCTATTACATTATAAGTAATTGCTTTAATGTCTCTCTACAGACCTTAGGCAATGATTACATGTATTGATACAACCAGAACTCTCATATTCAGACAAGGTTCTACAGAAGCTATTAGAAAGCCAGTTAAAGCCAGGAAACTGAATTCTTAACAATTTCCTCAAAACATCAACAATTACCTACAATCATTCAGAGATCAAACAGATCATACCCACCCTCTGGCAAGCAAGCAAGTAAACTCAAAGCTCAATCTTTACCATTGAAAAGAATTACAGAGGATCCTAAAGGTGAGTAAAGCACACCCCTCCGAAAAAAACAATAGCAAGAAGGTCATACAATCATAGTTGTCAGGACTTAGTCACTCTGATCATTCTTAGTCAGAACATAAATTCATCCTAGGAGATAATTGTATTTCCAAATGTTTAACACATTGAAGCATCTGGTTTTTTATGTTACGGAAAAATGAGAAGCATCGGATATTAGGTGAGAGGCAATTGAACTAGAGGCTGCAGCTTTTTTCACACCTCATATCTATAACACACGGGTAAACTAATAAGTAATTCATGAGCCATGGCTGGTTTTAAAACAATTCTGAATTATGGTCCCTTCCCTTGACTTATGGTCCCTCCCAATGAATATATCAGGTATTGTTTCTTAAAGATTACAAAACAAACACATTTTCATTGAGCAATTTTTCTGATTCACTAATTACATGCTATATGCTACTGCTAATTCACAATTTATTTCAAAGCCCCTTCAAATAGAATTCAAGAAAACATGATTTTTTTCTGTATTCTATAACTGTTCTTGCATACTTCATGAATTGTACATGAATAGTTCATGAAGTATGACTACCTATTTGGCTGGGGAGATTAACAAATACAAGTTGACATAGACATGTGCTTCAATGGTATACTTCACTCTAGTAACAGACTTGAAGTAAGTATTCAGAACAAACAAAAAACCTGCAATATTTGCAGGAAGAAAATAATTATTTCTAAAGCCATCATTGTCAGGAACAGATAGTATTTCAAGGTAAATAAATTTCAAAGTGGGATGATATAGAACTTATAGCTAACAGATGTAGGTTACATAAATGTAAGAATAATTACACTGAAACAGCTAAATGCTCATCCTTGCAGAAGCCATTAATGTTGGCTCAGTTTGTTGGATGTAGAACAGTGTATAAAGAGGTCAAGAGTCTGAGACCACAGTGGGTGATTTATTTATTGAACTGTCAAATAGTAATTCATATGTCATGAACTATTCATGAAGAATGCAAGAGAAGTTCAAGAAAAATTCATGTTTTCATGAATTCTTTTCAAAGGGGTCTGTACAATAATGCAAAAAACATGTTTCTGTGTGATAATTGGACTTTAACAAAGTTGTAATAACCAGAACACTTTGTATCTTCATTAAAGAAATTACTTACACCTTTCAATAATCCATTATAATCCAATAACAAGAACACACGCATATATTATAAGGATATACTTTGGGTTGCTTGCTCAGATTTTTTTGATTTATTTTTGTATTTAGACAATGTAACCTCAAATACTCCTCCTGAATATCATTTCCTTACAATTTCTACATAAAATATATTCATAACAGGTTATATTTGTACTGCCTCATTCAAAAGTTGTATTGTTATACATTAAAGTCATGTTTTTTACATGAGATTATGTCAAATAAAAGACTGTTAAAATAAAATTCAAGGAAAATAGAATCACACCACTGATTCACACATGCTGTGACAGACAGACATTTTAATACCATAGTAAGTAACATTAAAATAAGGATAGGGCTATAAACCCCTTTTGGCAATCTTACCAGTAGTAACTCAGTATTCGCAATAATTGGCTTATGATTCCTGTACCAGACGTAAAGCAGATTATAATCAAGCCGTAATAATTGACTTCTGGGAAAATTATACTTCATATGAATAAATTCAAGTATTCCTACTGAAGGTTTTCGGTTAGTATTTAAGCCACTATCTGTATTTCAACATAAAATGTTATCGTCTATTAGTCAGCAAAATAAGAATAGTTGCTACCCCTTTAAAAGGGTGTGGAGCAAGAGTGATTATTAGGAGAAATTCAGTACAGCCAAACATGTGTTAGCAGCCACCTCCAAATAAAGGCCATATTTTACATATCCCAAGGGTGGCCTTTGTTCACAGATTTGACTGCATGGCTATGAAAACAGTTGAAGTCAGATGATTAGCTGCTATTAATGTCATATAGACACATTTTATCATGGCAATCTTCCAGTTCTAATGAGGCAGAATGACCCAAGAAAGCTCTAGGCAGGATGAATTCTACACACAGGAATCTTACAACTTCTAGCAGAATTAGATAGCTCTTTGAGTGATACTCCCAGGCTGATGTCCCGGTTTCTACTCAATTCAATATCAAACAATATTCATAGATTTCAACTTTGTATAATGAATTACTGACTCCACTGATCCACTAAATGATCTAATAGCAGTTTAAAGCATGTATCATGAACATTATTTCTATATCAAATTGCAGTTCCTAAGTATCACAACATAAATTTCCTATAATATCTATTTGATGTTGTATATGCATTAATCTCTTGGCAGAAAATCCAGAATCATGATTTATTTATCATACAGTAAATGAAGAAGATGCAAGTTACTTTATAGAATGACTTTCTTATCAAACTAAATGAAGTGATATTTTCTGCTATTTATGGCTTTTTATGCCAGTTATCAATATTTATGTAACCTAGTTCTGTAATGCACCACCATAGCTCAGTGCAGATACAAGCATATGTGAATTATAACAGCCATTTTTATAATGAGTTCTGAACAATCAATGATAAAATGAGGCAAAACAGTTTTTTAAGAAAGGTAGATTCTACAGGTAATTTCATCCGTAGTGACATCACAATGTATTGCAATACTGAAGCAATGTATTGCAATACGTATGACAATATACCGCAGCTTCATACTCTATAAGTCTGAGTCATGACTATTAAAAAATCTACCTTTATGAATTATATTTATTCAGCAAATTGTTCAAATGAATTGCAAAAATAAACATGGGAAGGTAAAATAAAACTATAAAAGCATTTTAGTTTGACTAGTACTATTCATGACTAAATTTTTTAACAAAATGTCAATTTTGACACAAAACAGTGGAAGCATTAGTGCTAATACCTTGCTGTAACAACCAGCAGGCCCATCTTGTTTTACAGGCATTTGCAGTTTATTTAACGTCAAAATAAAAGACCATCTCCTAACAGGATGACTTTATACACACCAGACAGTGGTTCTCATAGACAGATCAGACTGTATTACTATAAATCCCAACAAAATATGGATTGCAGTAATTGCACCAAACCATGGTAAAATACAAATGTGACAACATATTTTTTCTCTCTTAACCCTTTGCTTTCATTTTCCAGACAAATTCTGTAAACTGCATATCATATTGCAACATTTTCATCCATCAGTACCTAATTCCTGCCTCCAGAGAATCATTTATCATACCACAGAATCCATTGTATCATCAATAATCTGATAAGCCTTGTTTATACAGCATATTTATTCTAACATAAAATCCAGGATGGTCAATAATGACCCATTTATTGTCCTGCATCACAGAACTTCACTTTAAAAATCAAAGCACTGGTGGTACAGACAGTGTGATTAGCGCAAAAAAAGGCAAAACCTGTATGAATGAATTATTTCAGCCAATCAAAGAATAAACAAGTTAAATGTTTGTACGGCGTAAAATCGCATCCGGCAATTCAATACTAGAATGTGGCCTATGTAACATTTTTTATCAGGATGTGCGAAGTTTCAGATCAAACGAATTTGTTATTTTGACTTAACTGATCCCGAAACTAAAGTGATCATCTACTCCATCAAAAATACAAGCCGTTGATGTTTCATGAATCTCATGAATCTGGTCATATGGTTCTACAGTTCACGAGGTACTCTATATGTAGTCCCTGTTTCCACCCTAAAATTAAAATCAGGGGAAACTATCACCTCGATGTATCAGACGTTGCAATATCTGCTGGAATGCATTTAAAATATTTAAATAAAGTCTCCAAAAATAATATACTCTGTTGTCTGAGGGTACGTTGTCGTAAAAACCTGGTATAACGGTCCCAAACATTGATTTTAAACTGTAAAGTGACCATCTATATCGAACCATAAAGTGACCGTCTATGTCGAACCAAATTAAGTCATCATTTCTCACCTGATCGGACATTTTTTGTATTGAGCTCCGAAATCGATATTTAATTAATGACAATTGCGTAAACAAGTCAGTGTCCACGCTCGCGATTATAAAATTAGTCTGTGTGAATATGTTTATAATGTTTTGTTTATTTGCGACATGTTGCTAAAATAAATACATCAAAACGTATAAATACCGTGTTCCGTATCTTATAACACGATTAAATGATTATTACAACACACCGACGATCGCTCCAAAATGTAATAAACACAGCAAATTTCTCTAATAATTTATACATCGAAGTTCATTTAGATCGAACAATTTTTCCTAAGTCCTTTGATATAAAGAGTTTCGGCTGCATTTTCAAGAGCACGACCATTCGGGCTACCAAATAGCAAGATGCACTAGACTGGACCAGTAAGCTATTGATTGTCGTTCGGACCTGCCTTAATGTCGAACCCTGTCGTCACAGTGCCCATATAAATACTAAACTAGTTCTCGTTGTAGCGCACCAGGCAGAGTCAAATTCTCAGTCAACTGAAACCACTTTTATTGAAATATTGACACGTTTCTAGTACTTTATAGGTGATTGTTGACATTGACGAGACGACAACGATATGAAACAGCTACTAGTATTCGGTGAATGTCACGTGATCATTGAGACTATTAGCGAGTCCGATTAACAACTTTAATAATACACAGTCTGTATGTACACATGAACACCACTTAAAAAGTAGTTTTGCTTCATCCTCAGTAATATAACACAATGCTTGATAGTGTACTAAATTCAACGCCATGTTTGTTTACTATAGTAGGATTGGATTCGGTTCGTTTATTGACAGATGGGCAGATTCATTCCCGTTGTTGTTTATTGAGCTCGCTCCATTCTTAGTCTATAAATAGCGACTGCGTCATCAAGCTAACACTAGTTGGTGTGAGTAACACGTGACCTCGCTCTATTTCTGTTTTGTTTATATCACGTGATGACCATTGCGGATATTTCGGGCACTGTCGGTAATCTGCTTCGGTGCAAGAAGTTGCGATTTTGCATTGCCACTTAAAAATAAGCATTCCAGAGTGTACGGGTAAAGGCTGCAAACTCTTTCATATCAGCTTTCACATCAGCTGGCATTTATTTTTATCTAAGTTATATGATTATTGTCCTTATACCAGTGTCAAATCTACATGAATTTAAGAATGTATACAGTATATAAACATGCAGAATGGAACAGTCTCTAACAGAAAAACTATCTTCTGTGGTACGAAAGCTAAAAATATCCCCATTTATCGACCATGTAATTATTCAGCTTTGACAGTTTACTGAAATGACAATTTTTAGCTCATCTGAGCATGTAGTACTCATAGAGCTATAAGTATCAATCAATGTCCGGCGTAAGTCATCCGGCATCCACAATTTGGTCAAGTTTTGGGTAACGAGAAAAACTATAACAAAACGTTATAGGTAGACGATTAACCAGAAGCATTGGTTTATGTTATTTGTTTGAAGTTTTTTATTAAGGACATTGAAAGTGGTAAAACTATTTGTGGAACTAGTCTTTTCATAATCAATCGAATAAAATATAGCCTTAATACTATCAAATTCACTATAATCTGCTATGACACATTACCACACCGACTTACTTCAAATAACATTTCCGATTTTACATGACTATCAAACATTCTGAATTCACGCATCATAAAATTTAACATCAACTTACCTTTCAACTATTAGCAAAAGAGCAGACAAACACATTCAGTCAAACATGTAAGGTTAGGCAAAGAATGACTGACCAATCAAAATGACCGATTTTACCATTAGCCAATCAAATTGCCAGTTTGACCCAAACTGGTAATAGATTCTATTACCATACAGTATACTCGCAAACAACTAGAATATACTCATACCCATGACTAAAATTTGTCAAGAAAAATAAGGTCGACAGCTCAAATCCCAGGAAAACCTGAGATAACACATTAGAACCGGGCATTTACATCCCAGCATTCTATCTGGTATAGCTTTTTTTGATTCTTTGACGTGCCCGGTGCACCAAACATGCCTCACCCTTTTCCTATGATTTTCTTAACACAGTACTAATGGCTCGGTAGTTCAGATGGGGACACTGAAAAAGCATCCCTTAAAAGATGTCGGAATGAAGTGCTGAGATTCGAACCCACAACCTTTTGTTTAGGAATTGAGAGCATTACCGATCAACCCTGAACTGTAATTGGTATAAAGAAGCTCATGGTTGGATTAAGTCTAAGAACTGAGAACATCAATGCAATCAATTCATAACACAATTATTGCATAATTAAAACTGCACATATTGTAATGAATTAATAAATTATGTATATTTGACATCAATTAGGTATGCATAATTAATGAGCCAGGAGAATACAAAACCTCAAACTTGCAATCTAGTATCTTACTTATATTAAGATCTAATATACCGGTAATGGATTGACGTAATTGTTACGGTCAAAGACGGTCATTAATTAAAACTCTAAGCAAAAGATGGATAATCATCAATAGATAATACACTTTCTTCAATATCATTTCAAGTGGTAATAACATGAAGTAATAACATGAGAAAATTTCTTAACAATACTTTGAATGATTCAACCAAAAACATCCTGGTTGGCAGCCTTCTGACGTCTTATGAAATAGCAACTTAGCAAGAGGTTCTGATTGAGAGGTAGACACCTTGTCTTTTGCACTAACTATCATTAATTTGTAAACTATACAGGAATTCAATCTCTAAACTGATCAAGCCTAATATTGATAGGTTGACTCTTGGCAAAGTCTTATGAATGCCCAATGGTAAGGCTGCATTCTGAGATTAATTAATCTCAAAACTTATCAAGGCTCTGATTGGTTGAAACCTAAAGATGACCAATGGCAAAGCTGCAATTTTGAGAAATCCCAAAACTGTTCAAGATCTGGTTGGTTGACTCTAAGCAAAGTCTTTTAAATGACCAATGGAATTTTAGAAATACCACAAAATTTAATGTACCGACATTATTACATAAATGATAAATACATGTACAATATACAGAAGAAAATAACAATTTATAAAATTGATCAATTTACCTTATTTGACATTGATAACTCATTGACAACCTTGTTAACATTATATCCAAATCTACTTGTATTCTTATTTCCTGATATCACTTTCTGATTATCAAGCATAGGCCTGTCATCACCCGATGCTGATGATGATGAATTGTTATTAGCAACATCTTTATTCCCGCCGACAGAGTTATCTGCCTTACTCACACTGCGCCGAAATTTCAACATACTGTATCGTTAATCACTTCATAATTCCATTGGCATTGACACAAAATGTAACTTTAAGTATACCTAGTATTTCCATCATATTGTAAGTATTTCATATCCAGTGCAAACTATATTAAGAGTTAATTTTGGATACTCCATTAAATATCATATCTAACTGCAATTTCAATTAAGATATTATCTTATTCCACTTTATGCAAAATAAAATAAAATATACCATAAACCAAAAAGTTTTCACGAATTAACAATAAATCTCCGCATGGCATCATTTGAAACAATATTTGCTTTGCATTCACTTTAGGATTTTAATATAAATTTCCTGCAGATTGTAATTATAAAATCCCCCCTCACTACAGGTAACCTAGGGTTGAATTGAGGTTAAATTGAAAAGACAAGTTTGCCAATTAATTCAAAGGCATGTTCCTCATGATTGTTAAATAGATTTTTGCCAGCCACCTGTACTAGTAGTATAACAATCTTTTAATTAATACAAAGTCTGCATTTAAGTCAAACACAAATGATTTCACTATTTCTAGTATTAAGTTACGCTTATAACTCTATCTACACATTAAATTTCCCAGGTGCCGCAGCCTGATGTTGACATGATCAAGTAAAATCGGTCCACTAACAAGTCATATCTATTACCAAAGATGGCGTAATTTGATCAGAAAACTTCACTTTGTTACAACAGAAATATAGTAAAAAATCAGTGTAATCATTCATTAATCCATTTTTTATCAAACTTGATCAAAGAACAATAAAGATCACTACCTTACAATGAGCTATCGGTTAAGTAGCTACATATTTTAACATTACATTGATCTTTTTCTTCAACATCCGGTAATCACGTTTTTTTCCTTTCTCCTTTGAAAAAAATGCAAACTCCTTTGTACATAATTCCATTAATACATGAAATGTTACTAACAAGATACAGATTAACTGGCAATTAAACTGTCATAAAATCACCAAATATCATTAATTTTAACGAAAACAACAAAATATGTAACAAAAACAATGCAAGTATCATCCTTTTATCTTGACAAACTGTTAATTAATCTTGGGTCAATTCAGTAATTAATTAATTTTGACAAGAAAAAGACTTCTGCAGATTAATTAGAATAAAAACACAGTTTAGTACATCATAAAAGAAGTCATCCAGGACAAATTAGAGATACCAAAATGTAAACACACTAGAAATTATTCATCTGCTTCACCTTTGGGTTCAAGTGAGAATGATTCTTCTAATTTAATAATCTTTGGGTTCATTTGTCAAGTTGGGATTGAATTAATACAAAAAAGTATTTATTAGTAGCAAAAATATCACTATTCATAGTAACTTATCTTAGTACTTGAAGTGTTTTATTAATGAGAGACTATTGTACACTTGTCTTATCGTTATCGACAAAAAAACACTGAGTTTTTGTTACATATATCATTTTCTCACGAACACAGTACTTGAAAATAAAATTGTTAATACATAAATACAGCCTACATTATTTTATTTTCGTGCTGAATTATTTTTATGACTTTTGACTTACAATAATAATATTATAAACACCAATTAAAATGTGCAAATAACTTGGTCCCTTCTACTTAAGATACCGGTAATTTACAACATCAAGTCAAGAATGTAGCAAATCAACATCATTTCCAAAGATAAATTTAGTACTGATATTTATACATATAAATTAATAATTAGAATAATTATAAAAAAAAATTAAAATAAACAAAAGTAGTCAAATACAATACTTTGTACTCAATTTACCTCCAATATAATAATTCTAAATATTACTAAGTAAATGTTCACAAATGATGGAAAAGAAGACAAATACGTTTAATTATGTACAAAGACATTGTCTTCATAACTACACATGTTTTACAAAATTTATTTCAGAATATACGCACTAATGATCACAAATTATTGCACATAACTCCAATGATCACAAGAATATCCCATTCATAGCCATTCTATTATCTTATGCTGAAATATCCGAAAATCCAATCTGTTGCAGGAAAAACTTTTTACTTAAACACATGTTGGATTCATGGTGACACATCTTCTAAATGTCCCCACGGCCACATATTGGCTTTACAGGTCAATTAATGACTAATAATAACCTCCATAGTCAGTGTTGACCACTTATAATGGCAGATGACCAGCATACCAGCAGGCTGACCATCATGGGTCAATATTGAATTTTTCACATAAGATAACAGCGGCATACCTCCTAGGCAGAATAATATGATTAAATGTAAGGCTTCATTTCAAGTAATGTAATTATTTCATTCAATTATTGCTGCTAATATATAACCAATCATTATAGAAAATATATAATCAGTAATCAACCAATCAGATTTGTTTATTAATATTTTGACCAGTGTCATCTTATCAAAATAAAATTACTTATACATTTATATTGTATTAATACATAACTATTATCATTGTTTTTTTTTATCATTGATTTAATGTCAAATTAATTATTTCGAATTTTTATCAAGAAGCTTAGCCAATGAGAGAAAAGTGAATTATTCCGAAATGATGACACATATTCATTTTTTTCATGCCATTAACTCCAATAACTGATGATATAAAAAGTCAATTTTCCCTCCTATTTTGTAATACATATTTTCTCTAAATACCCTATAGACACAAAGACAATGCACTATAACATAAAACAAATGTACTTAGATGCCAAGAACATGAAACATCAGTAAAATTGGTCTCTAATACTTCTAAGGAGAAACTATTCGAGAAACTCTCAACTACTATCCTATCCCTGTCCATTAAAACTGGTGTTAAAACCATTGACTTTTGTATTGTTTAAGACTTTGTGGTCTGTCTGATATGATTCTACATGTGTCAGACTTGGTTTGCTATAAATGTGTCAATATACCGTGTGGGCACTATCAAATATTTTGTTCAGTCCATTTTCCATCCATTAACTTCTAAGAATTCTCCATATATGGGTTTGATACTGAAAGAAATACTCAAAAATGATTTGTTTGATTTTTTTGTATCATATTTTGTGACCAGCAAGTGTTAGAAGTGCTTAGTGGACACCCACCACCAGAGTATATCAAAGTACTGAAAGTACTCATGGAAACTGAACTTACATACACTGCAAAATGAAACGGGAACTGCAACAACTGCAATAACTGCATGACATAATTATGTAGATAACATAGTACTAAGGTCCGCATAAAAATTCATGAGTTCCATTGAGCGAGTGACTGCTATGAAAAACTGAACTATCATGCAGTTTCCAATAACATGTACAATCATCCAAACTTCTATTATAAATATTTCTTTGAATAAGGAGACATCAAAATTCTGTATACTTATGCCAACAAAATGATAGACAAGAAAATTTCAAAAAAAACAAAAAGAAGGACAACTTGCTGGACAAAAATATCACATCAGCAGTATTACTAATGATTATAATTTGTGGTGGCCTTAGTCTCGCTGGTGGTGGTGATGATGATGATACAGCTGCATAATGATGCAGTGAAACAGTTAAAAATAATCTGCTTAATGAATGGCCACATTATTTTGGTGGGGTGGGGGTCTATTACTAAGCACAAGTTCATCAACATGATTTTGGTGATTCACTGAAATAAGCATGACTAAGTACAGATCCTGGCCATCTAACCTTTGCTTAGATTTTCTTACATACCTACATGTAGCAAGCAAACGGGTCTAAAACACACAGACTCACCAGCAGTACACTCAACCAGCTGAGCCAGTTTGACATAAATAATGAAAAGAAATATATTCCAATGTCAATCAAGTTTCTATTTGGAATGGTTTGACCTCACAAGTTCCTAGACAGGTTCATTCGGTCTCAGAGAATAAATCAAGATTATAATGTCAACTAAATGCAAGAAATAAATACTGATTGAGATGAAAGTGCGAAATGCATGCATTTCTATAATTAGAGCACAATTAAACTAACAGAATAAACAAGGTACACTATATACAATGCAAATGCTTTAGCTTCCTCAACAGTGCATGAAATAACTGTATGATTATTATACAACTGATTCAATACAACAATACAACCTACATTAAAGTTACAGGGTATGTGAAGTTTGCCTAGAACATCAAAGCCAGCTCAATGATTATGAAATAAGGAAATAAAGTCTGAATTATGACATGAAATACCATTTTATTGAGGTACATGTTAAAATCTTTGAACTACACATTTCTGTTTATCCAGATTTAAGCCTTTCAATTTATACAGTCTCCTATGAATGGAATTCATGAAGACATGAAATTTTCTTGAATTATTCTTGCATACTTCATGAATAGTTCATGAAGTGTATATAACTATTTGACAGGGGGTACATATCATATAGTCAATTAATGATAAATTTGACAGACTTAATACTTTATCCAAGGGTCAGTCTGATCATTTGTTGCTGAAATTATCATGCTAAATTAAACTTTTAAAATACATATGACATTTTTAATAGTATGGGATTAAATTAAACACAATATCATGTGTAATATTATAAAGCTGGACTGAATCATAATGTATCATAGAACTTATCAGACCAAACTATACTGTGTCACATAGTAATCACTGTCTGACTGAACTATACTGTGTCTGATTGAACTATACTGTGTCTGACTAAACTATACTGTGTCTGACTGAACTATACTGTGCCACATAGTACTGTGTCTGACTAAACTATACTGTGCCACATAGTACTGTGTCTGACTGAACTATACTGTGCCACATAGTATTGTGTCTGACTGAACTATACTGTGCCACATAGTACTGTGTCTGACTGAACTATACTGTGTCTGACTGAACTATACTGTGCCACATAGTACTGTGTCTGACTAAACTATACTGTGTCTGACTGAACTATACTGTGCCACATAGTACTGTGTCTGACTGAACTATACTGTGCCACATAGTACTGTGTCTGACTAAACTATACTGTGTCTGACTGAACTATACTGTGCCACATAGTACTGTGTCTGACTAAACTATACTGTGTCTGACTGAACTATACTGTGCCACATAGTACTGTGTCTGACTGAACTATACTGTGCCACATAGTACTGTGTCTGACTAAACTATACTGTGTCTGACTGAACTATACTGTGTCATATATTACTGTGTCTGACTGAACTATACCGTGTCCTGTTCAGGAGAGATCTGAAGCAGAGGATAAACTGCTAATTGCTAAGTAAAATTAAGCACAGCTTACTTATTGTGGAGCTATTCCCACTTATCTAATAGCGTAGACAAGAAACTATTTTCTGAATATAACTGTACTCAGTACATGAAGTTGACAACAAGCCTATGTGTGTATGTCTGTACACAAAATGGTCAGATATTAGGTTGATGACCATGCTTTCAGGCAAACAGGAAAATGTTATAGGTTCTGTTATGGTGACACTAAAATCCATATCAATCAGTTTGTGTGAACTCTTCTTTACATGCTACTGTTTCCTTATATGGAAGTGTAACAGTAACTGTATATCTCATTTTATGTATCACAACAATATTAATTTTATACTTGTATATAGACATATACCTTTTAACCCCTGCAAAAAAGGTTCATGAAGTTCATGAATTTATTCATGAACTTCAAGAACTTCATGAATATGTTCATGAAATGTAAAAAAGTTCATGAATATCAAATACATATTCATGAATTAGAAATGCTCTCCGACACTAGATGAAAGTGATTAAATGAGCACAAGAAGCAAATGTGTACCTAACTTTCTGACTTCTCACCAAGGATGAAGTTTTTAACTAAAATAGGAATGAGAAAAAAATGTGTGTCTCCAGGCAATTAGGCTGCACTGGCTCTAGAAATTGAAACCTTGGAAAAAGCTAAATATTCAGCCAGTGATTAAGTGTCCATCCTGAATTACTGACATAATATGGAAGTGTAATGCATGATGTCATCATGCGAGTATTATTAACATTCTGGGAATATAATTATAGTGTATTGAATGTTGGAACTGATTTGCATTTCTTTTAAACCATTGATGAACTGCTAGTTTCAATTTAATATTATAATTTCATTTGTCAATACTATGAGTATGACCCTATTTGTATACATGTATAATTTAGAATATGTTTTAAATAAGTTTTTTATGTCACAATTTTTATCATTAATATGATAATTCTGACATTTGTTTCCATCAATGAATATTATAATTAGCGCAGCTACTTGTAATAATTAATTATGCCCCCTTTCGAAGAAATGGGGTATATTGTTTTGCACATGTCGGTTATAACTAGAGAATGATTTGGCCTTAGCTCTTCAGATTTGGTTGTGAGGTTGGTCATCACAGTTCACATGTAGATAACCCAATATTGATTTTGAGGTCAGAACATCAAAGGTCAAGGTCTCAGTGACCAGACCTTCAGCACAAAAACCTTGTCTGATCAATAACTAGAGAACTATTTGGCATAACCTCTTTTAGATTTGGTTGGGTGGGTGGTCATCACATGTAGATGGCCCCTATTGATTTTGGAGTTAAATAGGCCAAGGTCTTGTTGTCCAGTTGACCATTAGGAGCATCCATGTTTCAAACACTTCTTGTTAAAGTCTATTTTTATTCGCCCGCCTGGCTAGCTCAGTGGTTAGAGTGTTTGTCTGATGCTCAAGAGGTTGTGAGTTCGAACCCTGGGCAAGGTTCACACTTTCCGTGACAAATTTGACTGAAGATATATTACATCCTTTGTTAAATTGTCCTGCTGTGACCTCTAAATTATGTGGGGTAGCTTGGCAGATACTTACGGATAGAATGTGGTCAGTACTGGTTAAGGCCTAAATGAAGTCCAGGAATGCTGGTTAGGATAACTGCCTGCTACGTAGCGACATGTCTGAAATGATGTTGAAAATGGCGTAAAACCCGATGAAACAAACAAACTTTTTGTTCACAGTAATTTTGTTTTTATGCTTTCATTATGAAGACAATGTAGTTTTGAAGAATACAATATTATAAACTTAATTCTATTACGTCATACCAACTGGTTGTCACAAATG
This sequence comes from Lutraria lutraria, assembly GCA_964023205.1. Lineage (NCBI taxonomy): Eukaryota > Metazoa > Mollusca > Bivalvia > Venerida > Mactridae > Lutraria > Lutraria lutraria. The sequence goes on from OZ026835.1 coordinate 41,755,721, forward strand.
AGATGTGCACATACCATGACCAAGATAATTCAGTGCGTTTAAAAATACCAAGCTGTGCGGACGTGGTTTGTACAGTGAACGTACGTTGGTTATAATTTAGCCAATACCAAGATATAATCTCTATGATTATTTAAGGTTAACGAGGTTAACCTAGAATATATTACTAATAACTTAAATGTTAGTAATTTATAATAGATATACTGCTGAATGAAATCAGTAGAATTAAATTTTGTGTATCTAACAAATTTTCGTGGAGTTTGTTTTTTCATCGCACATGGTGTGACATTCTTTACGAAAAACAAGCATGGCGGAACAAGAGGTGCAACTTCAGGCTAAGAAGCTAGCCATTCAAAATAAAGATAAAGAAAGTTCTTCCAGTAAAACTACGACTGAGGGTCGTAAACAGGAACCCAAAAAATCTGTCTGTAATTTATCTAGTATTTCGACAAAGTCGTTGGGATCCGTGGAAAAACTAAACAATGAAGTTCTGTTGATTTTGCGTGAACTGAACCAAAATGTGGTTCAGCAAAGTAGTAAAATCGACACCTTGTCAAAAAGGGTTGATGAACTTGAATCATACGAAGAAAACGACTATAATTGTGAATTTCCCTCATATGATAAAGTGTCCGAGTATTCGGACAGTGTTATTTTGGATGACGGTTTCCAGTTAGATTCTGAACCACCTATGAAAAAGCATTGTTCTGAAAATGATATTTTCAAAAACTTATGTGACAAATATCAGAATATCGAAAAATGTGACAATGAAGTGGACGAGAATTTAGCTTCCTTCATTAAAAATTCTTTCAGAAATGGAATGACTGAAGACACGTTAACAGATATGTTGAAAGACATTCATAGACCAGTGAATTGTGAGGCGTTAGTCAAAATAAAAGTAAATAGTTGTATTTGGCGTTTTCTAAAATCACAAACACAGTCTGATGATGTGAAATTCCAGGCTATCCAGAATCTTGTTGTGAAAGCAACCATCAATTTGAGGTGGTAGATTTCCTGTGAGAGGTAGAGGTCGGGGATTCCCCAGACAATTGTACTCCACTACTGGTCAACAACAATCAAACAAGAGGGCCAAGATGGCCCTATATCGCTCACATGACAATCACTGTTCACTCATTAAAACATTGTTTTGAACCGGTGACCTAGTTTTTGACCCCAGACGACCTATGTTCGAATTTGTCTTACATATCATTAAGACAAACAGTCTGACTAGGTTTGGTGAAGATATTATCAAAATTTGACATCTACAGTGTTAATAAGGTTTTCCTAAGATTTGACCTTGTGACCTGGTTTTTGACCCTAGGTGACCCATATTTGAACTTGTCCTTAATATCATTAAGACAAACAATCTGACGAGGTTTGGCCAAGATCAAATCAAAACCATGACATTTAGAGCTTTTACAAAATGTTTACCTAAGATTTGACCTTGTGACCTAGTTTTTGAACCCGGCTGACCCATGTTCATCCTTGACCCACATATCATTGAGGCAAACATTTTGACAAGGTTTGGTGAAGATCCAATTTAAACTGTGACATCTACAGTGTTAACAAAGTTTTCCTAAGATTTGACCTGGTGACCTAGTTATTGACCCCAGATGACCCATATTTATACTTGACCGTTATATTATTAAAACAAACGATTTGACAACGTTTGGTGAAGATCCAATAATAACTGTGAAATCTACAGTGTTAACATGTTTTTTCATAAGATTTGACCTAGCGACCTAGTTTTTAACCCAAGATGACCCATGTTCGAACTCGTCCAAGATATTATGAAGACAAACATTCTGACAAGGTTTCATGATCATCCAATCAAAACAGTGACTTCTAGAGTGTTCACAAGGTTTTCCAGCAATTTGCCCTAGTGACCTAATTTTACTACAGAAATTACCCATTTTCAAACTTGACCTACATATTATTAAAATAAACATTATGACAAAGTTTCATGAAGATAAATTCAAAACAGTGATTTCTAAAGTGTTCACAAGGTTTTCCCTTATTTGGCCCTGGTGACCTAGTTTTTGACCCCAAATGGCCCAATATCGAACTCGTCCGAGATTTTGTTGATCTTAACGTTCTGACCCAGTTTTGCTAAAATTGAGCCAAAAATGTGGCCCCTAGTGTGGTCACAACAAAAAGTTTGACGACGCACGACGCCGGACGCCGGACGGAGAGTGATCCTAATAGCTCACTTTGTCACTTTGTGACATGTGAGCTAAAAACCAGAAAGTGGGGCACAAGAAATAATTGAGGTGAGTGACAAATTTATAGCAGGCAGACTGCAAAATTTTGAAGAAAATTGGAGAAAATTAACTAGTGATGAAAATATTTTAGATATAGTTAAGCATTGTCACATAGAATTTTGTGATGGTGAAAATCCTATCAACCATTATTGTGTTAGAAATAATTTTAATGAAGAATAAAACAAAATTGTTGATGAAGAAATTCAAAAAATGATTGAAATGAAAGTCATTATTGAAGTTGATCATAACAAAAATGAATTCATTTCTCCAATTTTCTTAGTTAAGAAAAAATGTGGTGAATTTAGAATGATTCTAAACTTAAAAGAACTAAATAGAAGTATAGTTTACCATCATTTCAAACCAGATTGTTATTTTGCCTCTATTGACCTTAGACATGCATACTACTCTGTACCTGTAGATACTGAACATCAAACAAAATTAAGATTTTCAAAATCTGGAAAGATTTATCAGTATGTATGCTTGCCTAATGGTATTTCTTGTGCTCCAAGAATTTTTACAAAGTTGATGAAACCTGTTTATGCATCTCTTCATACACTTGGACACACAAACACCGGGTATATTGATGATTCATTACTAATGGGTGACACCTATGAAGAATGTGAATTAAATGTTTCAGATACGGTAAATGTCATGGACAGTGTGGGTTTTATTATTCACCCACTAAAATCTGTGTTTGTCCCTACTAAAAGAATTACTTTTTTAGGCAATAACATTGACTCAGAGGAAATGATCGTCACTTTGCCAGTTGAAAAAGTTTTAGCTATTGTCCAAGAATGCAAAGATTTACATAGACAGGTTCAGGAAAAAATTCAGCAGGTTGCTAGAATTGTAGGTTTAATGATATCATGTTTCTCAGCTGTAGAAAATGGACCTTTGTATTATAGGAACATTGAGAAAGAAAAAATAATAGCATTGAAATATAATAGAGGCAGTTTCAAGGCAAACATGTTAATATCTGATGATATGAAAATTGAATTGAAATGGTGGATTGACAATCTAGCTACTGAACAAAGAAAAATTAGCCATGGCAGTCCAGATATGATTATTACAACTGATGCTAGTTTGCTTGGTTGGGGAGGTGTTTGCTATGATACAAAAATTGGTGGTAGATGGAAAAAGTCAGAAACAGGTTATCATATCAATGCCCTGGAATTACTTGCTGTAGCCCATGCAGTGAAGTCATTTTGTTTGGATAAAAATAACATTCATGTTCAAATTTTTAGTGACAATACTTGCACTGTGACCTATATAAATAATAAGGGCGGTATAAAATCAGAGACATGCAATAGAATAGCAAAAGACATTTGGCTATGGTGTATCAGTAAGAAAATTTGGCTATCTGCAACTCATATTCCAGGAATTGATAATGATGCAGACAGAGAAAGTAGAATTTTCAATGAAAATGTTGAATGGCAACTCAATAAAAATGTGTTCAAAAATATTGTACAAATATTTGGACCTCCAGATATTGACATGTTTGCCTCTAGGCTTAATAAACAAGTGAAGGAATTTGTTTCGTGGAAGCCTGATCCTGAGGCAAGTGCAGTTAATGCTTTTACATTGAGTTGGTCAAGAAAACTTATATATGCTTTCCCTCCTTTCAGTTTGATTGGTCAAATACTACAAAGTTAAGGGAAGACCAGGGAGAGATGATCCTGGTGGCTCCTCTTTGGACAACACAGTGCTGGTATACGAAAGTAATGGAAATGTTGATAGAAGTACCTTACGTGATAAAGGTTATACCAGACACTCTAACATTGGCACAGACGGACAAAGTTCATCCATTGGTAGGCCAACTACATCTGATGGTATGTCGTTTGTCAGGAAAGTGTTCGAAAACAGAGGCATTTCAGAAAAATCTGTCAATATCATCATGGCGTCATGGAGAAACTCTACCAAAAAACAATATTCGTCATATATCAATAAATGGGTGGAGTTCTGTTATAAAAGGAAGATTGATAAATTTCGAGTTACTGTAGACAATATCATTGATTTTTTGACTGAATTGTTTGATTCAGGGTACAAGTATGATGCATTGAATACAGCAAGGAGTGCTTTGTCTTCATTATGTATCACTGAGGATGGATTTACTGCTGGTTCCCATCCTGTAATTGTGAAATTTATGACTGGTGTTTTCAACTTACTTCCTCCTAAATGTAAATACAATGATACATGGGATGTATCAAAAGTACTGTGTTATCTTAAGAAAATGCCACCAGATCATGTTATATCATTAAAACTGTTGACACTTAAATTAGCTATTTTAATAGCTTTGACTTAAGCAAGTCGGTCTCATTCATTGAGTATGATAAGTATTGTGGGTCTCAAACAAGACCTTATTTGTTATACATTACAATATTGTGGGTTGTTGAAGCAGTCTAAAAAAGGCAGGAACAATCCTATTTTACAGTTAAATAAGTATACTCCAGATAGGAGAATATGTGTATAGTACATTAGAACATTATCTGAAAAGGACTGAAAATATTTGTGGATCAGAGAACAGACTTTTTGTAAGCTATATGAAGCCACATAAAGCTGTAAATGCTAGCACCATTAGTAGATGGTTAAAAACAATTATGCATTTATCGGGAATTGACATTACCAAGTTTAAACCTCACCGTGTTAGAGGAGCTTCGACTTCTAAAGCAAAACTTAAGGAGTTTCTACTCAGGAAATTTTAAGAGTAGCTGGATGGTCAAACGAATATACTTTCGCAACTTACTATAACAAACCATTAAGTGACAGCAATTATGTTTCATCTGTGTTCTCAGAACAGACAGAATAATACTCATGTTAGAGATGTGGAATAGAAAGTAGAGAAATATTGGTATGTAAAAGTTTTTCCACACACCTTGGTTATACACAAAATTATTTTGTTTGTTGCTTTGAAATCTCATTTGTGACAACCAGTTGGTATGACGTAATAGAATCCCCCAAATAAACAAGACTTACCTGTAAGTTGATGTTTGGTTGGGATTCTATGTAGTCATACAACAACTGGAGGGATCAAATGCCCACCCATCCCTCCCAGAATATATGTATAGCCGTTACATTAGTATTGAATTGGATTGCAGATTATTCAGCAATCATTTGATCATTATCAGAACAATTTTGTATGAGTTTAAAAACTGAATTATCTTGGTCATGGTATGTGCACATCTCATTTGATCCCTCCAGTTGTTGTATGACTACATAGAATCCCAACCAAACATCAACTTAAAGGTAAGTCTTGTTTATTTGGGGGATTATACCCCCACTAAAATAGTGGGGGCTAATTGTAGGAGTCACTTTAGTCTGTCTGTCTGTCCGAAATCATGTCCATTCTGTAACTTCATTCATAGGAGGATTTTGTAATAACTTACCACAAATGTTAACCATCATTGTGTCAACACAACTCCCATGGCTGTAGCTTCAAGGTCAAGGTCACGCTTGGAGATCAAAGGTCATAGTTTTGGTCTTTTGTTTGCTTGGTTATTGTATGGAAGATCTTCCTTATTGTCTTAGTATTCAGGTTTTTTTGGGTGGTTATGGATAGGGCCTTAAGCCCTTAAATGTGGAAAATTTTTGCGCGATTATTCAGTTTTGCTGAAAAATGCATACTATTTTACAGCATCAGAAACACTGTTTTAATGGTTTTAAATCAACTACCAGGGGTAAAGCATAGGCACTCGATTTCGTGATTTTTATATGTTTACAGACGTTATTTTTCAATTTCACACATCAAACAATGCAAACCTGTCGAAAGAAAAATCTTCATTTTTTCCCTTATTGAGTGTATAAAATACTCCAAGGTAGTGAACTCGCCATCTTTTCGATTGACAGGTGACGGTCACGAAAATAAGCGTGGGTTTTCCTTGTATAAGCTGTCAAAACGTTTTAAGTTGGGGAACACTACAACGAAAGCAAGGTTCCCGGAAAGCATGTGCAGATTAGAAGGAATGCCGGGACCCACGTTTATTTTCGTCACTACCGTCAATCGAAAAGATGGCGAGTTCACTACCTTGGAGTATTTTATACACTCAATAAGGGAAAAAATGAAGATTTTTCTTTCGACAGATTTGCGTTGTTTGATGTGTGAAATTGAAAAATAACGTCTGTAAACGTATAAAAATCACGGAATCGAGTGCCTATGGGTAAAGAGGGTAAAATTCAGTCAAATTTACAAACCAGCAAGCATACTGTCAAGTCTGATGATACACCAAGGCCTGGTTTGAACCATAACACTCTCCAAAAACTGGAAAATGTGGTTAGCAAGAATTGCTTCTATGGAAAGGAAACTTTTTTGAAATCTATATTAAAGTCTCATATATTGTGTGAAATTATTTTGTTTATGTCAAAAGCTGATCAGTTCAGTATATTTTATTTGTGGTTGTGCATACTAGCTACAGAGGCATGTTCCTCAACGGTATTCAGTGAGGAAATTCACAAGTTTATTCATGAATTACTTCAGGTTTGAAATTAAGGTTTGACAAACTTCATGAATTTTTTGTTCATGCACCATTTCATGAAGTGATTCATGAACCATTTCATGAATTTGTTCATGAACTTCTTCATGAAGTGGTCATTTTTCCTTCATGAACTAATTCATCAATTTGTTCATGAACCAGTTCATGAATTTGTTCATGAACCAGTTCATGAATTTGTTCATGAATTATTTGTTCATGAAGTGGTCATTTTCCTTCATGAACGAATTCATGAACTAGTTCATGAATTCATTCATGAAATTCTCGCCAGGGATAGGCAGGACATGGACAATATATATGAAAATCTCACTAAGTGACCACCTTTGATATAAAGACCATCTCATTTTAACAATCACTCGATGTTTTAGACTGGTTTTCAGTATTTTCATAATATTCTGTAGCGAAGTTGTGATTGGCTGGGATATTCACCAGCCCGATAAGTTCAGTTCATGGAGCATTTGACTTGTAAGCAGGAGGTCGGAGGTTCGAGCCCCGTATCGGGCACATTATTTTACTATTACAATTCAAACTTGATAATGAGACTAATTAAATATTTGAACCTTTTATGTTATAAAAGTGGTCTTCATTATTGAGGTTACCTGACTGACCCTAATTTTTCCCGGTGACCCTAGATTTTGTATTGGAATGGCACATTCACTTTCTCACTTTTTTAACCTTTCCAGATGCTTTTAAGTGCCAAATCTTTGATAAGACAAACATTTTTTTAAAGTTTAATTATCTCAGATTTCCAAAAAGAGTAGACACAATGGAACTGAATGAAGACTATCTCTGTACAACAGGGTGCAAGATGAATGATCAGTCAAGTTCTGTTTCAGACTGGATATTTATATATTCATTGTCACAACTTTAATTATTCTGGAACAAGAAAATAAATGAATTTGTTATTTACTATGTCTGGTACGAAACATAATATAAACTTAAATATACCCTTACTTTATATCGAATATTGTAACTTCTGAAAAGAGACCATTGACATAGGTAGGAAGGACACCATAGCTTTATCAAATTTATATCTAACAGACATCCTTTTAGAAAGAACTGAGAAAACTTGTTTACATAAGCTCCCTAGGTAGAAAATTAAAATAAATAACACCCACTTCAGCTTGTTGTTGGATAAGTAGACAAATAAATCAGAAGGGATGTAACTCATGATTACAGACTCATTAAGTCTGAATAATCTGTGAAGAAACTTCTCAACACTTTGACATTTGCAAAATGCACTGTACTCTGGTCACATAATCATGGCAAGTGTCGCATGGCAGCTGATGCTGGTTCTAACAACTCTTTATTTATGACAATGTATGTACTAAGGGAGACATGTTTTATTTTACTTAAATCAGCAAGTTTTGACACAGGAGTACTAATACTCCCAAACTGAAAAATCTGCGATATAAAGGTTTTTTAGAAATGTTATTGGGTATTACTTAAAGATGCGAACTTGATTTCTTTTGAGAGGCAGTTTTACCCTAGGACTTAATTACTCATGTCACACACCATCACATGTTTGTGAAAATCCATCCATATATGACAAAGTTACTGATTGGACACGAAAAAAACAACAATTACTTTACCTTTAAAATCTAGGTGTGACCTTGACTTTATGCAAGTATGGACCAGGGTCCGTATTCACAAAGCATCTTAAGTAATTTTTTAACTTAAGTTATATTTTCCCTTAAATTTGACCTTTTCCATAACTCTTTTGTACTAATTTAAAGGTGGAAATCACAATAATATGATTTTACCTTTGTTCTAAAGATGCCAATTATGAAAATGATCATTCATTTTCACACTTATGATGACTAGTTTACAAACTTTTACCATGAAAAAAAATTACACTTAAAGTAAACATTTCGACTTAAGTTAAAGAAAATCTTAAGATGCTTTGTGAATATGGACCCAGGTCTTTCTCAAGACATCTCCCCACTTATTAGTGAACATTTGTGCCAAGTATTTTTTCTGTCAAATGACTATACCAATTAATGAGTACACTAACACATGATTGTGTGAGTGTCAGTAGAAAGGTAGTATATCAGTATCTGATACAGTGGCTTATGTTTCAAAACAAACAATATCACAATTGTGATTTACATTTTTGCAGCATCATAAGATAAGGTAACTCAGAGGTAATCTATACTGTACATGATAAGGTTACATGTACTGATAGAAATAAGTGACATTTTCTCACACGGGATATTATTATTCCTCATCAACTTGGTAAATTAACACCATACCTTCACCTTATAGTTCATTGTCCATACAAGTTAACAGGTGACACAGCCAGTATAGGTAAAAAGCTGAAAAATTGAGGGTTGTTTAAAATCAATGACCCCATTGACCAATAACAATTAACAAACTGGCACGTCAAACAAAAAACTTTCCTATAAAAGGCCAATTTTTTACCATAAGTAAAATTCTTAAGTAAGTCACTGAGTCACAATGGAAATCATGTATTCATGTTTCAGACTCAATGTGTCCAGGAAACTGACCAAAGGGTAGAAAAGACAGACCCATCAGTGCATAAAATACAGCTGACAGATATAAGAATTACAGTTGCTGACTGCTAGCTGAGGGCAGTTGGTGAATTTTATTTCTTCAATTTAAGCTAACTTAGAGTAGCACACTGATGTAGACAATGCTTGATTTCATTATAGATGTGAACATTTTGAAGTGTATAAATTATTACATAAACTGTTCAAAAGACACAGATAAAAATAATATTGACACAAAATTACTAATGATGAATCTTATTGTAGTAACACTTAACTAACATCAGGCCCATAGGAAACAATTTAATTCAGACTGGGGGCTAATTTTAGACAAGAATGAACAAACTAATGAATGAATACACCGACTTAAGGTATCTGACTTGGATGTCAGGTCAAATCAAGTTTCATCAATTTATAGATTTGTAAACTACACCATAATTATATACTAAAAGAAACCCACTATATAAAGTGCATTGCAAGTGATTTAAAATAAATATTACATTTGATTGGTTTTCTATAAACCAATATCGCACATAATTTTCAAATTTTTAAACAACGATTACCACTTTGTATATAGGAATATATTACAACAAATAGACTTAAATTAACTATAAATGTATTATGCAGGGAACCGTGCCTCAGTTTTTTTTATAACGTCCTGTGTTCAACAGTTACTTGACTTTAAAGAAATTCAGTACACAAAACCCCTCTGTTTACTATGTAATACGCAATAAATAAACAAGAGGGCCATGATGGCCCTATAAATGCTCACCAGGAGAAAAGGTCATTTGGAGATTAACATTGTTGAAGTTTTCTATACGAGTCTAAGTAAGATCAAGTGACCCATCTGGGCCGTTTTTTATCCCATGGCCATTATATGAACAGATTTTAAAGAGGTCCATTAGACAAAGCTAGATACCAAATATCTTAGCTCTAGGCCTTGTGGTTTCGGAGAAGATTTTTTAAAATTTTCCTATATAAAATAGAATAAACCCCAGGGCAGGGCTAATTTTGACCCCGGGGCCATAATTTGAACAAACTTGGTAGAGGTCCACTACACAACGCCACATACAAAATATCTAAGCTCTAGGCCTTGCGGTTTCCGAGCAGAAGATTTTTTAAATTTTCCTATATAAGTCTATATAAATCAAGTGACCCCCGGGGCGGGGCCAATTTTGACCCTAGGGCAATAATTTGAACAAACTTGGTAGAGGTCCACTAGACAATGCTACATACCAAATATCTTAGCTCTAGGCCTTGTGGTTTCGGAGAAGAAGATTTTTTAAATTTTCCTATATAAGTCTATATAAATCAAGTGACCCCCGGGGCGGGGCCAATTTTGACCCTAGGGCAATAATTTGAACAAACTTGGTAGAGGTCCACTAGACAATGCTACATACCAAATATCTTAGCTCTAGGCCTTGTGGTTTCGGAGAAGAAGATTTTTTAAATTTTCCTATATAAAATAGAATAAACCCCAGGGCAGGGCCAATTTTGACCCTAGGGCCATAAGTTCAACAAACTTGGTAGAGGTCCACTAGACAATGCTACATACAAAATATCTAAGCTCTAGGCCTTGCGGTTTCGGAGAAGAAGATTTTTTAAATTTTCCTATTTAAGTCTATATAAATCAAGTGACCCCCGGGGCGGGGCCAATTTTGACCCTAGGGCAATAATTTGAACAAACTTGGTAGAGGTCCACTAGACTATGCTACACACCAAATATCTAAGCTCTAGGCATTGTAGTTTTTGACAAGAAGATTTTTTAAATTTCCTATATAAGTCTATGTAAAATCAAGTTACCCCCGGGGCGGAGCCAATTTTGACCCTAGGGGAATAATTTGAACAATCTTTGTAGAGTTCCATTAGACAATGCTACATATTAAATATCTCAGCTCTAGGCCCTGTGGTTTCAGACAAGAAGATTTTTTAAGTTTTTTCAATTTGTTGCCATAGCAACCAGAATTTTTAATGAAATTTAATTTTTTGAACAACTTTGAAAGGGGACCACCCAAGGATCATTCCAGCCAACTTTGGTTGCAATTGGCATAGCGGTGTAGGAGGAGATGTTGTTTTAAGTAAACATGGACGCCACATATTCGTAACGACGCACGACGCACGATGGACGCAGGGCGATCACAAAAGCTCACCCTGAGCACATTCGTGCTCTGGTGAGCTAAAAATGAAAACAAGTAGGCACGGTTCCCTAGATTAACATTTTCGCTACAAAATGCCGAAAATCGCTTTGAAATCCGTCATCAAATAAGACAGCATTATTAATTCGAAAATGACACCTACTGTGTTTTTTTTAAGCTGAGCAATTAACAATTAAAGTGTCGGATCATTATCGTCTCATGAAATCAACGAGTTTAACGCACCCGATTCAATTTTGATAGCCAATCAAAATCGCTAATGTTTACCGTTCAATAATTGAAACCACGCCCATGTTTGATGTCTAGTAAGAGATTTTATAACAAATTTTTGTCATTAAGGAATTAACAGTATCAAATCGTACAAATACAATGCACATTACATTAGAGATGTTTTATGCTGGTAAGGAAAAGTCGATGAAGGGGCGCAGTATTAATCGCAATAAAACACCATTTTTTAGCGTTCGGTTAGAATTTTTTGTTGCTTGGTATTAAAGTATGACATTTATTCTTTGTAAATATCTATCGTAAAATATTATTTTACGTGATTTTAGCGATTTTAACCCATGCCGATACGTAAAATGACCCTGAAGAAACAGAAGCACAATGACCAAATGCTTCAAACTTCGAAGTATAAAAATAGCAACATTGAATAACATACATCAAAAATGTACATAAAACGGACACAAAAACTTTAGCAGGACAAGAAGTCCAACACAAACTGCTGTCATGTAATCTTGCATTAACAAATTAATGTTGTCGATTGTTCCCACATAAACCCTATCACATGATAACAATGTAAACTTAATTGGTTACAAGGACAGATTTAATGTCATCTATATGTGTTCTGTCAGTTTGTGCTAAACAAGAGATTACTTTTCATGTCTGGACAGAATCTACCCTGTCAGGATAGTTGTACTAATCAGTAGGATTTTGCTCAAGACCAATATTCATCATTTCTAAGCTTCCTCATCCCCGGCTTCTTTGGAACAATGAATAATGTCTGTACTTTGATCCTATGGGACTCTCCATTTGTCAAGAGATGCTTACATTGACACTGTTTAGCCAGGGGTGTAACGTTAAATCATTTTGTTGTAGTTAAGGCAAGTTTTTCTCCACCCCAGTGTGTTAGGGTCTTAGCCATAGACAAGGAAATGTTATGAGTCTGCATATTGAATTAACCCAATCAGAGTTATCACACTGAAACCAAAATTTCTATTGACAGACTGACAGACACACGGACGGACGGGGTTAACATTATGCCCTTCTGCCATTTTGAATGCCAGGAGCAAAAAATTATTTTTTCAAGTAAGGCATGAAAAACAGATCTGAATTTTTCTTTATGTTTTACATAACTGCATGATCTCCCTCAATATAGTAAAGGGTCAGAAAGGCCCATACCAGAAAGGCCCACTTTATAAAGGTACCAGAAATATGGTGAAATAAGCTTAATAATGAACACCTTCTTCCATTGACCCCCCCCCCCATAAACTTGCAAATGCAAAAGTCAATATATTCAATGTTTTCACATTTTATTGACTTTCACCATTTAAACATTGGGAAACACTTAGCAGATCACATGATCAGTCCATGTAGTTGTCATACAAATGAAAAAAGGAACTTTGTGAAACTTGAAGCTCAAAATGATTTCAGCATGAAAAATGCAAATCTTATTTATTCATGTAATGGGTTATTATGTGATTTTACAAAGATAAGGAAATATCTAATTTTTTCATAAATAATGTTTACTTGAGTAGAGATGCAACTTTCAGAATAAGTGGATGAAGCATTTGGTTCAATAACTCAGCAATCTAACTTTCATACACCACATTCCTATTCAATTTTTGGGTCATCCCAGTTAAAAGGGTCTAACACATGCAATTTGAGCCAAAAAATGGGGCAAAGAACATACATTTATATAAATACATCAAAGGGACCAATCGCTTTCAGATCCCAGCAACACAATTCACATGCACTACACTGCATTATCAGAACACTAAGCCAAGAGCATAATTATTAATCAAGAAAATAAATCCTACACTTTCTTTAATGTGGTTGGTAGATAACTCCATGGAACAAAGACAAATTTTAAGACCAATGAAAAATAAAGTTGCTTGACAAATTCTGCGGTGATACGTCCCGATCATTAGCTTACAAGGGATATAGGCAGATCACTGACAACTCCTTTAGATATCTTAAAATACATAAGCCGAAAGCAAATATCTCATTTTCAACAAATACAAGGGCTATAACTCTTGACTGTACAGCCAAAGATGAAATTAGTCTGAGAATCTGAGACAATGAACATTTTGTGAAATTTTCATGAAGATTAGTCAAGAAATGTGCTAACAAACGTGTTAACTTTGTAAAAGCTGTTTGATGGATCCTAAAGAACTAACATTACAATCATTCTCCATAAAACTTATTTATTTCTAACGAAATTGATACAAAGATCAGACAATACTACTGGCTATAATAAAAAGTCTGAATGCAGACATAATAAACTATGACAAAAACACTTATCAGATTATGTTGGACAACATGAAGGAACACAAACTGATTGTATCTGCATAGCCACTAAAAACAAGAAAAAAGGAAGAATTATTTTTGGCTAGCATTTAGGGGTCAATTAATGACTGGGAAATTGCTGCAGTCCCCTATTCAATTATAGGCTTGTAGAAATTCCATTACTGGAGGCTGTAATGTGACTCCTGAAGCATAATTGAGAAGTTCACAGACAATCCTATGTCCTAGAGGACCACATTTCATGAGATTCACGACTATTTGATGCATGTGGTAATATAATAATCTGTCTATGAGGGCTGATTGATACAAAAATGCCCTTTTACTTGGATGAGACATTTATTTTATGGATGGAATTCCGCAGCCAGTCATAATTTAGCATTCTATGAAAAAAAACCAACCCATTGTAGTGAACAAGTCCAAGACAGAGTCTAACCACATTTTATTACAACAATGGGATGCAGTATGAAGGAATTGCCACAAGATTTAAAATGTCAAATTCAGAAAAAAATGATAATTGAATGGAGTGATCATTTGTTGAATATCACATTATGAGTATGACGCAAAATGGTTTAAATTCATCTCCCTCATAAAATCTGAAATTTACATCACTTCTATTTGAAGAAAAGTTGCACGAAACTAATACACAGTGACAAGATTCACAAATATCTTTAAATGTTGTAAATTCGAGCACATTGCATATCACTGTCGGGTTCAGAGATAAGTTGCTCAATTGACCAATGGAATGACATCATTCTTAGACATGCCTCTCCCCCTTTGAATGGAATTCATGAAATCAGGAATTTTTCTTGAACTATTCTTGCATACTTCATGAATAGTTCATGAAATATTAATAACTATTTGACAGGGTCAGAACTCAATTTTTCATGATAATTAATGCTTAAACAGAGTTACTCAAAGCAGTACAATCTGAAAGCAATAATATCAAAAGCATCATACAGTTTATGCAAAAACTGAGTAACAAAAAGTCACCAACTACAAGAATATTAAATATCATGGTAATAAATATAGTATCTCTAAAAGTTCACAGGCATGTCCGTTCATTCATCAACATTACCATAACACTTGTATTAATAAAACACTAGAAAATATGATCTCCAACACAGAAAGTAACATTTTTATTATCAAAAACATCTGTTAACCAACTAAAATATTAATTTACCTTAATATAATAATTACAATTCATTTGTTGAGATAGTGGTTGAAAATAATCTTTGAAATAGATATCCATGTTTAAACATTCATAAGTCAACATGCAAATATTATTAACATTTTATCCATCACATGGTATACATGTACACAGAAATCAATACAAAACACCAATATGAACAATATGTTGCTTAAAGCAGTCAGCTCATGTCTATCCATGTATTTCTTAGCAAAGTATCATACTTTAATGATTACCATGAGATGATAGAAAACCATACCATGGTCAACCTGGTCTTTATCCCCCACTCCCAACAGAACTGAAACAATCTGTCAAACTTTCCTTTAACTGGACATGCTCACCGAAGGGTTGGTGGTTGATGTTTAAAGATATTATTTTAAAAGACTGCCAACTTCATGGATTAGTTTGGATTAGGAAAAGAAACGCCTTCTGCTCAGACAGAAGACAAATAATTAACAATAGAAAATTATAGGAAGGTAATTACTTACTGAGCTTTGAAATTGTCATTATGGCTTGTACAGATAATTAAAGCTGAAACTTTCATTATACTCTGATCAATGTAATATCTTATCATTCTGATGGCTTCCCTCTCTGTGACATGACATTGATATTCAAACCTTAATTATAAGATGGTCAATGGGTACGATTGGAACAGAAGTTGCATTTAGGACAATATTGTTCTGATTTGTGATTAAATCAAGAAGATGATATGAACTTGCTTCATAACATCAAAATCATTTGAAGCAACATTAAATTCAAGCCACAGAAGCCTTTTAGATTGACAGCTCAATCAATATCATATTTGAAATTATGTATTCTAAAGTGAACTTAGATAAGATAGAATGTTCCAATCATTATTAGATGTTAGATTTCAAACATTACAAATTGTAAGCGAATTTATTTATATTAATATTTTTCATGCATAACTAACAAAACTTTGGCTTCTTTTTTTCTGTTAAAATAGCAACAAAGCTGAAATTCTGTCCTTTAATTGCTAGTAATCAGTCCATTTAAAGTCTGATAACCATTGATGGATTCATTACACACCAGTCCAATTCCACATGATGTATTGCTTGACCAAGTGTTTTGAGCTGTGATGAAATTATTCAAAATAATTCCATAAGTCAAATAGGGGATAAGGATGTTTGGAAACAATCTGGAATTGAACTCATGCCAGCCCTGTTTGTTCATGAGATAACAATCTACCCACTGCACCAGCAACTCTTACAAATACCATTTTGCTTAATTATTCTCATATATTATATGTAATTAATGCCTTTTATTCAATAACATTATTACGTTCCGACTATAATCCACATCCCCTAGTTGATTTAGTGTATTCTTCCGCGACGGCTCAGTACTACTTAACTCAGTAGAAGCTAGGGACCAGTCCCTTTACATTCTGATAACCATTACTACACTCAGTAAAAGCTAGGGACCAGTCCCTTTACATTCTGATAACCATTACTACACTCAGTAAAAGCTAGGGACCAGTCCCTTTATAGTCTGATAACCAATATTACACTCAGTAAAAGCTAGGGGACATAGACCCTTTACAGTCTGATAACCATTACTACACTCAGTACAAGCTAGGGACCAGTCCCTTTAAAGCCTGATAACCATTACTACACTCAGTACAAGCTAGGGGACATAATCCCTTTAAAGTCTGATAACCATTACTACACTCAGTACAAGCTAGGGGACATAATCCCTTTAAAGTCTGATAACCATTACTAAACTCATTACAAGCTAGGGGACATAATCCCTTTAAAGTCTGATAACTATTACTACACTCAGTACAAGCTAGGGGACATAATCCCTTTAAAGTCTGATAACCATTACTAAACTCATTACAAGCTAGGGGACATAATCCTTTAAAGTCTGATAACCATTACTACACTCAGTACAAGCTAGGGGACATAATCCCTTTAAAGTCTGATAACCATTACTAAACTCATTACAAGCTAGGGGACATAATCCCTTTAAAGTCTGATAACCATTACTAAACTCATTACAAGCTAGGGGACATAATCCCTTTAAAGTCTGATAACAATTACTACACTCATTACAAGCTAGGGGACATAATCCCTTTAAAGTCTGATAACCATTACTACACTCAGTACAAGCTAGGGGACATAATCCCTTTAAAGTCTGATAACCATTACTAAACTCATTACAAGCTAGGGGACATAATCCCTTTAAAGTCTGATAACTATTACTACACTCAGTACAAGCTAGGAACCAGTCCCTTTACAGTCTGATAACCATTACTATACTCAGTACAAGCTAGGGACCAGTCCCTTTAAAGTCTGATAACCATTACTAAACTCATTACAAGCTAGGGACCTGAGTCCCTTTAAAGTCTGATAACCATTACTATACTCAGTACAAGCTAGGGACCAGTCCCTTTAAAGTCTGATAACCATTACTATACTCAGTACAAGCTAGGGACCTGTCCCTTTAAAGTCTGATAACCATTACTACACTCAGTACAAGCTAGGGACCTGAGTCCCTTTAAAGTCTGATAACCATTACTAAACTCATTACAAGCTAGGGACCTGAGTCCCTTTAAAGTCTGATAACCATTACTATACTCAGTACAAGCTAGGGACCTGTCCCTTTAAAGTCTGATAACCATTACTATACTCAGTACAAGCTAGGGACCTGTCCCTTTAAAGTCTGATAACCATTACTAAACTCATTACAAGCTAGGGACCTGAGTCCCTTTAAAGTCTGATAACCATTACTATACTCAATACAAGCTAGGGACCAGTCCCTTTAAAGTCTGATAACCATTGCAACACTCAGTACAAGCTAGGGACCAGTCCCTTTACAGTCTGATAACCATTACTATACTCAGTACAAGCTAGGGACCTGAGTCCCTTTAAAGTCTGATAACCACGACTGAATAGTTCAGGAACAGCCCAATTATTAAATAGTCTGATTACCATTATTGGATTCTGTACAAGCTAGGGACCTGTCCCTTTAAAGTCTGATAACCATTACTAAACTCATTACAAGCTAGGGACCTGAGTCCCTTTAAAGTCTGATAACCATTACTATACTCAGTACAAGCTAGGGACCAGTCCCTTTATAGTCTGATAACCATTACTACACTCAGTACAAGCTAGGGACCAGTCCCTTTAAAGTCTGATAACCATTACTATACTCAGTACAAGCTAGGGACCTGAGTCCCTTTAAAGTCTGATAACCACGACTGAATAGTTCAGGAACAGCCCAATTATTAAATAGTCTGATTACCATTATTGGATTCTGTACAAACTAGGGGCCAGACCCTTTAAAGACTGATAATTTCTACTACATTATGTAAAAGGCAACCCGGAGACAAGTTATGAACAGAATTAAAGAGAGCATTTCTAACAGCTGTATGGGAGCAACAGATGTTGCAGTACAATTATTTATTACAGATAGAAACATAAAAGACTGAATAAAACTATTTACATATAAAAGAAACTTTATTATTTAGATCTGCGACAGCTTTCACAGACATCATTAATCTCCTGACTATAGAATTATAATCAAACTTGCAGACGCCACAAGTTGGAATGCATTTGTTTGCACTCATAAAACTTACATGCAAACAATTAATGTACCAAGAAACTTTATTTTAGATCAATGAAGTTACAAGGTAGTTATTTATCATCACACTGAGTTTAATCTACTGGCTCTTTTCTCGTTTCGCCAGGAAAGAGTTCACGAGTTACTCCACACCTAAGCAATTTAGCTTTTTAAATAGAATACATTTCCTATGCAGTGATCTCCCTTTGCTTTTCATGGAGATATCGACTTTATTATTAAACATTTTGTTACGATTAATCCATAAAAGTCATTTTTTATGTTATATTCGTATCAGAATGGTATCATTATATATAGTCGTAGAAGGAATTTAATGTTAGAAAATAATCTAAAAGTTTTAATTACTAAGAAAAAGTCTTGGAAATTGTGTCACCTAAGTATTACCTGAACTTAAATTGTTAAGTTGATTTTGATTACAAACTAAATGGTTTTCTTTAACTAGAGCTGTCACAGAGGTGACTAATACCCCTGCTGCCGTTTTGACACTAAGAATGCAATAGTACACTATACGGCTAAGTTCAAGGGGACATAACTCTGCAATGAGTGAATCACTGGGATTGAAAATTGTGTCTTGCACATCAATACTTCATGGTGATAACATATTTCAAGTTTCATTGCAATCACTTACAGAATGTGGAAGTAGTTTGCTCCACAAACTTGTTGTGCAGACCACAGGCTACCGGGCATGTGATAACAGAAAAATAAAGTTTAAAAAAAAAACCTTTTTTTTTCACCATATATATATATATTGTTTTTTTTTAAACTTTATTTTTCTGTTATCACATGCTGGTAGCCTGTGTTGCAGACGGGCTGACAGACAGATCAACAAACAGACTCCAATATACCCCTGGTTAAATTAAATTTCGTTTGCGGGGTATTATAAGCTTCTTTTATGCTTATCTAGTACTATTCACCATTTTAACATGATCTAACTATGGTTACATGAAGATGTGTGATGATAGTGGTTACTGTAACATAGCCTGATGTAGTACCTAGAGTGACTTAGAAATATGGCCTGTAGTGAACAATTAGTTGAATTACAAGAAATCATATTAAATCATACTAGAGTATGACCCAGACTGGGAAATAGTTAACATTATTGTCTAGTAATCCTTAAAAAATACTTTCTTTGAAAGTAAATTATTAGTTCTTATTTAAAACATCATAAACATCTCAATGATAGTTTCGCATAACCTTGGCGACTAAATGCAGCAGGTGGTAGAAAAGCACCTTCATTAATTGCATACACTTTCATTTCTTATCAGACTTCAGAAAATTGACATTTTCTAATTAAAGAATAAAATCAACATTTAAAATAGAACTTATTTACTTTCAAAATATAATTTTGAAATATTGGTTATTTTTTTAGATCATACCATACACTTCATTATACTTGAACAGACAAATTTCTTCATCTTATTTCAATCTAGAAGCTATATGTGTAGGCACAAACAAGCAGGGGTCTGCTTTTTCAATGTAAAATAAATCTCCTATCAAATTAGAAATGTCTAGACACCCTGTAATTTCTAATTCATTCTGGAAGACAGTTCATGAAAAGTTCTTCAGTAAACTTTGACTTATTAAAGGTAAGGAAATTATATACCGGTAGTTATGTTGTCTGATTGGGAGTTTTTTTTTACAGATATTAAATTTTGCATCAAATGTTTCTTCATCTCTTGTTTGATTTTCATTTCATTTTTATTTCCTTTTATTTAGCATTAAATCTTCCTTTATATAAGCAGTACAGCCTCACAAACAGCAAGTTTGATTTATGTACTGTATATTCCAGTTATAATGAACCAGGATATACAATCATACCTGTGTTAGCAGCCACCTCTGAATAAAGGTTACCCTATGAATAAAGGTTACCCTATGAATAAAGCCATTCTTTTAAAAATGAGCACTATGTACTCTGGTGAGCTAAAAAGGCCACATAATGTTTTTTCCCAACTTGTCAATGACTGCAGCAATGGTTACAACATTAAAACATTAAATGAACGTTCATTGAAAAACTATTTATCTACCGGTGTGTCATTAAAGCAATGTTTATTCATAGGTACCAGATTTGAGATTTTGTTTGTAACTTCAGTTGAAGATTTTACAAGTACAACAAGAATTGTAATATTTTACCTGCTATACTAATGCCAAATATCCTATAAAAATTATGTTAGTACTTCACTTTACTATATCTGCAATTGTTAAACTGGTTTCCATTCCATCTTACATTGCAAGTCTTCGTCAATCCAGTTTCTATGAGTACTTTCAGTACTTTGATTTTTTATTTGTCAGGTTATTGTATGACTGATAATTGGACTGATTGGAAATAATTTGAAATCTTTAATATTAATAATTATAGATAGTCAAATTATTTATTTTCTCAGAAAGGGTGATGAAATACACTTGAGTAGTAGCATTTATTAGGGAAAAATGAAATGAAAGAGCCCTGATATTGTAAATCTGAATCATGAAAAGAACAGAACACAACAACATGAACATAAAACTTGTATACAGTGATAGAAATATAACATTAAACAAAATCAGGAATAACATCAACAATAAATAGCAAGGACAAAGCCAAATATCTCTACCAAATAACTAACTTTGATATATTGCATAGAATTAATGACTATGATTATATTTTATCTGGTAGTTAGATCAGATAGTTGGCAAGTCATTTTATGATCTATAATAGCAATATTGCATGTCTCATATTCATTGTATAAAGAAACATATTGTGTTCTACACAAAATCAAGGCCAGTCAATCATTCTAAAGCAATAATTACCCAAAGGGCTACTTCACTATGTGCAAATAGAATGGATGATAATAATAGTACACTGTCCAGCTAGAAGTCATCCAACTTCAATATAGTTATACTTACAAGGGAGATCACTGGGTTGTGAAATCCTAAACTTTCACCAATGGTTATCTCCCTTGGTAAAAAAATATGACAACTGACTGAAAAATATACAAATGTTGATCATTGCATAATGTTTAACTTGGAACAGTTTCAGACACTGCGATAATGTGATTGTCTAACAAACAAGATATAATTTCACAGGGGACTTGTAAACAAAAAAATAGAAAAATAATAATTTGATTATTCATAGAGTTTTTGAACAATTTTATGAATTTTAAAATGAAACAGACATAATTTTCAGTATATTATAAATGAGTCATGGCAAAACTGACACAATAGTTACTAGACTGTCTGTGAACCAAGACTCATCCATCAAAAGTTGATATTCTTAGTAATGTTAAGATAGATATGGTTGTCTGAAGAAAAAAATCTCATCATAGGGGAATAACTTTTGTAGCCTATACACTGAGCATCTAAATCTAACAGCAAATTTTAACCCAGTAAGTTACAAGAACTCTTGACCTTAGCGTTACTGAATCAATGGATGACGGAAAAAAAATAACACAAGCAAATCCAAGAGACAAATGAGAAGAAAAGAGTCATCCATTTGTCTAGAGGAGGAAGCAGTTTAGCAAATTTTCCATTATTCTGCAGTAATGTAAGAATATATGAATAAATGTCTGGGATGTTTGCTTCCAGAATTTACAATGACAAGCTTCTGTGTTACCATCTACAAATCATGATCACAATTATAACAGAAAGAAAATGTATGAATTCACACTGATGATGTTGCTATGTTATGTTTTTTCCTTATGAATTAATCAAATTCTGGTCCATCCATACACTGTCAACTCTTCTAGTGTTACATTTGTTTCTACAGCAATTCTCAAATCAATTCAACTTGCTTTACACTTTAAAGTTCACAGATCAGCACTTTTCTTAAAATATGTTCTTAAATCTTGTACTGTAATATCAGTACTCAAATCTTAGCACTCGAATATTACAACTCAATACTCAAATATCTCACTCCAGCACTTAAATCTCTCATATCAGCACTCAAATAGTTCTCCTCAGAACTCATATCTCTCACCTCAAAGATCAAACCTCAACACTCATATCTTTTACCTCAGTGCTCAAACCTCTCACCTAATCACTCATACCTTTGACCTCGTTATTTTATTTGAGTACTCAGATCTCTAAACTCAGCACTAAAACTCAGCACTCAAGAATTAAATACTTAAAATTCCGTTATTTAGTACAAGTTACTACATAATTACTCTCAAATAGGACAGTACTTATCATCATCATCATAAAACTGACACCCACATGATGCAATCATCCTGTTATTATTTAATTTACATAAACAGGACACCAAGAACAAGCTGTCACCTAACACCCCAATTACAGCTAGCCTAAAATCAAATAAAAAAAAACAAGGAAGAATGTAAAAATACACTCATGACAAGCGATAAATCATTGAACTCATACTGGGTAATCCATCGCTGAAAAAGTATACTTGCTGACACTATCAATATAAGTAGTGAAGAGTTGATTCGTGATTACAGGAGCCTGGTTCTCAATTAAATGAGATAAATATTGAGTTGAAGATAAACTTACAGCACTCCAAGAATATCTAGGGATATTACATCATGACTGAATGAAAAGTCATGAAATTTCATGGTTAATCAGGAAGTAGTCTTGTATACGACTGCCCCTTTTAATGTCCAACCCTCAAGATTTTTACAGCAAAACCCAACATACAAGATTTTTTGGGATTTTAATGTAGTCTATTTAAAAGTTATCTTCTAAGGCATGTTACATAGCAATTCAGAATATTTCCACAATCTGCAAGTGAATAAAATAAAAAGCTACAGAACAAACCAACTGTCTTACAAATCCAAACTCATTTTCTGAATTCTACAATCAATTTTCATGTGTGCCATAAATTTGAAGCTATTTTTGTTGAAAGTGAAATCATCCAAACAAAACTACAGCTGAGCCATTAAATTTATTACCAACTTCCATGGAAGATCCAACAAGTGAAAAATAATCATTCACATGATATGGTCCTCTGATATTCAATGTGACAGAAACATTCTACAGAGCTTGTGAATACAAGTTTGCTTCATTTTAGACAATGTAACTAAAATCAAATATAGTCAAACCAGTGTGATAGCGGCCACCTCTGAATAAAGATCAGCCTGTGAATAAAGGTCATTCTTATAAAACCTATCATTGATAATTGAGAACAAAAATAACCTCTGAATAAAGGTCAACTCTCAATTAAGGCCACATTATGTCTTTCCTGAAGGTGGCCTTTGATCACAGGTTTGACTGTATACTGTATGAAGACTGAATGAGATAACCTGCATTGTCACATGCACCGAAATCAACCATACTGTAACTTGTTAGAGCATAATTTAATCAATTCCTTTGTTGTAATGGTTTGGCTTTTTAGGGGGAGGGGGGGGGGGTGTATTGTGTTTTGGCTGTTGTTTGCTTAAATCCTCAATGTTATTTTTCATGCTTAGAAATGTGAGCTAGCTAACTTGACAAGTACCTCTGACTGTTATTAGGTAACCAGTCAGCCTAACATTAAAAGCAACAAACAAATTTCCGAATAAGGCACTGTGATGAAATACTAATGATTTAGAGCCTTAGTAACTGTTTCTAACATTTGTCATGTTACTCTACAAGCTAAATTATTCATATCTACTAAGGCATAAAAAATAATTGTTTGCTTCTAGTCACCCAACATACGCTAGCTCTTCACCACAACCCTATAGACTTTAATTCGGGCCAAGGAATAGTACATCCATTTTTCTCCTTTTTTTACCTTTCCACAAGCTTTGAAGAACCCAGACCTACTAGTTTGTTTGTTTGAGTTTTTAATCCCCTTTTCAACAGTCAGAGTACATGAGGCAGACAGTTTATCATTCCTGGGAAAAACCAGTTCTAGACTGACCCATCCTCGGTAAGCAACTACTTATTTTCTCACATAAGAGACATGGCTGGTAGTAAGGCTCGAACCCATTACCCTTTATCACTAATAGGTTACAGTGATTTGAAGACATCGACCTTAACCACTTGTCCCCGGACCTACTAACCCTATTCTTAATGAGCATGAAACATAAATGAAACAAAAAAAACATGTCATTTTGTTCAAGTCAAAATCTAATTATATACAGTCAAACTTGAGTTAATAGCCACCTGTGAGGAAAAGATGCTACCCTGTAAACATGGGCCAATCTTAAGGATACATTCACTGACGTAATATACCAAATACACCACTATATCTTTGATGGTTTGACTGTATTGGTTACTAACAGAGAATTTCCTGAAATGTGTAAAATCCCTAGGCTTGCTGGTAAAGTTAGAACCTAGCTACATTAATATCAATTATGAAAAATATGCTCATGAAAACAAAAACACATTTTTGCTATATAATTCCTTAATTGGTTCTTACTTGTTCCTCTCCCAATATCAGACTGAAATATTGATCCAGGCACCAATTTATCATATTTCTCATTCTTTGGTAAATATTGTTTGCAAACCTAATGTCAAGTTTACAGAAATATCAAATTTATGTCAGTGGTGGGATAGAATAAATGGATCACTTCAAAGCAGTGCAGAATGGGATAGTTTTGTATGAAATTATGCCAACATAAGAAGTCATACACTTAAAAAGTATGCCAGCATAAGAAGTCCTGCACTTATAAAGTATGCCAGCATAAGAATTTTAAGTCCTACACTTATAAAGTATGCCAGCATAAGTAGTCCTACACTTATAAAGTATGCCAGCATAAGAATTTTAAGTCATACACTTAAAAAGTATGCCAGCATAAGAAGTCCTACACATATAAAGTATGTCAGCATAAGAATTTTAAGTCCTACACTTATAAAGTATGCCAGCATAAGAATTTTAAGTCCTACACTTATAAAGTATGCCAGCATAAGTAGTCCTACACATATAAAGTATGCCAGCATAAGAATTTTAAGTCCTACACTTATAAAGTATGCCAGCATAAGTAGTCCTACACTTATAAAGTATGCCAGCATAAGAATTTTAAGTCCTACACTTATAAAGTATGCCAGCATAAGAAGTCCTACACATATAAAGTATGCTAGCATAAGAAGTCCTACACATATAAAGTATGTCAGCATAAGAAGTCCTACACATATAAAGTATGCCAGCATAAGAAGTCCTACACATATAAAGTATGCCAGCATAAGAAGTCCTACACATATAAAGTATGCCAGCATAAGTAGTCCTACACATATAAAGTATGCCAGCATAAGTAGTCCTACACTTATAAAGTATGCCAGCATAAGAAGTCCTACACATATAAAGTATGCCAGCATAAGTAGTCCTACACATATAAAGTATGTCAGCATAAGAAGTCCTACACTTATAAAGTATGCCAGCATAAGAAGTCCTACACATATAAAGTATGTCAGCATAAGAAGTCCTACACATATAAAGTATGCCAGCATAAGTAGTCCTACACATATAAAGTATGCCAGCATAAGAAGTCCTACACATATAAAGTATGTCAGCATAAGAAGTCCTACACTTATAAAGTATGCCAGCATAAGTAGTCCTACACATATAAAGTATGCCAGCATAAGAAGTCCTACACTTATAAAGTATGCCAGCATAAGTAGTCCTACACTTATAAAGTATGCCAGCATAAGTAGTCCTACACATATAAAGTATGCCAGCATAAGAAGTCCTACACTTATAAAGTATGCCAGCATAAGTAGTCCTACACATATAAAGTATGCCAGCATAAGAAGTCCTACACTTATAAAGTATGCCAGCATAAGTAGTCCTACACTTATAAAGTATGCCAGCATAAGTAGTCCTACACATATAAAGTATGCCAGCATAAGTAGTCCTACACATATAAAGTATGCCAGCATAAGTAGTCCTACACATATAAAGTATGCCAGCATAAGAAGTCCTACACTTATAAAGTATGCCAGCATAAGTAGTCCTACACTTATAAAGTATGCCAGCATAAGAATTTTAAGTCATACACTTAAAAAGTATGCCAACATAAGAAGTCCTACACTTATAAAGTATGCCAGCATAAGAAGTCCTGCACTTATAAAGTATGCCAGCATAAGTAGTCCTACACTTATAAAGTATGCCAGCATAAGAATTTAAAGTCATACACTTAAAAAGTATGCCAGCATAAGAAGTCCTACACATATAAAGTATGTCAGCATAAGAATTTTAAGTCCTACACTTTTAAATTATGCCAGCATAAGAATTTTAAGTCCTACACTTATAAAGTATGCCAGCATAAGTAGTCCTACACTTATAAAGTATGCCAGCATAAGAATTTTAAGTCCTACACTTATAAAGTATGCCAGCATAAGAAGTCCTACACTTATAAAGTATGTCAGCATAAGAAGTCCTACACATATAAAGTATGTCAGCATAAGTAGTCCTACACTTATAAAGTATGCCAGCATAAGAAGTCCTACACATATAAAGTATGTCAGCATAAGAAGTCCTACACTTATAAAGTATGCCAGCATAAGAATTTTAAGTCATACACTTAAAAAGTATGCCAGCATAAGTAGTCCTACACATATAAAGTATGCCAGCATAAGAAGTCCTACACTTATAAAGTATGCCAGCATAAGAATTTTAAGTCATACACTTAAAAAGTATGCCAGCATAAGAAGTCCTGCACTTATAAAGTATGTCAGCATAAGAAGTCCTACACATATAAAGTATGTCAGCATAAGAAGTCCTACACTTATAAAGTATGCCAGCATAAGTAGTCCTTCACTTATAAAGTATGCCAGCATAGATAGTCCTACACATATAAAGTATGTCAGCATAAGAAGTCCTACACATATAAAGTATGCCAGCATAAGAATTTTAAGTCCTACACTTATAAAGTATGCCAGCATAAGAAGTCCTACACATATAAAGTATGCCAGCATAAGAAGTCCTACACATATAAAGTATGCCAGCATAAGTAGTCCTACACATATAAAGTATGCCAGCATAAGTAGTCCTACACATATAAAGTATGCCAGCATAAGAAGTCCTACACATATAAAGTATGCCAGCATAAGAAGTCCTACACATATAAAGTATGCCAGCATAAGTAGTCCTACACATATAAAGTATGCCAGCATAAGTAGTCCTACACATATAAAGTATGCCAGCATAAGTAGTCATACACTTAAAAAGTATGCCAACATAAGAAGTCCTACACTTATAAAGTATGCCAGCATAAGAAGTCCTGCACTTATAAAGTATGCCAGCATAAGAAGTCCTACACATATAAAGTATGCCAGCATAAGAAGTCCTACACTTATAAAGTATGCCAGCATAAGAAGTCCTGCACTTATAAAGTATGTCAGCATAAGAAGTCCTACACATATAAAGTATGCCAGCATAAGAAGTCCTACACTTATAAAGCATGCCAGCATAAGTAGTCCTACACTTATAAAGTATGCCACCATAAGTAGTCCTACACTTATAAAGTATCCCAGCATAAGAAGTCCTACACTTATAAAGTATGCCAGCATAAGAAGTTTAAGTCATACACTTAAAAAGTATGCCAACATAAAAAGTCCTACACTTATAAAGTATGCCAGCATAAGAAGTCCTGCACTTATAAAGTATGCCAGAATAAGTAGTCCTACACATATAAAGTATGTCAGCATAAGAAGTCCTACACTTATAAAGTATGCCAGCATAAGTAGTCCTACACTTATAAAGTATGCCAGCATAAGAATTTTAAGTCATACACTTAAAAAGTATGCCAGCATAAGAAGTCCTACACATATAAAGTATGTCAGCATAAGAATTTTAAGTCCTACACTTATAAAGTATGCCAGCATAAGAAGTCCTGCACTTATAAAGTATGTCAGCATAAGAATTCCTACACATATAAAGTATGTCAGCATAAGAAGTCCTACACTTATAAACATATGCCAGCATAAGAAGTCCTACACTTATAAAGTATGCCAGCATAAGATTTTTTAAGTCCTACACTTATTAAGTATGCAAGCATATTTTGAAGTAATAAATTTATAAAGTATGCCAGTATAAGAAGTCTTACATTAAAATACCAGCATGCCAACATCAGGTAAAAAGAAATGGTTTCCACAAAAAATTAACTTATTTTTTTAAATATAATATTATTTTAGTTCAGAGATTTCAGATAAAGTTGAGCTAGGATTGGAGGAATTTTCACCAAAAAATACGAGGGGTGTTCCAAAATTATTGTTACTTGCGCAATATCTTGTGGAAATAGTGCTAAATGAGCTTAAAACTACCTCGTGGCGATAGCGTGATATCTGAAGCGTGGGATAGGTAAATATCTCGCTCACAATTACACTGACCTTGGTGCTGTGTACATTATTTTGTAGCGCACTCGTTACACTCTATACAAATATGGTTGGCAAGAGAGCTGACAATGTAATTGAAATTAGGGCCTATATCAAAGGTAGGTCTCTACTTGGCTTAAAGCCGGTGGATATTCATCGTGAGGTGTGTGATATCTATGGGAAGGGTCAAATGTCATATATGACTATTTGTAGGTGGGTTGCTCGATTTAAGTCGGGACACCAGCAGCTTAAAGATGCTGCTCCCACAGGTCGCCCTGCAACAACAACAACGAAGCATAACATTGAACGAATTCGGCAAATCCTTGAAAAAGATGCAAGGTACACTGTCCGGCAGTTAGCTAAAATGACAGGCTTATCTTTAGCACGTATTCATTGTATTTTAAAGAAACATCTTAAGCTGGGCAAGATCAATGCCAGGTGGATACCCCATTTACTAACTGACGACCAAAAGAGGTCCCGGGTTGACAATGCCAAATCCTTATTGAAGAAATACCCAAAATACAGCAAAAAGGCGTTTGATAATGTGGTCACAGGTGATGAAACATGGGTGTATTTTTTCGAACCCAAACGAAAATGCAGTAATCGAATCTGGGCAATCAAAAACGCCAGGCACCCTAGCATTGCAAAAAGAATACGCACCGTGAGGAAGGTTTTGTATGTCATATTCTTTGATAACAAGGGTCCAATCATTCAAATCCCTGTTCCAAAAGGCAAAACGGTCACAGCGAAGTATTATAGAGACGTTGTACTTCGAAAACTTAAGAAAGTCTACAAACGCCGCCGTCCACGGACAGGTTTGAAGTACCTCAGACTCTTACATGATAATGCGCCAGCACACAAGGCGTGCTTTGTAACGGAGTTTTTGAAGGCAGAAAAGGTCACTGTCCTCCCCCACCCTGCATATTCACCGGACTTGGCCCCCTGTGACTTTTTCTTGTTCCCAAAACTAAAATTTCACCTGTCTGGAAAAAAGTATAAATCAAGAAATGCCCTTGGCTCTGCCATTTACCAGTATCTTATGAGTATACCAATTCAAGAGTACGAAAACTGTTTCCAAAAGTGGATCGATCGGTTGAAACGATGCATAGATGCAGAGGGGGAGTACTTCGAGGGACAGGGCAAAGTAAAATGATCAGAATTACTTCTATCAAAGAGAAATCACCAAAGTAACAATAATTTTGGAACACCCCTCGTATGTTACTATGATCAATCCGACACAAACAAATAGACTGATCATTATATTAAACAGTAACAAGATTAAACAAGTGTACTATTGTATAGTAATTAATCTGCATGAGACTGACATAGAGTTATGTCAACCCTAACAACTGCATGATCATTTGAGAAACATACCATGCAGTATTTCTGCAACTTATGTCTCCAGTACCTTTGACAAATACAAATGCTTTTCTCAGCATTGCTTAGATCTCTTTGGTAATAATGTTTTATAGGTAAACAGTGGAACTAAACTAGAGAACTGTCAGCAAATATCACAAGTAAAATATTTATCATTCATGTCATGAAGTATTGTAAAAGAAATTTTCCCTTTGCATCTCTGAGTGAATTGACTTTCCACAATGCAGCCATAATGTGACCTTGGGGAATTGAAAAGAGCAAACTTTGTGAGATAGACATTTGCATGCTTCCTGAGGTTATACCTTCATAATGAAATTTATAATTCTTATAGTTTAGGGTCTGAATTTTTACCATGAAATCGGGAGAGTGTTGTAGTTTAAGATACAATAACAACAAAATGTGTTTCTAAAACACAATGTCCCCTCAGGGTGATCTTGACCTTTGACCTGACCTGACCTGAAAGGAACCAACATAATTTATGATGTTTAATGATTGTAGGTGGAATCATTTTGATTTTATAGGCAAGGTTAAAGTATGGTATAAATAAACAGACAGACAGGCTAAAAACAATATGCCACCATCTATTCATACAGGGACATCAAAAGATTTTTTTAAGAATTTAGCTATAAGTCTCATAGAGACTGGATAGAGCAATGTTTTAAAACAACAATATATAAGAAACAAATGCTAAATATTATTGGCATTTCATAGTAGTCATCAAAATTGCTGGGAAGCAATATGTTTCAGCATTAGATACATAGACTAAAAAAATATATCATTCATCTGCACATAAACTTATTTACCAGCCCCTTTGGGTGCTGTATCCATTCTATGACAGTTCCACACCAGACAGTATTATGTTCAGATGCTTTCAAATGCCACCATTTGCAAACCCCTGGGAGACATACAATGCCAGTAAAATATCAAATAAATATTTATGTTAAGATCAGTTTTATATTTTGGTGTGATTGTATGTCTGACAATAAGGTGATAATTTTGTAAAATGGTTCTGAAAAGAATCAAATATTGCAGTTGTCATAGAAACCTGTATACATTGTACCATGCAACAAATATACTAGCAGCCCTTGCAATTTTAAATCTACAATGACCTTGCATACTGCAAAGATATTTGACATCAAGAAATCTGCTTCTTAAATGTCAGCTTTCATGAAGATCCCAATTTCATGAAAGAAAATGTCAACATAGACATTTTGTTCTTAGTTCCTTATTGTCACTAGCAAAGCAAAGTGATCTTAACATGTCCGGATGTGACTTATACAACCATTAAACCTTATTCAACAAGAATTAAAGCAGGGTCCCAATGGATGTATCCCAGGTAATTTGAGCTATAAGATAAGACAATTCTAAGAGAATTGTAAGCTTCATACTGAAGTAAGCAACATATTAAAAGTAAACAAAACAACATTAAGGCAGAGAAAAAAAGAACAGACGACCAACTCCACAGGGAAAGCAAAAAGGAGAGAAAGGGTGTATCACTCCCAGGGTCCCAGAGCAGATTCAAAAGAGGTGTAAAGAGTATAACCACTATGGGGGCTTAAAGTACCAAAGGGAAGGGAAAGGGAAGATCAATTCAGGCGATCAAAAGAGATGTGTGATGAATATATCAACCCTTGTGACCTCAAAAGGGCAATGAAAGGAAGATCAATATAGTGTGGGATCTAAAAGAGGTGCAAGCCCAAGTATCTTCACCCTTGGGGCTACCAAAGGGGAGAGAAGGGAAGGTCAATCCAGGGGGATCTAAGAGGTGTAAGGAGTATATTAATCCTTGGGGCTACCAAGGGGGAGCAAAGGGAAGGTCAATCCAGGGGGATCTAAGAGGTGTGAGCCTGAGTATCTTCACGCTTGGGGCTAACAAAGGGGTGAGAAGGGAAGGTCAATCCAGGGGGATCTAAGAGGTGTAAGGAGTATATCAATCCTTGGGGCTACCAAGGGGGAGCGAAGGGAAGGTCAATCCAGGGGGATCTAAGAGGTGTAAGGAGTACATTAATCCTTGGTGCTACCAAGAGGGAGCAAAGGGAAGGTCAATCCAGGGGGATCTAAGAGGTGTGAGCCTGAGTATCTTCACGCTTGGGGCTAACAAAGGGGTGAGAAGGGAAGGTCAATCCAGGGGGATCTAAGAGGTGTAAGGAGTATATCAATCCTTGGGGCTACCAAGGGGGAGCGAAGGGAAGGTCAATCCAGGGGGATCTAAGAGGTGTAAGGAGTACATTAATCCTTGGTGCTACCAAGAGGGAGCAAAGGGAAGGTCAATCCAGGGGGATCCAAAAGAGGTGTAAGGAGTATATTAATCCTTGGTGCTACCAAGGGGGGGGGGGGGGGGGCGAAGGGAAGGTTAATCCAGGGGGATCTAAGAGGTGTAAGGAGTATCTTCACCCTTGGGGCTACCAAAGGGGAGAGAAGGGAAGGTCTATCCAGAGGGGTCTAAGTGGTGTGAGTGTGAATATCTTCACCCTTGGGGCTACCAAAGGGGAGAAAAGGGAAGGTCAATCCAGGGGGATCCAAAAGAGGTGTAAGGAGTATATTAATCCTTGGGGCTACCAAGGCGGAGCGAAGGGAAGAAATCCTTGGTAAAGCCAAAAGAGAAGTGAAAGGAAGAATAAATCTCCTGAGGGGGAAGCTTAGAACATCTTTGCCCCTCTACAAGTAAGATGGGGTTTTATTTATTACAGAATCCAAATTCTTTGAGTCCTAACTACCTTATGTTGTTTCCAAACATTTCATTCTATATCATGAAATTTAACACTAATTTCTTGAGTCGATTCTGCAATAAATATAACAAAAGTTAATTCTATAGCTTGCATGCCTTCTACAAAGTTGTTAACAATTTGGTATTGTGGACTGATCGAAAAACCAATATTGTATAACATAGTCAGAACTTAACAAAGCTCAGGTGGGTAATAAATAATTTGCATTCTAATACATCTGTATGT
This sequence comes from Lutraria lutraria, assembly GCA_964023205.1. Lineage (NCBI taxonomy): Eukaryota > Metazoa > Mollusca > Bivalvia > Venerida > Mactridae > Lutraria > Lutraria lutraria. The sequence goes on from OZ026835.1 coordinate 41,788,972, forward strand.
ACCTTTTTTGCTTTTATGTCAGTATAAATGATGTATAACAACAGTATAGAATATGTTATTGCATTATTTCTTGGTTGATATGTTATACAAAAAGCCCCTGAAAGTATAATTTGACAACCATACATGGTATATTGTAGAGCAAGCATTTTATTGACTTTAGGACACCATTGCATACAGAAAATAATCAAACAAGTATAGTTCAATTTTCTTATAGTCAAGGTCAAATATTGGACGATACCATTGTAAAGGTAATCACTGTAAATTGATTGCCAAAATAATTTTAAATCCGTAGTAAAGTGTGATTATCGTGACCCAGAGTCATGGTGTATTGGATAAGGTGGCATGTACATTGTACATGTATAACAGTTTTACACAATGAAGCAGATGTGAGTGGTTCGAACTCAGTCAATGGCACTTTCTTTTCAAATTATTATATACATTTATTTTTTAAAATTTATTTATTGAAATATTTTTGTTCTTGTTACATGTATGTTTACACCCTGAATAGCACCCTTTTTATTCAAAAGAGAGAAAGGAAAGAAGAAATGCATTTTATCTCTGATGTATTCCTCTTTTTTTTATTTCTTGTATACATTTTATTGCATGAAATCGCAAATACAAATGTAATTTCAAATACATGTACTATATAAAAAAATACTAAACACCTAAACCGGTTTCTACTTATTATGCTATTACTCTACAATTAGAATGTATAAATTCTAATTACTCATGTGAGGTTGTTATATTTTTGTTAATTTAACGGAAAAATTTAAATATAAAAACCCTATTAAACATTATTTTTTTAGATATATATATAAAGTTAACTTTTATTAAAAATAAAAAAAAGTTGAAAATAAAAAATGATGTCTGGAACATCAGACGCAGTCCTCAAGATTCACTAACTTTATGCTTTACCAATTGCGCCACAGAGGACAGTGATAACAACGATTCATAGATTGTTCTATAGCAAATTACAATAGTATTCTTGTTACCTAAAAATGCACAAATGGGACCGTCCATGTATACAATAACATTGCTGACCTAAAAATTGAACTATAATGTGATTAGTGATAACATATATGCACATCATCACATAACAGATATTGGAACAAGACAGACAAAATATACAATCAGTCTATCGGACATGGCGACCATGTGAGTCTCCATGACATTGACATATCATCTAATACAACAGTAGATGGATATTTTGAGATGCTACAGAGGAAGCTGATCGGGTGGGAATGGCACATAGTGTAATCTAAAATCTTTATTAAAATAAGAGGATCATATTACAACAGAAAACATACCTTAAGTTTACTCGGATGTTGTACATGCGTTTCCTTACGTGACAACGATACAGGAATCTTGGTACTCTTTGATCCTGTCATACTCATGGTGAAACTTTTAAATTCCAATCACCATAGCAATAACAGAATTCACAATAAATTCCATTTCAGAATACACATACTTCTCATAATGAAAACTTTTTACATAGAACATTGTATTATACAATCACTAGCATTAATTCCAACCAGAGGCATTCTGGCTCGACTTCCACATTTTCAAATTGATTAAAATCCCACGGAATATGAAAACAATCTTAAAATAGATCATAATTTCTAGATAAATATTCTCCATTGTACACAGGTCATTTATAATAATGAAAAATACTCAAAAAACTAATCTTAAGTCCCCATGAAAGCACAAAAACATGAACTTTTGGATGCATTTTCCTTCCAGTTTTTATAAAACATGACATCACAATATCTCAAAGCAAATATTATAATAGATGCCATATTTTGACACCTTCTTCCTTGATTCCTCGATTACTATAGTTTGAAAAAATCATCAATAAAATTTTCATAGAATATTATCCAATAATAATACAAGTTTATTCAGCCATTAGTTTCGACGCTGACAAAATTGCGATATAAACTGCTCTTCCGTGTATGACACTTCCTGTGTAATATACATGGTCATAAAAATTCTAATGGTATTTATTTTACATCTCGATGTCATAACATTCAATAACACACAGAATCTCCATCTAAATCATCTACAACTTATAGAATTCCATTTTTTTTATTAAATCCTTCTTTTACTCCAAGCACCTGTCATGTATACAGATCAATTATTCTCAGCATTAAAAACTAAAGACTGGAAAAGTTCATTTTGTTACATGTTTAATTGTTTCACCATGATCTGATAGTACAAGAATTCATCATATAAGGCCAGGACAAAAATTCATCATATAAGGCCAGGACAAAAAGATGCTTGTTTATTGTACCCTGACTGATGAAATCCTGTACCTTGAGTTCAATGGAAGGACAATTTTATTTTTTATTTCAGGTGGTTGGTATTCAGAGGTTAAAAAAGTCTGCAATCATTATAGTATTACTTTTAATATTAAATCACAGCTTACTTGTTTGTATCATCAAATTGTCTGTTTTCACAGCAGGTCAGTATTCTAAAATGTTCTTAGATCAACTTCATTGAGTGAATTACAGTAATTCCTTCATATTAAGACCTCCTTTGGGGGTATAAAAATTGTCCTTTATATAAAGGTGATGTCATTGTAAAGACAAAATCTAGAGGAAATAATGAGAACAAGTGGTTGTTATACAAAGGTGAGCTTAATATTGAGGTAGTCGTGAAGTGAAGTTACCTTGAACCTGAGTCTCAAAGAGCTTAGTAACTTCAAGTGGTGATAAAGAGAAGACAAATAGATAAGAAAAGAATTAATTTATTTAATGCAGCCTTAGCAAGTAGCATTTTTTTGTAATCTCATACCCCTTCAGATACATTACTCAGTGTTGCACCACATCAAAATTAAACAAGGCTTTTGAGGTATCAATTATCAAATATTCTCAATACTTGTAAATACATGTAGTTTCATATTTTTATCCTGGTTATGATCAAACTATAAAATGTAATTTATGACCAATTAGCATGTGACAGTAATTGTGAACGATTATTTTTAAGGTTAATATTCAATAATCACAAAACACTCAATTTACACTTGGTAGTACTGTCTGTCTCACAGCAAGGACCAAACCAATTGACATTTCAAAACAATTACTCCTACATTAACCATATAATACCTAAAAAATAATATTTTATTAAACTCTGTAACAACTGAAAATACTACACCTAAATTATTACATAAGCATTACACTAAACTCATCACATCAATATGACACTGACCAGTATATGACACCAATTTCATCACATCAGCATGACACTGACCAGTATATGACACCAATCTTATCACATCAGTATGATACTGACCAGTATAAGCCACCAATCTTATCACATCAGCATGACACTGACCAGTATATGACACCAACCTTATCACATCAGCATGACACTGACCAGTATATGACACAAACCTTATCACATCAGTATGACACTGACCAGTGTATGGCACCAATCTTATCACATCAGTATGACACTTAACAGTTTATGACACCAATCTTATCACATCAGTATGACATTGACCAGTTTATGACACCAATCTTATCAAATCAGTATGACACTGACCAGTATATCTTATCACATCAGTATGACACTGACCAATATATTACACCAATCTGATCAATATGACACTGACCAGTATATGACACCAACCTTATCACATAAATATGACACTGACCAGGATATGACACCAATCTTATCACATCAGTATGACACTGACCAGTATGTGACACCAAACCCACCAAACTCATCACATCAGTATGACACTCGCCAGTATATGGCATCAATCTGACATCACCATCAGTATGACACTGACCAGTATATGACACCAATCTGATCAATAAGACACTGGCCAGTATATGACACCAACCTTATCACATCAATATGACACTGACCAGTATATGACACCAAACCCACCAAACTCATCACATCAGTATGACACTCGCCAGTATATGACATCAATCTGACATCACATCAGTATGACAATGACCAGTATATGACACCTATCTGAATCACATCAGTGGGACTTTGACCACTGTACTTGAATCTAGTATATATATGCAATTGATAAGAAATGGAAACCAACTTGATTACATCAGTATGAACAATGTGATATGTACTTGTATCTGACAACAGTATTGATTGCTTAACTCGAGCATATAACATTAACCTCTGCAAAGCAGTATGACATTTACCTCTGCAAAGCATTATAACATTAACCTCTGCAAAGCAGTATGACATTTACCTCTGCAAAGCAGTATGACATTAACCTCTGCAAAGCAGTATGACATTTACCTCTGCAAAGCAGTATGACATTTACCTCTGCAAAGCATTATAACATTAACCTCTGCAAAGCAGTATGACATTTACCTCTGCAAAGCAGTATGACATTTACCTCTGCAAAGCAGTATGACATTTACCTCTGCAAAGCAGTATGACATTTACCTCTGCAAAGCAGTATGACATTTACCTCTGCAAAGCATTATAACATTAACCTCTGCAAAGCAGTATGACATTTACCTCTGCAAAGCAGTATGACATTTACCTCTGCAAAGCAGTATGACATTTACCTCTGCAAAGCAGTATGACATTAACCTCTGCAAAGCAGTATGACATTTACCTCTGCAAAGCAGTATGACATTTACCTCTGCAAAGCATTATAACATTAACCTCTGCAAAGCAGTATGACATTTACCTCTGCAAAGCATTATAACATTAACCTCTGCAAAGCAGTATGACATTTACCTCTGCAAAGCAGTATGACATTTACCAAGATAGGACATAAGCATCAACACAGCAGAATCAAAATCTTGATGAATCAGACATTTATGAATACATCAGTAACAGTCAGCTTCAGTGCTCAAAAAGGTCGAATTTAAAATTAATAATTACGGCGTTTCACTTAATGAAAACTAATTTAATTAGATATTACAAGACTTAGTGCCAGATAGCTTTAAGCTCAGTATAGCTGAACTTTAACCACTTGTTTGAATAAAATTCTTCAGTAAGGAGTGGTAAAAGAAGACATTGTTAATATCAGTGATAGACAATCTCAAGAACAAACATGACATCAACAGATTCAATAGATACAATATGGACTGTATTTGCATTTAATCATGAAAATGTAATATTTCCATATCAGAAAGATTTGTTTTTGAATTACCCATCAGAGTCATAGTTATAGAGGTAATATCAATACATTACAGAGTTCATAAGCAATTTAAGTTATTCTTTGGGGGTCAAAATGAATGTAATGAAATGCAAATACAAACTGCTTCTGAAAGCATTGTATGACTATATGAATACAAATTGAAAAAGAAACAGAACATTTCCCTTATTCACAGTCCAAAGGCTATCTTGAAATATAGACTTCTGGTACATGATATATAAACTATATGTTGACCATAAAAGGCGACAGGTGACCTTTCTGTACAAGTGACCTTTCAATCGGGTTAAACTGTATCTTAAACCCAGCTGAATAAATCAGCAACATTGACTCTTACATTCACTTTGTTAGAAGTCTCCACCAACACAGTTCATGCAATGGAGACTGAATAAATAAACACTGAACAACCGAAGACAGAAATACATGACTGACACTGAGCTGACCACATGGGAAAATAAATTTACAAATCTCCAAATACTAGACAGATATGACACAAAATCAGAGGTTTACAAATAAGACATGTACTTCATTATAATAGCAAGTTGGAGTGACATAATGATAAATCCACATATTCATACAAACACATAGTGAATAAAAGGTTAAAAAAATGTTTTAAAAAAATCACATCTGTTGAGTAGAGTATTTTCAACAACAAACATTTACCATTATTTTGTTATCTTAAATCTCAAACGATTAATTAAGACATAAAACAGAATGTTTATATATACATCCAATGATTCATTCCGTATCCAGACCAAATTTAAAAAAATTCCATATAATGTACAATATGAATCAAGACGGAGTCAGAAGTCCATTTCTTAGATAAGATTCCATAATTCACAGTATTAATACAATGATTACTAATTGTTCAGTGACGGTTTTGAAGATATAAGAAAACACACAATAAGAGATCCGTGCCAAATCAACGCTTTCTCAGTATTCAGATACATTGAAAATAGTGCCAGTATCCTTGTATGATCTTGAACAGGTTTCAAAACTGGGCTTTACGTTTAATATAGTTACAGAGTTCTAATAGCTTTTACACTCATCAATACCACATTTAAAGTAATAACAAGGCATTGTTTCAAGGTTTTATTGGAGTAAAAAGACATTATGGGTAAAACCACCAGTGCATTCATGTTGTAGTTCGCAGCGAGAATTTCTCAAGTAATATTAATGATTAAAATATGACTTCTTGCAGAATTGAATTTAAACTTTTCTTTTATAGCTAGTATCTAAAATAGCAGACAATAAATACAAATTCAATTACAATACCGAAGTTATTTGTCAGTTATATCATATTTTAAAACAATTTTCAGCATTTTCCCATGTAGTCTTGTCTAATATAATATTTACCATTTCATATACAATACAACCTCTGTAGAGCAACACCCTGTGGGAGCTGCAAATATTGGCCATTGTTTAGAGTTTATTGCTCTACAGAGGTTAAATTCATAGTAAATATAAGCTTAGGGAAATTTTGAAGGTGTTGTTATAGAGAGGTTGTTGCTCAATAGAGGGTCGCTCTGGAGAGGTTGTACTGTACATTCAAAGAATGGTCTAAGTTAAACAAGAGGGCCACATTGGCCCTTTATCGCTCACCTGAGAACAAAGGTCAATAATCAATGACCAGGTAATATAGTTTCCATTTCGTAAAACTCATTTTTACGTAGATTTTGAGATCAAAACCAACAATGAAGGTATAATACTGTTAAACTTGTAAGCTAAAACATAGCAAATTTTCTAATCCAAGGGCCCATAACTCTTGAAGTTGTGGTCTGATTCCACCCATAACTTGTCCAAAACCATCAGGTCATACACATTCATTGTAAATATGATTAGGATCGGTGAATAAATGAAGGCGCTAGAGTGTAAACAAGCTAAAATATAGCAAATTTTCTAAGTCAAGGGCCCATAACTCTTGCAATTCTAGTCTGATTCCGCCCATAATCGAACTTGTTTATGAACATGGAATCCATACAGAATCTGACCACATCAAGATTCAAATTTACAGCTTACAATGAGGAGTATTGCCCCTTCAAATAGATTTCATGAAATCATGAAATTTTCATGAACTATTCATGCATACTCCATGAACAATTCATGAAGTATGAATAAGTTTTTTACAGGGGTGTGATCAATGTCTAGGCTAACATACCTCACATCAATTTTAATATTCTTAATACTTGATGCCTCCTTTCAATATGGATGGCTTTAATAGAATTTCAGACTAAATAGATTACCAACAGATCAGAGGCAGATCCGTCAGTCAGCATGTAGACTGACAGTTTTCTAATAACAGCTGAAGATCAGGAAACTTTCCCCTCAAAGCTCTTTCCAATTTATCTCACTTAAGTCAGAATTATTCCAAACATGGTCATAAGCATGTTTCATGAAAACTCACCAGTGATTTATAAGTCATAAAAACGTCATAAACCGATACCAGGGACAAAAGCTTATCAAGAATAAGACATGTTAACAATTGATTTTTTTTGCTTGAGAATATCCAGGTTTTCTCCAGAATCATTAAATGACAGTTGATAAAAAAGACAATTAATATTAAATGTATGCTACCTGATTAAGCTCCTAGAGTGAGAAATAGATTACAAAAATGATACCTGTTGAATGTTTTAGTTATTTCAGGAACTAAAGTCATTAACAGGTGATGGTATAAGAACAGAGTAAATTGCAGAGAATTACATGTCTTAAACAGGCTAAATGAGTAAACTATATTACTCACGAGACCATCCTTTAAAAACTGTTGGTATGTGGTCATTATAAAAGCAACCCAAATTTCAATACATGGGTAGGTAGGTATGCATTTTTTATACGTACATGTAAATTGTTAACATTATTATTAAGCTGGTACTATTAATGATATAAAAAATGAGTAAAAAAGTGAAAAAAAAATTGTCAAAATTGCCAAATCATTTTTGAAGTCAGTGATTTTTCATGATTCCGTTGCCGACCAGAAAACCAACAATTCTTTAAGGTTAGCCTTATCTTTAAAAAAAAGGCTTAGTTCTTTAAACAAGAGGGCCAAGACGGCCCTATATCGCTCACATGACAATCACTGTTCACTCATTAAAACATTGTTTTGAGATGGTGACCTAGTTTTTGACCCCAGATGACCCATGTTAGAACTTGTCCTACATATAAATAAGACAAACATTCTGACAAAATTTGGTGAAGATCCAATCAAAACCATGAAAACTACAGCATAGACAAGGTTTTCCTAAGATTTGACCTCGTGACCTAGTTTTTGACCCCAGACGACCTATGTTCGAATTTGTCTTACATATCATTAAGACAAACATTCTGACTAGGTTTGGTGAAGATACAATCAAAATTTGACATCTACAGTGTTAATAAGGTTTTCCTAAGATTTGACCTTGTGACCTGGTTTTTGACCCTAGGTGACCCATATTTAAACTTGTCCTTAATATCATTAAGACAAACAATCTGACAAGGTTTGGCCAAGATCCAATTAAAACCATGACATTTAGAGCTTTTACAAGATTTTTACTTGACCGTTATATCATTAAAACAAATGATTTGACAAAGTTTGGTGAAGATCCAATAATAACTGTGAAATCTACAGTGTTAACATGGTTTTTCATAAGATTTGACCTAGCGACCTAGTTTTTGACCCAAGATGACCCATGTTTGAACTCGTCCAAGATATTATGAAGACAAACATTCTGACAAGGTTTCATGATCATCCAATCAAAACAGTGACTTCTAGAGTGTTCACAAGGTTTTCAAGCAATTTGCCCTAGTGACCTAGTTTTTCACCAGAAATGACCCATTATCAAACTTGACCTACATATTATTAAAATAAACATTATGACAAAGTTTCATGAAGATCCAGTCAAAACAGTGATTTCTAAAGTGTTCACAAGGTTTTCTCTTATTTGGCCCTGGTGACCTAGTTTTTTACCCAAAATGGCCCAATATCGAACTCGTCCGAGATTTTGTTGATATTATCGTTCTGACCCAGTTTTGCTAAAATTGAGCTAAAAATGTGGCCCCTAGTGTGGTCACAACATAAAGTTTGACGACGCACGACGCACACCGCACGACGACGGACGGAGAGTGATCCTAATAGCTCACTTTGTCACTTTGTGACATGTGAGCTAAAAATCAATATCCTGTCTTAATTGATAAATCTATTCACATTTTTATTTACTTCTCAATTTCTAACAATATCAGATTCTTGAATAACTCCAATGTTAGATATTTATTCTATTATCTTTTTTTTTACTTCAGTCTTAAGCCAATATTTTCCATTGTAAAATTCTTATTCACATAAATCAAAACTTCATATTTAAATTTTGATTCACATTTTTCACAATTTCAATTAAAAGTCCACATTAATTTTCACAATATGATTATCATAATACAACAATATTCAATAACTGCATCAGTATTATATGTCCAGAATGCTATACACACATTTCAAACTCCAATCTCCAATAGCATTTCTAAGTAGCTCCATTTTTATACAAAATTACATACACTCCAATAATTTCCAAGTGTTCTCCAGTGTGATCCGATATCTTTCTTTTTACAGAGGAAAATAATTTAAATCCTTCATGAGAGGGAAGAATTTAGCCTTTAGTTCGAGACATTTTTCATGAATATTCCAAAATATGAATATATATATATATATATATATATCATTAAGAAAAAGATATAACTCATATATTAATTGAAAGGAAAAACAGCCTATCAAACAGAGAGCATGTCAAAGCACTGTGGCTTCAGAGAAAAAAACAAGTTTGCCAATACAAGCTGTCTGAATTGTGCAATCCAGCGTTAAGCCAGCTTTTCCTGCAATCTTGCAGAAAAAAAAAACAATAATTTATCAAAAACCAATCAGAACGCAAATCATTCTAAGTTTTTCCTTATCTCAAAGCAGCACCAAAAGTCTTCCTATTTCCATGTTTAATTCAGGAGGAAAAGAATTGGAAATTCAATTGGGACGATGGCAGTTTATCTACTTACAAAACCTGAAAATGGTAAACAATATAAAACTTCCGCTCATGAATTGACATTTTTTCAATATTGTTTCAGTCAGATCAATCATAATTGGAATAAAAAACGCAAGCTTAGCAAAATTAAAAAAATATTCTATGGAAGGGAATATCCCTAGGTGAAAATTTAGATCTGAAATAAAAGAGCATGATAATCGAACAAAACAAACATTTGTGCTCCAATAATTTTAACAAGTAGGTACAAAGCAATTAAACCATTTGGATCAAGAGCTGAGAGATTCTGCTCTGCACAATCAGAGAGAAATTTAGTCTCAAGTTTCTCATGAAAATTAATATGACTAAATAAACATCAGTTTAAGGTCTTAATCCTTTGAGGATTTCGTGGCTACTCACCAAAGACCAAGTTTAAACTGGTGGAAGAAATTGTCTATTTCAGAACTAATTTGCTAGGGTTCGAAACATTAATACAGCTTGGAAATCATGTATCAGCAAAGCACAACTTAGCATTTAGGCAGGAAAAGTACCTGGCATTCATACCCTAACATAATACAAAATATACAGGTTCACAGCAGGTCTGCGGAACTTTTAAAATTTTCCCTCAATATGAAGAAATAGTTGATATGAAAGTATCAGCAAGAAGTAATACAACTTAGTTACCAAAGAACAGCATATGGACTTAGTACTGATCCAAAACTATTGCTCACCAAAGAACAAGATGGCAGTGGTTGGATACCATTGCTGATCAAAGAACAACTTAGGTTGGACATACATTGTTCACAAAAAAAAAAAAAACTTCATACTAGTTTGGAAACCATTGTTCACCAAAGAACAACTCATAGTACTGGTTGGATATCATTGCATACCAATGAACAACTTAGTACTGGTTGCATTGGATACCATTGGTTACCACAGAATAAGATGGCATTGTTACTACTGCTCACCAAAGAACAACTTAGCAATGGATGGATACTATTGCTAACCAAAGAAAAAGATGGTAATGGTTGGATACAATTGCTCACCATAGAACAAAATGGAACTGGTTGGTTGCCTTTAATTACAAAAGAACAACATAGTATTGCTCACCAAATAACAACTTAGGGCTGGTTGAATACTAGTGCTCACCTAAAAATGATGAAGTATTGATTTGAAACCATTGAGTACCAAAAGAACAATAGTGTACTGTTTGGACACCATTGATTCCCACCAAACATGTTTATTAATCCTCAAATCTATATCAATTGTAAAGTACAGTACAACCTCTCCAGAGCGGCCCTCTTTATAACACCTTTATAATTTCTCTAAGCTGATATATACTATAAATTTAACCTCTGTAGAGAAACAACCTCTAAATAATGGCTAATATTTGCAGCTCCAACAAGGTGTTGTTTTACAGAGGTTCTACTGTACATGTAATGTTGTCAAAATCTGCAAAAATAATCATTTACTAAGGAATATTTGGTAATTGTATTTAAGATTTATGCACTCAATGACAATCATGGTCTTATGTTTCTTTTATTGCATCAACAAACTGGTAATTGAACATTTTATAATCAAACAAGATCACTGTTACAGGATTTTGTCCTTGATATTGGAGTCAATTTTGAGGAGGTCAACTTGTCAACAGAACATTTAACTCAAAGCAGAGTGAGTCTGAGTGCATGATTTTAATTCCTGACAATGTTGCCAATATCAACATGTGACAATGTTTTTGAATCGGAAAACTTTTTTTTTTAAATTTCTGTCCCTTCAAAAACTGGCCATTTCCTTATGTACATGTACAAATTAGATATTAAACATGTTAATGTATGAAAAAGGTACATGGTCTGTCCATAAACCAGTTAGAAATAGTAGGGTTCATTTTTCTGGCCTGATGCATCTAACATGTAAGGTCATCTATCAACGAAAGTATTACTGGTAAACAACCAGACACACATGTAATCTTTTCATTTTATTCCTCCTGTAACTTCATATTTTTCTTGACCATCCCATCTTTTTGCCAAATCTTAAGTACATTTTTGACACATTTTTCACCCAGATGTCATGTCCCAATATCATAAAGAGATTTCAAGAAAAACAGCTATCCAAATATGATCCATGAATGATGGAATAAGCCAGAGGTTTCCAATAGGTCTACATTGTCTCAATATTTAATGGCCTTTAAGCTCTTGTACTGATGTAATACAGGCTATTGCTTACAAATGGGAGGCAAATGTTTGTGTTTAATATTGATTATGCATGCATCAATACTTTTATAGTTTGTCGGAATAAATACAATAAAAGTGGCATTATCTGACTGTTTCTACGACATGTTTTCCGTCACGTTTTCCGTCGATCCATTATAGTTATCAGTATTACATTATGTATAAGCTAAAGTACAATAGGAATAGATTTCAAGGGTGAAGCTGCCGAGATAATGACTCCAACATATTTCATAACAAGGCTTGTTACATAAATAATGCATCAGTATAGAAACATAGATACCCTGGTAAGTCTTTTTTCATCCGTTCCAATGAATAGCAAATTTCTGACATTTGGGAGAGCCAGCAATAATATCTACAGTCGGAGTATAACATTAATAGATTTGAATTATCTTAGCATTATTCATCACAGTACATAATCTAGTATACAATTATTTGTAATACAGCCAAATCAGACTTTTAAGACCATTCAATGAATATCATCACAAATTGTAGCATATGCTTCAAATGCTTCCTTCAATCATTTATTCAATGCAGTAAACTAAACGGTTCTTACTTGCAGACATATCAATATTGCTCTAATATATCTAAGGGGTAGCTCCTTACCTTTCATGACTTGGGAATGATTCATGCAATATTTCCAGCTTTTACTTTACATATTATAAGTACTATACTTATTTTTGCAAGCTAAATTATTTTATGTGGCAAATTGTGAATTTAAGAACAGAACAACAGTACTGCCTCTAAGACTCAAATATCCATACATTGTGTCTATGGGATAAGTGGTGCAATAATATTGACTCAGAATACCACATGGTCAGAGTAGATGTCTTGGGTAACTTAGTTCACAATGGAGACATAGACATACAATGGAGACATAGACATACAATGGGGGCAATAAGAGAACACATGGGATCATATAGATGATATACAAGTCCTGTGATGTTCAAGGCCTCAAATATCATGAGAGAAGCAAACCATAAGAAGTAATGAAAGTCTTGGCTTTGTATTATAATTGATAAGATAAATCAGAAAGTCGCAGGAGTTGTCAGCAAGCTTTATAACTTCATTCAGACAGCTTCCAATTCTAGGATTTATATTCCTATATTCGGGTGACTCGCCAAGGAGCTTCTGTCTGCCTGTCAGTAATAATTACATTATTCTAAACAAACTGCATGCATACCAATATAGGACAGCATGGAAAGAGAGAATCAACAGCATTGTGATTACATTGAACACTTTTATTATCTTGCTTACAAAGCTTAGAGCTTGCACCACTTTCTTATCAAATCAGTGACAAGGATTTCAAAAAATTGGCTTTCTTATCTTAATAGAATATAAAATCGGCATCCTAACTTCTTTGTTTTGAAGAACCACTTAGTACACACTGCACATGCTCAGAGGCAGAGCACTAGGGTAAGACAGTTATAGTATGTATTCGGTTGATCTTCATAATAAAGAAGCTACTGTCGCTACCCCTCCTTTAAGCTTTTCTATTTACATAAAAACACCCAAATATGCACTCAAACCTTTACTTAATGCAGAAAACTCTCACTAAAGGTACCAGCAATTCCCTGATAAATATCCCTGGGAAGAATTTTCCAGTTATGAGCATTTGTTAGAATTAGTTATTAAAATGCATTGGATATAAATTGATGGGTTATTATAGTGGACTTCATTGGCTCAAACTTCAACCTTGACAAGTAGAATTAGTTCTAGAAATGGAAACAAAATTTGCAATCTGGATTTCATAGATCATGGTCTACTGTAAAATGTGAAATTGCGAAACCCTTGAATAACATCTATACATTAACGCAGTTAAATTAAAATCAATATATTGCCATATAAATCCTTTAAGGATGATACAATAAAAAAAAATGGTAAAAAAAAGTTTAGTAAAAATCAACAAATATAAACAAACATACTTTTTTCAAAAGCTTCTTATCTTGTAATTATAAAGAGTCTCTCATTAAAGGGTTCCATTAATGAGAGGAGAGGAGTGTATCAGGAAATATTTGATTAGACTATAAATTAGTAAATTAATTGATTTTTTCAAACACAGTCATACTTCACTGTTACAGATTGAATAATTAACTGTTATGGCAATCAGTTATAATATTTTTACTTCTAAGGAACAAATCCATTTTAAAAGAACTACTCATGAATGATTTATCACAAAAAACACATTTCATGTAAATGATATCAGTGAATGCTTTTAAATGATTCAGCAGTCATGTCATGATGGATGCTTACAATTTAAATGAACATGCAGTTTTTTGATTGTCGTGTAAAGTAGAGATTCTTTCAAAAGAAACCGACTGACAAACATTTTTAAACCTAAGTTGTTCAACAAAAGGCAAATAAATAAGACAACATTTATCACAAGTCAGTTGGAAGTATTCACATTTAAGCGAATTCTTACATTTGTAAATTTATAAACAATGTTATATCAAGTGTAACAGTAATCATTAAGGAAATGTTTCTTCATTCAAACTTCAAGCATTAAAGAAGACATTACATGAACAAGCAATTTTGCACCTCTCGATTGACATAAACTCATGGATTTTACAAAACAAGAGGGCCATGATGGCCCTATAAATGCTCACCAGGAGAAAAGGTCATTTGGAGATTAACATTGTTGAAGTTTTCTATACGAGTCTAAGTAAGATCAAGTGACCCATCTGGGCCGTTTTTTATCCCATGGCCATTATATGAACAGATTTTAAAGAGGTCCATTAGACAAAGCTAGATACCAAATATCTTAGCTCTAGGCCTTGTGGTTTCGGAGAAGAAGATTTTTAAAATTTTCCTATATAAAATAGAATAAACCCCAGGGCAGGGCTAATTTTGACCTCGGGCCATAATTTGAACAAACTTGGTAGAGGTCCACTACACAATGCCACATACAAAATATCTAAGCTCTAGGCCTTGCGGTTTCGGAGCAGAAGATTTTTTAAATTTTCCTATATAAGTCTATATAAATCAAGTGACCCCCGGGGCGGGGCCAATTTTGACCCTAGGGCAATAATTTGAACAAACTTGGTAGAGGTCCACTAGACAATGCTACATACCAAATATCTTAGCTCTAGGCCTTGTGGTTTCGGAGAAGAAGATTTTTTAAATTTTCCTATATAAGTCTATATAAATCAAGTGACCCCCGGGGCGGGGCCAATTTTGACCCTAGGGTAATAATTTGAACAAACTTGGTAGAGGTCCACTAGACAATGCTACATACCAAATATCAAAGCTCTAGGCCTTGTGGTTTCGGAGAAGAAGATTTTTTAAATTTTCCTATATAAAATAGAATAAACCCCAGGGCAGGGCCAATTTTGACCCTAGGGCAATTATTTGAACAAACTTGGTAGAGGTCCACTAGATAATGCTACATACCAAATATCTTAGCTCTAGGCCTTGTGGTTTTGGAGAAGAAGATTTTTTAAATTTTCCTATATAAGTCTATATAAATCAAGTGACCCTCGGGGCGAGGCCAATTTTGACCCTAGGCCAATAATTTGAACAAACTTGGTAGAGGTCCACTAGACAATGCTACATACCAAATATCTTAGCTCTAGGCCTTGTGGCTTCGGAGAAGAAGATTTTTTAAATTTTCTTATATAAAATAGAATAAACCCCAGGGCAGGGCCAATTTTGACCCCGGGGCCATAATTTCAACAAACTTGGTAGAGGTCCACTAGACAATGCTACATACAAAATATCTAAGCTCTAGGCCTTGCGGTTTCGGAGAAGAAGATTTTTTAAATTTTCCTATATAAGTCTATATAAATCAAGTGACCCTCGGGGCGAGGCCAATTTTGACCCTAGGCCAATAATTTGAACAAACTTGGTAGAGGTCCACTAGACAATGCTACATACCAAATATCTTAGCTCTAGGCCTTGTGGCTTCGGAGAAGAAGATTTTTTAAATTTTCTTATATAAAATAGAATAAACCCCAGGGCAGGGCCAATTTTGACCCCGGGGCCATAATTTCAACAAACTTGGTAGAGGTCCACTAGACAATGCTACATACAAAATATCTAAGCTCTAGGCCTTGCGGTTTCGGAGAAGAAGATTTTTTAAATTTTCCTATATAAGTCTATATAAATCAAGTGACCCCCGGGGCGGGGCCAATTTTGACCCTAGGGCAATAATTTGAACAAACTTGGTAGAGGTCCACTAGACTATGCTACACACCAAATATCAAAGCTCTAGGCATTGTAGTTTTTGACAAGAAGATTTTTTAAATTTCCTATATAAGTCTATGTAAAATCAAGTTACCCCCGGGGCGGAGCCAATTTTGACCCTAGGGGAATAATTTGAACAATCTTTGTAGAGTTCCATTAGACAATGCTACATACCAAATATCTCAGCTCTAGGCGCTGTGGTTTCAGACAAGAAGATTTTTTAAGTTTTTTTCAATTTGTTGCCATAGCAACCAGAATTTTTAATGAAATTTAATTTTTTGAACAACTTTGAAAGGGGACCACCCAAGGATCATTCCAGCCAAGTTTGGTTGCAATTGGCATAGTGGTGTAGGAGGAGATGTTGTTTTAAGTAAACATGGACGCCACGTATTCGTAACGACGCACGACGCACGATGGACGCAGGGCGATCACAAAAGCTCACCCTGAGCACATTCGTGCTCTGGTGAGCTAAAAACATAAGCTTAGTTTATATTATTAATCACCTATACAAATCTGAGCTGGAAATACATATGAACTCTGTCACTCAATGTTACCTGAGGTTTCATTTATTGATTTGTAAGATGTACCACAGGCTAAGAACATCAACAAGTCATAGAACAAGAACTAAGAACATTAATTGATTTGAGCAACAATATCACCTTTACTACAAGAAAACATAACATGACACTAAGTCACATGATTGTCATTCTCTGACAACCATTCCTTAAAGAGCCTTTATGAAACATAAATAATATGATTCCAAGACATCAATTGAGAACTTCCATGAAAAATCACAAATCTATAATTTTCCATGAAGTTCAAGTCACTATTAATTATGCATTGAAAACATACTGATATGTATGAAGGAGAAGAGGCAACAAATTGTTAAGAGCTTAAGGCTGCTGAACTGTACCTAATCCAATGGCAATCAATTTGTACCTGCCGATAAAATATTATATTACTGATAAGACGAGATCATTTATTACCCAGAATAAATTGGTATCAACATAAATCATCCTTCAGGTCATTCATGATTTTCTCGAGTATACATACTGTCAGTACCTAACAAAGAAGGAAGCATCTTCAATAAGACCTAATCTAGCTTTCCATGTCAGTACTCATATGCTCATAAAGATTCTGTTTATTCTGTCTGATAAATTACACCTAATACTGATATACAGGAGGCTACATTTACTTTTGTTGAAGTTGTAAATGTTGTGATAAATCAAGGGTTCAGCGCAACACTGTCGTAACTTGTTCTTATTCCAGTATGAGTTATGACACTGTTGTGTTGAACCCTCGAAATATGGAACAGATTAATCCAAAGGAATCCAGAGAGAACAAATCTTAACAAAAATAAAGAAGAAGAAACATTTTATTTCCAAAAGGCAAAAAAGCCCACATGGATATACAAATATGCATATTATATAAGATGGACAAATAGAAATAAATAAGTATGTGGTTGTACAATCAATGGAAGTTTCACTGTCCGGTATCTTTAATGAACAAATATAACAATAATTTAAACTTCCAGATGTTGATGATGCTTTACATTGTGCTTTAATTGTTATTAAGGCATTCAAGCAAGTAGGTTTTGTGGCATGCCAATCATGGCAAGCAATGATACCATACTTCAGTTTGCATGTAACCTGTGCAGTCAACACCAATCATGGCAAGCAATGATACCATACTTCAGTTTGCATGTAACCTGTGCAGTCAACACCAATCATGGCAAGCAATGATACCATACTTCAGTTTGCATGTAACCTGTGCAGTCAACACCTACTAAATTGCACTACTAAAACTAATGTCCTCTTTCAAATAAATCATGATTTCACCTACTTGATTTAAATGATGAACTCAAGTGAACAACAATTACAAATTTTAATTACAAATATCATGTCACATTGTGTGTTATCTTCACCCAAGCATATCTCTCAGTCACAAAAATAAACAACATTTTGATAGACTAATGGTGACAGTGATGAAAACGTATGAAATTGAAGAAAACCTTTACAACCTGGCCAATGAAAATTTGTGCCAAAAGGAATTTAGTTCATGAAATCATTGCCTGGTTTGAATAATGAACAGTCAGTTTCATAAAAACATACTGTCAGCATCAGAATTCACTTAAGTCCCGAATGACTTGGTTAAAGCCCAAGGTAAAATTATATTGTTTTCTCAGCAGAAGTTAAAAGTCTCATGCAGTAATTTTTTATGTAAACATTTCCTAAAACAATAGACAAAACCTTCATAGTTATATGCTCCAGGATTTTATCTGATAAAAACATCATGTTCATTAGCTCTTGCTACAATTCCCATGAAAGATGAACTCCATTTAATTCAACTTAAATCAAGCTTTATTTTATACATTATAGAAACAGAGATTTTCATCAAAGCATTCAGGAATAATCAATGAATACATGAAGTTCACTCCAACTTTTCATTGATAAGATGAAGATTGTTACTACTAAACTTCAAGAAAAGAGAATAATTTTACAATCCTAATGGTAAAGGCCCAATCCCATTTTACACCAATCACTCAAAAACTTCCATTAATCGAAGGGTGCACTCCATTTAAAATCATTGCATTGTTCCAAGAAAACTTAAGACCCATAGTTGGCTCATTGTAAAATAAGATGAAATGTGTTACAGTTATAATTTACTTTAATCATACAAATGTATATAATACTGGCATAATGTGCAGGCCTTCCAAATGATGTGTTGTTGGAATTTGATAATTCCTTTGCTATCGTCGACTTACAAAAATGCCTTGAGCTCCATAACTGTCATGGTTCCCGTTCCCACTTTCACTCTATTGTGTGCTGTAAGATTGGGGACGGAAACCAACTAGTTTAGCATAAAATAGTTCTACTTTCGGCTTTCGTTCAGTAGGTCAGTAATTTCTCTACAGAAGTATGCGTGTAATTACATTAATCTACGGTACTATTGATGTATGTCTTATATGTGACTTTTTGACATGATATGTAAATCAGTGTTAAGGTTTATATCCACAACGCGTATCGATCGATACTATCGGCTAGAGCTATATATAGTTGGATAAATTCTAAAAATAGAAGTGCAGAGAACAGAACGGCAGTACACATACATTTGCGAAGAAATAACAGTTATTGTGAAGTTCGCAATTATTATGTTGGTTCACAGTGTGTGAAGGGTATTTTGATGTTAAGACAGAAGGATCGTAATGGAACTGATGAAATCGTGCGATGTCGATATATTCAGTAGCGAGATCGGCAAATATCGCCGTATAACGGCTCGTTTCCTAATAGCTGCATTTTTTTACAATAAACTTTTACTTTCACTTCAAAACCTGTCATATAGTCCAACATCATGATATTAAGTTTGAATATAATTCACATACCAATTACATATATTTTCTGAAAAAAATCTTAAACTACGATTAATCAATCGATAGTGGTTTATGTCAGTTTTGTTCCTAGTTTGGAACTAAAAACATGGAAAATCGAAAAACTCTTCAAAACCAAATTATCACTAAAAGAATTATGTAGGTCGATTTTAATTCGTTTCTAACACTGTAGTGTGCATTTAAAGTGATATGTGGTCATAATCAAGATATATTATTAAAATGGAGCGTTTTGAAGAGCTTTTCGGTATGTATTAAATCAGTAAATACGACAGCAACAATGCTTATTTTGGTACCGATGGATTCGGAAAAATATAGGCTGGATATAAATGGGCTACATAAAAAACTCGAAACATCTGATAACTTAGATAACCATCATGCTAGGTTGATGGAATTTAGCACATGAATATCAGAATATGTACATAACTAGATGGCAATATTGAGATGGTGTATGTTAATTCATAAGCATGAATATCCATTAACTGTACAGTTCCTAATTTAGGATTTCTCCTAACAGTCATTGTTATGTTGCCAGCAACACCATGGCAGTGACTTGTCTCATATGAAAAAAATCAAATTCCGACAGTACTTTCAGTACTTTGATTTTTTGCTTTATCACCATCTTCTTCAGACTGTTACAGCAACAGCCTAATGTGTAATTCTAACAGATCAGTAGTCAGGTTGACAAGTATGTTTGGTGCAGTGATGTCAGACTTACTCTCAAGAACAATGCTGTCTGACAAACAAGTCAGATTGTCAATAAGTTGAGACTCATTCCTTCTCAGATAACCAATTAAGGCTGATGGGTAAACTGTATGCAATGCTGTGAGGCCAGCAAACTAGAAGATTAAGACAGACACATGAAATGCTGTAAGCAAAGTTTGTGACATTGAGTTGCGAGTTTCATGCAGGTCAGTCCAAGGTCTATCATAATAAGTTTCATGCAAACATGTCAGAATTGTGAGCTAAGTTTCATGAAGGTCTGTCGGACTAAGTTTCATGCGAACATGTCAGAATTGTGAGCTAAGTTTCATGAAGGTCTGTCGGACTAAGTTTCATGCGAACATGTCAGAATTGTGAGCTAAGTTTCATGAAGGTCTGTTAGACTTAGATTCATGCAAACATGTCAGAATTGTGAGCTAAGTTTCATGAAGGTCTGTCGGACTAAGTTTCATGCGAACATGTCAGAATTGTGAGCTAAGTTTCATGAAGGTCCGTCAGACTAAGAATAAAGGTTGTGAATTCAGTCATGACATTGAACTAGCAAATTTAGTAAGGTTGTTGGTCAAGTGGTCACCAAAGGGTGTCAGGTTAATAGATCTGGCAACAGAGCCCACAGGTCGCAGTATCAGTGTTTTGTCCACCAATGATGAAAAAAAATTCCCGTCACTGATCTTATGTATACTATCAAGGTAAAAAGCCTACTATATGTCTATACACCAAACAATGTGGAACATCGCATCTCATTGTTTCAGCATAAAATATGTGTGCTGAAGGAAAATAGCTACACAGGTCATTCAAATAAACTACAAATGTATAACATATTAATTCCTACCGAAAATCTCATTCAATTACTTCTAATAACTGTGAAACGGTAAAATTGTGTTCTTTTCGTTATTTGTCTTTGCTGCAAGCCATTTTGAGTCAAGTGCGAGTGATGTGTCAAGCGATCTGGTGAGTCGGATATGTGTGTACAATAGACTGTTCATTTCATGCCGAAATTCGGTTGCAACTAATATCTTATAGTTTATCTGAATGACATGTGTTTCGGAGAAGAAGATTTTTCAAATTTTCCAATATCAAATAGAATAAACCCCAGGGCAGGGCCAATTTTGACCCCGGGGCCATAATTTGAACAAACTTGGTAGAGGTCCACTAGACAATGCCACATACAAAATATCTAAGCTCTAGGCCTTGCGGTTTCGGAGAAGAAGATTTTTTAAATTTTCCTATATAAGTCTATATAAATCAAGTGACCCCCGGGGCGGGGCCAATTTTGAGCCTAGGACAATAATTTGAACAAATTTTGTAGAGTTCCAATAGACAATGCTACATACCAAATATCTCAGATCTAGGCCCTGTGGTTTCGGACAAGAAGATTTTTTAAGTTTTTTCTATTTGTTGCCATAGCAACCAGAGTTTTTAATGAAATTTAATTTTTTGAACAACTTTGAAAGGGGACCACCCAAGGATCATTTCAGCAAAGTTTGGTTGCAATCGGCATAGCGGCGTAGGAGGAGATGTTGTTTTAAGTAAATATGGAAGCCACTTCACGACGAACGCTGGACGCAGGGCGATCACAAAAGCTCACCCTGAGCACATTCGTGCTCTGGTGAGCTAAAAACTATGGTTTATATGGATTATGAACAGCAGCCAATTGTGCTATTGTTTAGTATTGACCCAATTTCTGCAATAGAAACTTGATGCGCGGACATAATTACCCAGATAATTTAATATCAACAACAGTAAGTGCACTTCAGTTGACTCAGCTCAAGCTTATTGAACACCACGCTCACATTGTTTATTTTATCAGTTACTCAATCATCATCTATACCATCATGTATTATTCATATAATAGGATGATAACAGTTACCATACTAGCATGGAGTGAGGTTTTTTATTCATTTAATGAATACGAATGTTTCACTTACAAAAAACAAACACTACATACTAGATCATGTTGGGCTCATGATGAACTTGATATTATATGGCTATAAGCAGGGTTTTAAGTCAATTTCTGTTTCTTTACTTAATTCACGAAAGGCTCATGTTCAGAGTGTAAGGAAACTAGTTTAAACTCTGTGAAGTTTTGTAACAGACCATAATGGCATTCCAAAGCTGTATGTTCCAGGTGACTGCATTAAAAAATGTCCTCAATTTTTTTATGTGTTCCAATGTGTTAAATGGGTTAGGGAAGGTGTGCTTTTCTTATGTATTTTTTTCTAAAAGAATCCTTTTTGCATTTATATCCAAAAATGGTTCAGGTCTACAAGGCAGTTAATAATCAGACAACCTTGTAAGGTGGAATTCAAACCTTAGTAAACTTCAAGCATCTGATGGTTCCACTTGGTTCCAATAGTGAAATGGATGAACTTTCAAGCAATATATGTACATATACCTCGATCACTTGTACTTACAATACTATTTCCTCCAGAGGGTCCTTCCAACAGCCACAGAGCTATCAGACATGGTTCATAAGATGTGCTAATCATAAACATACAGACAACAAATCTAATAACAGAATGACTGATATACAATGTACTGGTTTACAACAATAAGATGTTCATGGGCTTAATTGGTTGTGAAATGTCTGGACAATATAAGAAGTACAAACACTACAGACATATTATCTTTCTTAGTAATAGCCAATTAAAGTAAGAATTAAGGCTGTGTCTGATATAAAAGAAAGAAAAGTTTTTTTTGTTTAAATAAAGACTGATAGACAGTTGTAGACAGTTCAGTACTGCAACAATAAACGATATGGCTCATAGCAAATTTCAGTAATTAAGACAAATGGACTGTAAATGTCAGTCTGTTTAGACCAAGGTGGATTCTAATTGTCTGGCTTGTGACACGTTATTTGAGGTTATTAAAATAAAAAGTCCAATTAATGACAAATTTAGACAAAGGTGCTTAAGACAAGGGATACTTAAGGTCTAGCAAGATCTAAAATGTTGAGCTTCAAATATTATTACATGTTCCACTGTATGGATTTGTAGAATATTTTACAGTAAATTATTGAAGTTCATGCAGACAATCCTACCATGAGATCTTTAAAAAATCCAATGTGTACAACAGATAGCTAATACAGACAGAGAAATCCTCTGCAATAGTTCCTTGTAATGAGAATACACTATTATCCTTCCAGGGAAAATAAGAATCCAGGAATTCAAGGGTTTAGAAAATTTTGATAAACGAGCTAGTTTTCCTAACATTGGCCCTGTCAACATACAGACGCTGGTGTCTGAATTGCACAGTATGCATCAGTGTGTTATAAATGAATCCTTTTAGGTATGGACTCACCATAGAGACTGCAGAAGAAAAGACAGCTATTCTCAATCATTAAATGCAGGGAAATACATTAGACAAAGAGTTCTCTCTTTTAAAGACAATTCTGAAGACCCAACATAATTTCTGGGAGCCCATGGAGCCTTAGCATTAAAAGGTCATCATTTTAATGTCTCAGTCCCTCTTTTGTGCTTAGACTTAAAATTGATTATGTGCAATTTAAAAGTGATCTATTACTTGCTTCATTACATCAGTATATTCCTCTCTGTCAATTGTATCACATTTTGCATTGCTCCTTATTTTCACAGAGGGCATAAAACTTTGTCATTATCAATGTATCAGTGTTGATTTGTTCATGAATTTAGATATCGATGCAGATTTTAAAATTGTAGTTTAAATTACAAATATTTGATAACATAATTACATTAAAACCCCTCAATACTTGATCCCTCCTGGACAGGGTCAAAAGTCCAGTTTTAAGATAATTCCAGTTTTCACAGAGCTTTTGATAAAAGAATCCAAAAAAATGGTATCGTGGAAAATTGTCTGATTTTCTGGGAATTCTGGTTTTCGTTTTTTTTACTGTATTTGATAATTCTCATTGTATAAAACGTATAAGAAAGTTATGTGGATCAAATATATTTATTATATATTTTCATACATCATTGCCAAACTGTATAGTCCACTTGATTGATAATCTGACAGTGTAAGCTCGAAGTCTTTAAGTTAGCAAGAGCCATCCAGTTGAAATAGAGGAGGACTGTAGATTGACAGGTACCAGTACATCTAACACCAAAACAAATCACATGTTTCTTGGTGACAATTTATTCCCTGATTTAACACTTGAAATGGTAAAAAAGGCAGTTTGCTAGTAACAGATGAGGGAGAAAACATGTTAAGCAACCTGGGAGAAATTGCACAGTTCTGAGATAACTATGTAACTGAGATTCTGTTTCAAATTCAAAACAAATAAACGGATGGTTAGTCTGGACCTCCACATCAAAATCACTACAGAGGAATTTATCTAAACTTTTGTTGCACATGCAGCAAATATTTTCTGCTGGGTAACATTGTCAATGCAGCCTTTTGATTTCATAATGTTTTATTTGACTGAAGAAATATGACCCTAATAAAAAGAACAATGAATTTCCTAGACAAAGAACATAAACGAGAAGTAATCTTGGATTTCTTCTTTAAGAGAAATTGTAATGATTAAATTTATCATTGCTCTAAATAAAATTCTGTAAAATGTCAATATAAAAACCATTAATATTTCTTTGTAAAAAAAATTGAATAATCAAATCCTACCAATACTAGATTCAATACTAGAATGTGGCCTATGTAACATTTTTTATCAGGATGTGCGAAGTTTCAGATCAAACAAATTTGTTATTTTGACTTAACTGATCCCGAAACTAAAGTGATCATCTACTCCATCAAAAATACAAGCCGTTGACGTTTCATGAATCTCATGAATCTGGTCATATGGTTCTACAGTTCACAAGGTACTCTATATGTAGTCCCTGTTTCCACCCTAAAATTAAAATCAGGGGAAACTATCACCTCGATGTATCAGACGTTGCAATATCTGCTGGAATGCATTTAAAATATTTAAATAAAGTCTCCAAAAATAATATACTCCGTTGTCTGAGGGTATGTTGTCATAAAAACCTGGTATAACGGTCCCAAACATAGATTTTCAACTGTAAAGTGACCATCTATATCGAACCATAAAGTGACCGTCTATGTCGAACCAATTAAGTCATCATTTCTCACCTGATCGGACATTTTTTGTATTGAGCTCTGAAATCGATATTTAATTAATGACAATTGCGTAAACAAGTCAGTGTCCACGCTCGCGATTATAAAATTAGTCTGTGTGAATATGTTTATAATGTTTTGTTTATTTGCGATATGTTGCTAAAATAAATACATCGAAACGTATAAATACCGTGTTCCGTATCTTATAACACGATTAAATGACTAAATAAATTATAGGTGATTGACATTGACGAGACGACAACGATATGAAACAGCTACTAGTATTCGGTGAATGTCACGTGATCATTGAGACTATTAGCGAGTCCGATTAACAACTTGAATAATACACAGTCTGTATGTACACATGAACACCACTTAAAAAGTAGTTTTGCTTCATCCTCAGTAATATAACACAATGCTTGATAGTGTACTAAATTCAACGCCATGTTTGTTTATTATAGTAGGATTGGATTCGGTTCGTTTATTGACAGATGGGCAGATTCATTCCTGTCGATGTTTATCGAGCTCGCTCCATTCTTAGACTATAAATAGCGACTGTGTCATCAAGCTAACACTAGTTGGTATGAGTAACACGTGACCTCGCTCTATTTCTGTTTTGTTTATATCACGTGATGACCATTGCGGATATTTCGGGCACTGTCAGTAATCTGCTTCAGTGCAAGAAGTTGCGATTTTGCATTGCCACTTAAAAATAAGCATTCCATAGTGTTACAAAAACATGAACAACCTTGGTGAAAATTCCCTAAAACACCTCTTACCATTTTGTCGATGCGCAATAAAGATGGCGGAATGTATTTATGTCACGTGACCATTCCGAGAACGAGATCGCATTTTTTTTCACGTTTGCTTAAATAAATAATATTTGGAACATTCATGAATTAATAAATTGCAAAAAAATGAAACAAACAACAAAATTAATAATAATAATGATCACTGGAACGATTTTTGTTTAACTATTTATGTCACGTGATCATTGTTGCGGATGTTTCGGGCACTATCAGTAATCTACTTCGGTGCAAGAAGTTGCGATTTTGCATTGCCACTTAAAAACGGATGTTTCGGGCACTATCAGTAATCTGCTTCGGTGCAAGAAGTTGCGATTTTGCATTGCCACTTAAAAATAAGCATTCCAGAGTGCTGACAATGCCAAAATTGCTGTATTCAAACTCATGGACAGTATTTGTAGTTTAAACCATACACTAACTCCTCTAACTACTGTATAAGTGGTTAAGTTAGCGACGTGGAAATGTTAGCGAATTTCGCGAATGGACAAAATTCGCTAATATTTCACCTCACGTAAATATCTGCCGATTGCGGGAAGAATTCTACCATAACACTGGTAGACGATAATTCCCGGTGTAGCACTCTATTTTTTTGCCCCGGCCAGTTTTTCCCCGGGGAAAGATTGGCCTAGGCCCTTTTTTCCCCCGGGGAAAGATTAGCCTAGTCCATTTCTTCCCCCCCTGAGCAACTTTTTCCCCCCTAATAATAACAGTATTGCATTATGATTCTACTAGGCCATTTCTTCCCACCAGGCCACTTTTTCCCCCATTATAATAATAGTACTGCATTATGATTCTTGGTCATTTTTTACCCTCTATGCCACGTTTTCCCCCTGTCTTAAAAAATAAAGCTAACCATAATAAAAATTGGTTACATTTTTGGTCACTTATTGCCCACTTGGCGATCAGAAATATGAAGATAGAGTATATTACCCTCATGAAACAGAATGCCTGAAGTTTGTCTGAATTGAGCTGAATGAATGCTGAATGAATGCTGAATACAGTCTTACAGAAATATTGATGACTGAATTATTGCTGAACAACAATATCAATCATCTGAATACTGTCTGAATGAAAGCTGAACAGTGCTGACAAAGTTCAGACCGGTTTCAGTCCAGGAATATGTCTGAAGAAATACTGAAAAAAGTCTGACAGATTCAGCCTCAAGGTTCAGTCTTTTTTCAGCTTCAACAAATGTCTGAAGAATTACTGAAAAAAGTCTGACAGGGAAATTCAGAAATACGAACATTAAAAGACATAAGTATTAACTTAGAAATATGCACATACAGACATAAGAATGTTCATATATATGAATATTCAGAAGTAAATATAAACTCAAAAATATGAACTA
Source organism: Lutraria lutraria (assembly GCA_964023205.1). Taxonomy (NCBI): domain Eukaryota; kingdom Metazoa; phylum Mollusca; class Bivalvia; order Venerida; family Mactridae; genus Lutraria; species Lutraria lutraria. The sequence goes on from OZ026835.1 coordinate 41,816,797, forward strand.
TAGAAGTAAATACTAGTATAAACTCAGAAATATGAACATACAGACATAAGAATAAACGCATAAATATGAACTTACAGACGTAAGAATAAACTCAGAAAAATGAGCATACAGAAGTATGAACATACAGAAGTGAATATAAATTCAAGATTAAGTATAAACTCAGAAATATGAACAAATAGACGTAAAGTGAAAGATATTGGTATACAAAATGAAAAAAATCAGGGGGGAAAAAGTGGCCTAGAGGGGGAAGAAATGGCCTAGGCCACTTTTTCCCTGGGGGAAAAAAAGGCCTAGGCCAATTTTTCCCCGGGGAAAAAATGGCCAGGGGGAAAGAATGGCCTGTTACACCGGGTCTAATATATGATCATTACAACATTTATTTAACTGCACAACTAGAGATAAATGAAAACAAAATCTTTTGTTCAAGCATTGATAATAAGAAATAAATAATTTTATTTCACATTGTTCTTGTATTAAAATAACAAGCTACAACTATTACGACGTAGGCTACTTCTTGTACGAACATCAATAAAAACGTCAAATATGACCAGCGCGGCTTGGTTGAACCTACAAGAAGGTAAAAATGTTTTAATGCATCTAAATGTTCAATTCTGCATAATTATACTTACTTAATTTTGTTGACAACGAACACGTTAAGCTATAAAAATATTTCACACCCTTTACAATTTCACCTTTACAGTTTGCATATGTTTACTTCAAACACATGCATTGTTTGTTAAACATGCTTATAATTGTTCATTGTACACGGGAGTGGGTATTTTTACGCATGAATTAATTGGAAAACGTAATGTAAATGGGACATAGTATGTTTTTAATGCACGTCATACTTCTGATTGTCATTTTTTACGACGTGCTATTAATATGAAAATTACCAGATGGAATTTCGCTAACATTTCCGCACGCAGTATATCCAGGGGTGTAGCTTTCTAGTTGGTCAGGGGGCTTGCCTCCACCCAAAAACAAATGTCTCTGTAGACTGCTGTAGGCGCATTCTGGAGCATTTATTTTCTGGCATGCTTTAGCGTAGCAATATTAATGAAGTTCTTGCAGTTTTTTCCCTATTAGATTTATTCATTTGAGTTTTTCATTAATCAAATGATTTTCCACTAAGTTGCAAAAGTTTACTAAGTACTACATGTACGTTGACATTTATAGAGGCCACAAATGAATTCAAAATTAACTCATCTATGATTCAGGCTTTAGAAGGAGTTTCCTACCATAAAATATGTCTTGCGATTTACTTATGCGTGTTGCTTTAAGATATAACTTAGTGTTTTGCTTTTAAAACAATATGATAATTGAAATAAAGAGATGATGCATAACAACAACACTGTACATTGTGTTAGTAAACACTTAACAGATCATTTAAACTTTATCAACAGCTCTTGGTACTCTGATCTTCTATTCTACTGGCCCCTACCGCCTTCATTTTATTGCGTTTTTTTTTTTTTTTCATTTTCAGCAAAAAAGTGTAGGCATGCACGTGCCTACAGTATCTAAAGGAAGCTATGCCTGTGATCTCTGTTTCAATTACCAAATGGGCAGTTAAACTAATCAGTTTTCCTAAATGTTCTCCACAAGTTACTGCAAACTTTTCCTCATGAAACACAAGCATCAACAGTGACAATATCTAAACAATTCTGAATTATATAAAAGATACATGTAAAACTGTATCCATGAACTGTTTACTATAAATATACAAAGTTAAATGAAATGTACAATTCCAAAATTGGAAATCTGTCTCTTGGGATATGTTATTCATTTTGTGATGCCATGCATACTATCATCTTCATGAAAAACCTATAGACATTATTCTGCATAATATACATTGTACGGCATTAATATAATTATGTTAGTAGATTGCCCATTGATCTGTCTGGTTGCTGGTAAAAAAACAAAGCCACGCTGCATCAAAGACTTGTTTTTACATAGTTGACAATATTGAGCAATAAGGCCTCAATATCATATCATAGACATGTCCTTGCTTAAGATAGTACTTTGTAAATATGGTACAAGAGATAGAATGATTTTATGCATCAAAGTGCAATCTTAACTAAGACACATTAATAAAACTAAATCATGACTTTTTATTTGCGACATGAAAATCAGCCATATCTTCAAACTTTGTGTTACACTATTATTGCAATTTATTTATTTCATCAGACTTAATGCCATTTTCAACATTATTTTAGATATTTAGTAGCGGGTAGTTATCCTAACCAGCTTCCCTGGACTTCATATAGGCCTTAACCAGTACTAAACCACATTCTATCCTCAAGTTCCTACCAAGCTACCTCCACATAATTCAGAGGCGGAGGACAATTCAACATAGGATGCAGTAAGTAATTTGTCACGGACAGTCTTACCTCGCCGGTGGTTCAAACTCACAACCTCTCGATCAGTAGACAAAGACTCTAACTCTGTTACTGCAAACCTTACACATGTCTGTTCTAATTTCATGGTAAATTTAATAAGGAAGTCAAAATTTAAGTCAGACTGGCAATACATAAAACACTGATAATATAAAACGGGCTGGAATTTGTAGTAGACAATGAGCTAAGCATTGGGGGGAAATTACATGTTATACAATGGTTTACAAATCCAGACATAATTACCATTTCAAATATTTACAGGAAGATTTTATATGATTCATTTATCTTTACAGAAATCATTCACCATCGTAAACCTTGTTTGTGAATATTCCTGAGACACAAACAGTTTTTGTCAACTAATTACTATGTAGAGAACAATTTTCCCTCAAACACAATCAAAGATCTTAAAGCAAATTGACCAACTGCTTTGCATGCTTTAAATGATTAACCCACAGAAAAACATTGAACCCTTGAACACAGTATAATTACCAACAAACTAGGAAGAATATTTATAGTTTACTGGCACCAGTTCTTCTCCGCTTTAAGTGTCTCCAATGGCAACAGGATATTTGTAGCTCTGTATACATGTATATTCAACTGAATAATGACAGAGAGCAAAAAATAAGCAAATAGAATCTTAAAGACAGAGTTGAGATTTTCATTCCAAATAAGGAAATTACAGGTTCCTATTGATAAGAAAGGAAGCAAGACTTCACACTGCATGGGATTCACTTTATTGTTTGTTTATTTATTTTGGGTTTTCAACAATTTTTCAGATAAATATGGTGGCCGCTTCACCTAATAAGTTTTCCTGGTCAAATTTTCATGGAAGGGTATCCCCTGCCACAAGCAGGAATCAAACCCGGATTGCCTAGTGTACTAAGCCACTAACCACTGAATTATGGCCACAGCCAAGATATGCATTAAAGGGAATCTACTTCAGTAGATTATGATAACGAATACTTAAAAAAAAAGCTCTTAAATGAGCTTTGTTTTATCGATAGTGACCTCATTCTGTTGAAAGTCTTTGATTATGAAAAATAAACAACTCAATTTGAACTTAATTGTAGCATGTTTCTCTAAATGTTTCAAGACAAAAGCAAGTGTATAAACACACCTTTCAAATCCTAGGTACACACAAAGGGGTTTGTCAAAAAAAAAAAAATTCCATGTAACCCATATATATATATGGGTTACATGGAAAAAAAAAATTTTTTGATTTTTTTTTGTGACAAACCCCTTTGGGTACACATTGATTTTATTTATAAATTGTCCTTATATAGAAATTTCTTAAATTCAAAAAAATTCTCTTCAACAGAAGCTTACATTCTATAATAACATTATTATCAGTAATAATCATAATTATTACACAATACAGAGCTTTGTTACCATATCTGATACACATTCACTGTACCTTTAAGTCTTTTCACACAGACTTTTCAATTGCGGTCATCAACAATTGTGATGACCAACCTCCTAACTAAGTCTGAGGACCATAGGCCAAACCATAGTTATTGGTCAGACAAGGTTTGTTTATGGACGGTAGTATGAATGAATGGACTGACTGCTTGTGCAATGCTATATATTTTTCTTGCTTCTTCAAATGTGGCATAAACACAAGTCATGCTCATCCAATGACATTTAATGGCTTCAAGTCTATTTAATGTCCTTTTTAAATGCATTGTTTAAATGCATCATTTCAATTTAGCTTAAATCAAACTAACAAATTGCTTTAACTTAGTACCATCAAGTACATGTGCAAACAATGCAAAATTTGGCTCACAAATCCTAATAAGGCATAAAAATTGGGCGAACAACTAACTCATTGCAACGGAAAAGCTTGACACTAATTTCTTAGAGCACCAAACCTGTGTGCATTAATTCTAACACCATCAAAAAGGAGTGAAAAATCCTTAAGTCAAAAAAAGCTGTGTCAGTAACAACTCTAGACAGTAAAACATACCATCATGGCTTTGGGCACAATAACATCAGGCATCTTAACAGTGTCACAAATCCTTGTATCATCAAAAGCTTGAGTAAAATTGCCATGAGCTACCTTTTTGCTCAGGCTTTTTTTCTAATGACGCACCATCAGCCAGGGTCATTGGATGACATATCAAGCCTTGAGGATAGAGAAAGATACCAGGGGTAGTTAGAACTACCAACCTTCCATAAGCCTGTTGGATAGCTTCCTCATTTTGATTCTCTGGTCCAGTGTGGATACCACTTGATCACGGTGGCCTCCTCATGACCCATATAAGTAAAGGTTCTGCATAAAGCATTGGCAAAGGACCAACCAGTGATCACTGTTCCATCAATTTGGTATTTCTGGCAAGACATATTTCACTATTTTGTATTTGGGCATTCAACTGAACTTGAATGCAAGTCACTTGTATATTGTACATGACATAAAATATCAATACACCAGAGCCTCCAACAACTGAAGGTTTTATCACAATCAGAATCGTACAGTCCCTTGTGTAAGTTAAACCCCTACAATAATCACTGACACAAATCTAGAACATGAAATATTAACAATTGAAAAAAGCAATCAATTTCAGATTAAGCAAATAATAATTTCTAAGTTCAATGAATGAATTGCATGCAAATTCTCATCAAGTGGTATTTGGACAGGAGTACATGCACACAATATGCTGTATAAAAGTACATGGCAGAAAACAAGAATTAGTTGGTGAAATTGCTATTGAAAATAATTTTTCTTTTTCACCTTACAAAGTTGTGGCAACCATCACAGCCATCAATTAATGCTATTGTTTGTTGCGTTATAAGGGTAATACTATATGCTACATTTTGTTAATCAAAGTAGACATTTTCCACTGGAAAGTGTTAAAAGAAGATGCCATTTTAATCGGGAAACAAATCAAGGCAACAGAGACTACTTGTTGAAGGTGCGTCTTGTTAACACTTGGGAAGGTAAAATGAGTTGTAAGTAGCATGTCTATTCTATAATTCAAGTGTTCTTGCAATCAATATTTGGGACAATAAGGAAAAATATTTCTTGCCGAATTATCCACAATCTATGGATATGTGAGCAAACAAAGAAGCAATTTTATTAGACCATTACCATTGTACAACTGCTGCCCTTGACATTGCAATGGACCACCTCCACTGTACTTTTAATGCCCTCAACACTGTAATGTACCATCACTACCAATGTACAACAGTTAATGCTGTCCCCGACATTGCAATGGATCACCATTACCATCATTCTACTGCTGCCCTAAACATTGTAATGGATCATCATTACTATTGTACAACTGCTGCCCTCAACATTGCAATGGACCATCATTACCTTGTTCTACTGCTGCCCTCAACATTGTAATGGACCATCTATAGGGTTCTATTGCCACCCTCAACATTGTAATGGACCATTTCTAACATTCTACTGCTGCCCTCAACATTGTAATGGACCATCTCTAGCATTCTACTGCCAACCTCAACATTGTAATGGACCATCTCTAGCATTCTACTGCTACCCTCAACATTGTAATGGACCATCTCTAGTATTCACTGCTGCATGTTCTACGTTTTTCACCAGGATTTCTGCTGATTTTTTTCTGCATCTTATACACAGGTGTGACCAATAAACAAGTGATAACAGTATGCAAATATTTGGGTATTGATGGTAATGTGTGCTGTCAGCAACTATTCAGTGTTATAACGCAAATGGCTTCAGAAACCAATAGGTGCACAATCTAGATAATAATTAGCAACCAAGGCTGGAAAGGTCAAGTACCAAGCAGTGCATTTGGAAATGGCCATGTCTATAAACCTATTGACTTATATGTATACAAGTTTGCTTGGAAGAAAAACAAAAGGCCATATACACTGTAGGGTCATTCACTGTAAACTAATTACCAGTAATCAGAGACTGGCCAGACAACCATGTACTGACAAGGAATGGTTCAATATTACATGTATAACATCCTCATTAAAGCTTGGCAGTGACACATGAGAAGTTCCAGGCCATTCCTTATGGGGGAAATATAATCCTCATCACAACAGGAATAAACACCAGTTACATACACATCCATCTTATTGGCTAATAAATTGTTGAGGAGATTAAGATAGTTTACACCATCATTTTTCATGGAAAGCCATAATAAATTATCAGATTACTTGAATTAAAATGATTTACCAATGTTTTGCAGTAATTGTGCACAGCTTCTCAATCCCTTTTGATAAATGTTTTCTACTATACATTCAAAGCTAGTACCTACTTAAATCAGGCTTGTGAAATCATGACATAAACTACCGTATTTCCCCCGAATAAACGCCCCTGGGGGCGATGCATTTTCCAAAAGGGGGGCATTTATTGTGACCCTATTTTACCCAAAAAAAATCTGGAATACCGTATCCAAAGATTTTCCGGAGGTCAAATGAATGAATTTGCAACACTTGCCATCAAAAATATCGCTGTGTTAATGCAATATTAATCAACTGTCATTCCCAGCGCGCTTTACTACGATAAATATTGTAGTCAGTTGCACTTGTTAAACTACATGTCAAAAATCAATAACACGCTGTCGCTGCAGAGTAACCGTTTTATCTTTATCCGCGCGTCTGACGTAATCTCCTCTGACGTAATCTCGCCAATGTGTAATCGAGTTTTTATGTACATGTCAATTAAGTTTAGCTTTCATGGAGTCGAGGGGTAAAAAATCCAACACGTTAAAGTCGTTAAATTTGCGGAAGAAATAGGCAAACACTATGAAAGTGATGGACATTAACTTTTTTACAGATGGATTTTTATACCGGTAACTGTCTTTGAAAGGGATGGAAATATTTTTGTTAATTAATACCAAATCAGGGCCCACGCTGTCGATCGCCACTTGGCGAAAGTCCGACCAAAGTGGCTCCAAAAATTTACGAGTGGCGAAAGTGTATAAATTGCAATTTTAACCTCCGGAATAGTTGAATAGACTGGTTTATATGTGTCCTCGGACATTTTGTCAATGGCGTTAAGTCATTCAAAAATCAATTGTGGAAGTCGCGTGTCAGATATGATTGTTAATCCTGATTGCGATTCGCATCACCAACTTCGCACCTCTAACAAATGAGATTGCCGTGAGGCATATATTGCACTCTGTCTTACCCTTATTTTTCACAGTTAGTGCTTGTTTATGTTGATCTGTCCAAATTAAGCACGTAAATAACGGATTAATGAAAATGCGCGTTCTAGTTATAGATCGACCAGATGACCTAAGTAATCATTTTCAGAAAACCTACTTTCGCTTTAGGTATCGTAAGGATAAAGTCGAAACACCCCCGAATAAAACTGATTAATAAACATCACGAATGGTCCATAGATCTACTGTATTACTGTACGAAAGTGACAGAACTAAGATTGTTTATCACGCAGTTTCGCTTGTTTTTAGTTATTGTTCACATGTTAATTTGGATTAATACAGTTATTCAAAGTGGATTTAATTGTGTTTTATCTTTAATAAAAACAGATTTTACGTCATAAGTCCCGGACAGACAAAAAAGGGTGGGGGCGCTTATTAGGGGGGAGCGTTTAAACAGGGGAATACGGTAATAAGATCTGAACCAACAACTTCTAGTTCCAGAGTCCAGAACTTTCCTTCTTAGGTCATGATACCTCCCTTATATAACTCTGCCATGGCCGGTCCCAAGCCCAGCTGAGAAAGGAGGAGAGTTGGGCTTAGGGCTACCTACCCTACCATAAAAACCCACACTTGCTATGGAAATAGTGTCCCTTGTATAAAAGAACACCAAAAGTAGCAACAAAAAGCAGAGCTTAGATGGACCACAAACAGAAATTCTGTGTAACCAATGTATTTTGTTCTAATTAAAATATACATGAACTAGTTCTAACAGAGCAGACATGAACTAGTTCCAACAGAGGCAATCTTAAGTCAGCATAAATCATGCCATCATGAATATAAAATTCACAAGAATAGTCTGTATTGAAAGGCACAATTAAACATTGCAATTTATGATGCTCAATATATTACATTCCGTTGTCATTTTTACTAATTTGTAGATCATTAATTTTGATATGTTTTTTATCTAAATTACAGCGAGCATATAGAAATATAGGATGTAGGATTCAAACAAGAAACTGGAATCCCTAGACGAGAAAATAGCATTCAATAATCTAACAGATTAAAGGCATCTGTGAGTAGATTACGTTTTATCCTGTAGAATATCACTGTCACTAGTACAATGCTTATTTCTACTGGAACATTTTCTCTGTGAATAGACCCTGGTCTCAATACATGCCATCATACAATGAAAGAAACTTGCAATATGAACATGCTGTCATGCAATTTCCATACCAATTATAGAATGTCTAGTCTGTCAGCAGAAAATTACACGGAACGCTACCAGAACAAGGCTTTCTGTCATCAACAGGGGTTGGGATATGTTTTTAGCTTCCTGTACCTAGAGGCTGCAGCACAGAACATCATGCATATCTAGAAATATGCAAAGCAGTCTAGATTAAATTCAGGCCTATATACTAGTATATAATAACAGGAAGACAAATATAAAGTCAAACCTGCATTAGCAGCCACCTATGAAATAAAGGCAACCTTGTGAATGATGGTCTTTCCCAAGAGTGGCTTGACTGTATGTAACTATGGAAACACTAGACCTTCTTCATGTCTAAAACAGTTGCAAGAATATGATTAATGCTACAAGAAGAACACTAAGGGTCAACCATACTGATACTTGTAAGACTTTTCCACACATATTTTTCTGATCATGTGAAACTTTTATATCAATTAACAAAACAATATCATTAAATCTAAGTCTTAATTTGAAGAAAAAATTTACGGACAAATCAGTTGAATGGACAGAAATTAATAAAGAGTCACAGGGATGAAGGGGACTTGAGTTTGTACATACAATGTAGATATGTTTACAGCAGACTTGACTTATTATATATTGGTCATTCTGAAAATTTGTTCTATTCCATAAAGTCAAAAAGTTTGCTTGAGAAAATCGTCTCATCGCCTCTTAGTGGAGAGCAGCAGATGGCATAAGCCCACAAAAAATCTATTACAATTTGTCAATAAAATCTCCAGAAATTGAAAAGAACCAATGAAAAGAACAGTACCAATGCTATCCATTTGCCTGCATGTATACATTCAACAGCTCCACAGACATTTGACAATTTGATTATCAGGTTTTCAAAAAAATCTGATTAAAAAGGAAATAATTTGTTGGTCCAGTTAAGACGGACTTTTTTCTGAAAACTCTGAAGACAGAAGCAAATAGAGCTATGCTTCAAACAAGAGCAAAGAAGAAGATAAAATATTGGCTTTGCTGAAAAAACTGTCACAAATCCATGATAAGCCAGATTTTCTGCAATATCCTGTAATGGCTGAAGACAAGTCAAAAGATTGAGTAGCATGAAAAGTTTCCCTGGATTCCATTAAGAGTTAATCAAATTTGCAATCTGTAAGAATTGCAGGAACTGTTTGAACAACAATATATCCAAGCCAATATCAAAACAAAAGAATCAGATCGGCTCGGAATTGTACATGTCAATTGTAATGGAGGGCTTACTTTACTTTAAGTTTCTTTAGGGCACTTTTATACAGGTTTTATCGAATGTCTTAAGCACGATCATAAATTATGACAGAATGAGCAATCAAGGTAGAATTTTTCTGCTTTATTGCATCAAATGGCTTTAAATATTCCTGATGACAAATTAAAAATGTTACTATAGCATATGGCACAGGTAGTTAATCTTACAAGAAACAATGGATATTCATATTTTGTCAATTTCAATCTGCAAACAAAACCTACAGCCTGTGTACATCTGTAATAACAGCTGGTGAGACAATATCAAGATGTCTGTGACTAATGTTTTATATTACTGCACATAATTGGAACCCAAGGTATAAATGTATGTAATAATCAGAAGGCTTTTATGACATTGGTCACTGACTGAAATAGAACAAGGAATAATGTCTCATTACAGCAACAATGGATTGCTGTAAACTGACAGTGTCTAGGATTATTGAGGTGGTTTAGGTGAATAGTCTAAGAATGAAGCACATTCATCCTATCAGATGTTAGCGATTTGAGACTGGCGACCTTGAAGCTGAATTTCGTAACCTCAAATCCTGGTCTAGAGGAGAAAAACCAATTAAATTTGCTGATAAAACACAATACTTTTGAAACTGACCAGACAATGATTCTTTTGCTTTATTTCAAAGTCTTTTAGCTTGAAGCAACAGATTGTTAATAAATCACAGGCTTTAAGACAATTCAGATGCTATCGAATTAAACAGTAAATAGCTTAATGTGACCGGATACCTCTTGCGGAAGAAAATCAAAGACAATAATTTGGTCCATAAGCAATGAGACTTATATTGTCTATTGCTTTTATTATTATCTGCTAACAAAGCAAATACAAATACACAATAGAGCATAGGTAAACATTTAAACCACCAGACTTATTTCATAATCTTTATGCATAAGCGCCCATCCTTAAATCAATATCATATATTGTACATGCATTATCTCTGATGCATTTCTTGTGTATTCTTGAAATAAATACGGCTGAGATCAACAAGGCTGGTCTTGATTTTCTGTCAACTTCAAACAGAGCACAAAATGTTGTAAAGTTCTTATCTCCAAAATGAGTTTCAGTACAGTCGAGAATTATCTAGAAGCAGCAAAATAGTCGATTTCATTTGAGAATTTCTTCGATCATGAGTTTGACTAGCTTGATGCGCTTGCAAATGTCATTTCCTGAAACTTGATAAGTGAAAGTTTAATATTATAATAAATGTCATAAACAATAGTCTGTAAATCAAAGTACTAGAAGTACTCATGGAAACTGAACTTACATAGACTTAATTGCACAGCAACATGGAACTAGTTTAACAATTGCATGGCAGATGTAGAAAAACATGGTACATTTTTTGTACATAGGTCTGCATCAAAACGCACTGAGCGAGTAACTTTTGTTCAGTTTCCAAAAAATATCCTACAGGGGCACAAATTAACCCTTTTGTGGTATATTTACAAATTATAGTAAAAGACAACACAGTGTTTCACCTAATATCCCTAAAAAATATAAGGAAGTTAGTTTGGAGATATTGTTCATACAAAAATGAAAATTCAGCCAGAAAACATATTGGTGAGACCAAACAAAAAAGTCCAGTTAGTGGAAAAGGAAACTTTTAATACAAATATTAAAGCAGTGTTTTTGAAACACAACACCACCTCAGGGTGACCTTGACCTTTGAACTGAAAATGCACAGGTAGAGGTTGTCAACCAACATAATATTACGAAGTTTGATGATTGTAGCAGGAAGCAATTTGATTTTATAGGCAAGGTTAAAGTTTGGTACAAACAAACAGACGGACCAAAAACAATATGCCCCCGATCTATTGATACATTTGAAACTGGCAGATGCTCCAAATTGAGTGGGATTGACCTTCGTCAAGTACACAAGATCCATAATCCAACAGACTAACGTGGCACGAACAGGCCTGTGAGGTACAGACGTAATTACTATAAAAATCTTTAAGGAAATTTAACATTGTTTGGATATAAGGACATACCAGTGGATGGAAAGCACAATATTTGTAAGTCACTCAGTGATACACAAAACCTAAATATGAACACCACATTTTTACAGCAGGCAACTTATCATTGGAAAAATTAGACAACAATTAATATTACTGCATCACAATGTCAAAGGAAATGATTATAAAATTTCATTATATTACATGGATGTAACTGGATTCTACATTTGTCTGACATTCAGGCCTGGAGACAGGATTCTGTTAATTTGTATTTATTGTTCAAGACAACACAATGATATTGACAGGAGATTTTTTCATTAGAAAATAATGGGTCTAGATAATTTTCTAGACTGAAATATGACTTTACAATAATTTTTGTTAATGTTTCAATGAAATACAATACATGAATAGGTAACAGGAATAGACAAATATGAGGCATTTACTAATATTGCAACAATCATATCAACTTTCTTAGTATGCTCAAAACAGATACAATGTTACCAAATTGTGGTCCATGGCATTTCATTGAAGTATGTTCACCATTGAGATTCACTGGTAGGTTTTCCTCTGTTTTCCACTAAAGGTAAAGGGGTTTATAGTCTGATATTTATATGCATATTCAGCCAACTTTCAACAGCCACAGAAATTGACTTATTTCCCTTACAGGTACTCATTTAAACACCTGGGTGGAGAGGAGCAAACATGGGATAAATATTTTGCTCAGAAAATTCCAATGGTGCAGACAGGATTTGAACCTGGAAAATCCCAATCCCAAAGCAAGTGTTTTACTGCACTGGACCACCGCTCCCACAATCCGCTAAAGAAATCTAGCAAACAATGGACAAAAGACTATGGTGGTATCATTTAATTCCATAAACTCATCACAAGATTATTGTACCAGGTGTGCCAAAATGTCAATACAATTGGACTTACAGCTATGTGATCTGTAAATTGTAAAACAAAGGACAATAACTCTTGAAGAAAAACTGGCTGAATGTAGTTTTACTTCATAAACATGTCAGAAATGTACTGATAATTACAATTTGTATTTAATAAAAAATGAAATAGTGACATTTCGGTAAATTTTACACCAGATGTGATCGGAGCTCATGTTCTGTGATAGTTTTACTGAGTGAGAGAGCATGCAAGGCATGGATTCTATCAGAAATATCACAAGACTGGTATGAATAACCTTACAGGAAGGAATGTAGAAGTGTCAAGAATCTTCCCAGTTCAAACAGACCCAGACATGATGTTTTATTCTACTCATAACAAATATAATCAGTAGTCTTATTTGCAACAAGGAGAAAAAAGGAAACTTGCAGACACTTTAATGAACTGATCATCAATGCTGAATACCAAGTAACAAATGAATGTATATTTACTTACTTTAACCTTACATTGGAACCCCAATGTACAAGGTTAAAACAATTTGAGACTTGTTTCCAAGCTTAATGAGTGATCGCCCCACATTCTTATCCAATCAGTGACAAGGATTTTTAAAATGTTTGACTTTCCTATCTTAAAAGAATATAAAACCGGCATTCTAACTTCTATGTCTCGAAGAATGACTTGAGTACACATTGCACATGCTCAGTTGCAGAGCATTAAGACGGTCCTTTTAGATTTCTTATTTATGGAGAACACCCAAATATGTACTCAAACCTACACAAAGTCATACCAGATTTTTTAATTTTCTCAATGTACATATTTGTCAAGTTTTTGGAATCCACTTTTTAAAATTCCTCATACGAATTGACCTAAAATCAGCCAAAACTTCAAATTCAAGGGCAAATATCTCAAAAACAAGTTTGTCAACTCCCAATTTTTTAAAAATATTTCTGTTATTATAATTATACTGTGCAATCATGCAAAGTTTAAAAAAATTATGAAATATCTCTATGTGAAAAAAACTGGAAACAGTAGCAAATGTCTTTAAACCAAGTATTTTTGTACAAATATTCATAAAAATAAAAGTACCTGGTAATCATAATCAAGTATGGAGTCAATTTGATCTATTGTCTTAGACAAACTTAATATATCACATAAATGGTATAAATCTGACTTACTGGCAGCTGACATACTTAACACATAATTGTGAGCATGACAATAGAATTTCAGGTATAAGTCTTTCCTTGTTTAATTTATTTAATATGACATGTACAAACAGGATTGATCCTCAATCAATTGGAATTTTCTCGTATAAAAATTGAATGATTTTTGTGTGAGCCAATAGAGAAAGACAAGCACAAAAATGGCATTTTTCAAACCAGATTGATGGACCACTAAAATAATAGAATATTAATTTCAGACAACCATTTACTAAAACTTAAGTTCCATTGACTTGATAAGCAAAACATTGTATTCATGTTTTTTAAAATAGATTTTAAAATGATAGATCATTATAGCTAGTACATTGTATCACTAGAATGTATGAACAAATTATAATAATTATGTAGTTTTCATTTTTTAAGGATCTACTAACCTTAAATTTAGTCTACTTACTTTGATAATGATACCATTATATTTATATATTTCTTTTGTTGATGATTGTTATTGTAAAGCACTTTTGAACATATTCTATACATGAAAAAAATGCTATAAAAATGTGGTATGATAGTAATAATAATCTGGATTATCTGCATGTTTCAGTAAACATTTATAAACTATACAATCCTCTGCGGAATCATTAATGTCTGCAAACAATACAATTCTCTGTGGTATGTACTACAAAGGAGCGCAAAAAAACAACAAGCACACAATACAGCCATCCCTCATTTTACCAAACATTAAACATCATTATACTGTCACTGATTGAATTCCATAAAATAGTCATTAGGAGAAAAACAATATTTTATGTCCCCTTACATTCAGTAGTATCAATCACATTAAGGACAAATAAGAAAACACATTTGTTCGACAGAGACAAGAAAAAATCACATTAACAAGAGAAACACACATTCATCATTCTTACAATTAATTAATAGCAAAAATGAAATGAATTGCAGATTTCAAGTGCAAGATGACATGTAAATCAACAAAGGGAAGTAACTTGTCATTATAAAGTTGGAAATTGTATGTTGTATTATCTCCCTTGAATCTATGATATTGCCTGGTTCTCTTACAATATTTCTCTCCCCTCTCTCTCTTGGGTTGCTCTGAATAACCATAGCAGCCAAATGGAATGTTAAACAACAGATAAACAAACAAAACAAATATCATAAACAAGAGTGCCAGGTCACAAAATATGCCTGTCAAAATTCATTTTTCAATGCATCATGGGGCATAACTCAAAAGTTCCTGGGCCAATTAAGCTGGTTATCAAACTTGACCGTGATATCCTGGCCATTAACATTTCCATCAAGTTTGGTGAGGATCCGAATAAAACTGTTTGAACTAGAGAGCGGACACTACTGTGGATGCTGCCCGCCTGCCTGCCGTGAGTGTTCCCATAATGCTACCGTTTTCAAACGAGGGTATCAAAAGAAGCTATATGGTGAATTGTTACTTAGCAAAGAAAGATTAGTATAACAAATTAAACTTTCCAGAATGTTGACCTATATGTTCAATGATGAATTAGATATGTTTTTGTAGGAGCTCTATTATTGTTTGACCAATAAAGTAATGAAAAAGTGTCAAAATATTTCCAAATACGAAATTTGTTTTCTGTGGAATTTGAGACCACTTACTGCATGGAACAATTAAGAATTTCTATTCAAGAGAGCGTATATTAACTAACATCAATTCAGAGAAAGTTCCACAAATGCATGGCAGATATACCACTATTCTTTAAAACCAAGAAATACAGCCAGTTTGATTCACTGCTATAACATAAACTTCTATTTCATGACAAAGCAAAATCCTACCATTCATTTGATTTCATAATTATTATCTTACAAAATTACCTTACAAGCAATAATATCATGTGCTATTTTATTTTACTCAAAAGTCTCATTCCATATCATATTTCATTCGATAGTATCATTCCATACACTTTATCTAATGGAATTGTTTAATATAACAATAAACTCAAAAGTGCAATTCCAAATTATATTACATTCAATTTAATAGAATCATACTATACTACAGTTTTATTGTCAACAGAATCATACTATAATCTATTCGAAAGAATCATTCCAAACATGCATTTAATAGAATTATACAATATTGCATTTTATTCAACAGAATTATACTACAATTAAACCTGTGTTAGCAGCGACTTCTAATTAAAGGCCACCCTTTGAACAAAGCCCATTGTTTTGAAAACCTTTATTGATAATTTTAAACAAAATGATCCACTGAATAAGGGCAACCTGTCAATAAAGGACATATTTTGTCTTCCCAAGGGTGGCCTTTGTTCACAGGTTTGACTGAATTCATAACATTCTGTACAATAGAATAATTCCATACAATGCATTCAAGAGATGCATTCAATAGAATCATTCCAATAGATTTAATTCCAGTGTATTTTTACCAACAAAACTCATAACTTAAATTATTTTCCAGTATGAAAAAATATCATAACATATTTTTTTCAAATATTGTATATAAAAAAAGTATTTTTATATCATATATTACTATAGGATATATTTGTATTTCTTCAATCCGACAGCGTTATACTAATTACATTTTGTTATTGTACTGCACGCATTCCCGCCTTTTTACATTACGCTTGATATGATAATTATTATGACGTAACGTCCCTTATTTTATTATTTTATTGTTATGTCTTGATTAAGGCGGTTGCGCCGAAACTTTGACTAATGAAGAAATAACACTAGTTTGTAAGTTTGTGTGTTTTGTTGTAAAATCCAAATTACTTCAAATATTGTACAAATCATTGATTATAAAGGAGATGATGATCATGAGGTGACATCACAAAATCAAATATTAATTAAGTTCAATCATGCTGAATCATGACATGGTACAGGTCTGGCTGGAATTTAATCCCAGTCTGTGATCATCAATGGATGCTCAGCTACTGAATTAATTAACCTCAATAGTTCATGCTTTATCTTAATTTAATCAATATCTCCTGCATTCTCAAGATAAGATAAAATATCCAAATTTATTACCCTAATAATTATACTGATCACATTGCCAGGACAATCAGGGGTCATAAAAGGGTTTTGACCTTTTGCACAAAGGTTGACAGGGGATGATAAGATCAAAATGTCACACATGGGAACAATATTAAAGTGACCCTGACATATATGTCGCCACTGTGCAAATAGTTGCGACTGAGTGTGAAAAGCATACATATTGTCCCCAAATCCTTAAGCTTAGAACTGTATTAAAGACTAATCTTTAAATTAGATATTACATTTTGTATATCAATTATATCTTAAAATTAAACAATAAGGCACCCTTAAAAATGTTCGGTTGTGGTTATGCAACCCCAACTTATAATGGCAGGTAAAAAGTTAGATATTTTGTGCTGTTGCTATTATAACTTTTATGCTTGTTTTGAGAATAAAAAAACGGAATTAAGTGCATAAAAAAATTGCACCATTTTTTTTGCATAGGGGATTTTTTGAATGAGTCAGTAACATTTTTAAACTGCAAACCAGCAATTTTTAAGGATGGCCTGATATAGAGAGGGACTAGGTACAGAATGGTTAAGTACATTTTGTATTATCAAGATTCAATAAAACTTTATATATTCGCAACCTCTCATTTGACAGTAGCAATTAAATACTCTTAAGTACGAAAGAGAAAATTCTATAATTATGGTTGATTTAATAGGCTTGACACTAATAATTACATAACTATGCTTTAAACCATTTATCACGGATTCACCAAAAATCCATACGTCTATCTAAGGATAAAAAATGACTTGGATATAATTAATAAATATCATAACATAACATATTTTTTGGTAGCGTGTACTGCTCCATTGACCACATCCAAGTTTCTCAAGGGACAATCGGCCACTAAAAAATAATTAAGAGAAATCTATACAAATCATATTTACAGTCAGAAAGCAATCATAGTTTCTCCATGTCGGAGGAAATACCAAAATGTTCAGCATGAGATAATACACATCAGCTTGTCACCAGGCATCTTGTCTTTCCTGATCAGTGAATAAGAGGCATACTTGCGGATAAAGCAAGTCCCAAGAGATAGGTCCAAAACTTCATTGAGGAAAAACAGGGAAGACGATAGTTTCAATAATTGAGTATCTATAACACATACATCCTCCTATTTCATTTATTAAATACAACAATGAGAATTCATCATATTTCAAATTTATTTTTTTCAAAAGATGCAACAGACATAAGAATGACATGTCTACTGAACAGAAAACATTGTATTTAGTGGGAAAAAATCATTTTCTTGATGTGTGGGTATATAGAAATGACATTCTGTAACAATTTCTGTCCAGAGCTCTCACATACATCTATGTCAACATCTACAACTTTTATAAGGTTCTTATAAAACAAGAAATAAAGCCCTTAAATTGTAAATCTTTTACGATTAAGTGAAACTTTTTTCCCATATAATACTTATAATTAACAAAAAGATCACCGAAAATATTTCATTTATCAAGTGACTATTTCTCCATGGTTAGTGTTTGTTTATTTTCAGTAATTAGGTCACAGAGTCCAATGGCTTAAATGGATACAAAGTGCAAAAGTTGAACATAATCATGACAATTCTGAGCATCAGCTAGAAGGAGACTCAGGTTCACATGTTTTTATTTGAAAGAAATGTATGTGAGGGATAACAAATGAAAATTCTGAACAGAAAATGGTTCAGAAGATCAATGATGTTATGGACATGGTATCAGCTTGGTAACTTAAGTCACAGATTTTGAATTCAAGCTCCCACCAAGAGTTAGGTTCATGCTCAGATTTTTATACAGAGGACTAATACCTACTCAGGTTTTTCAAGGAAGCACACTTGGTGATTCAACCTAACAATGCTGTCATTACAACCAAGCGTTTATGCATCAGTAACAAAATGGTAGAAATAGCTGTACTTCCAGTCATAAAGACTCAGCATGATTTTATCAACAGACAAATAATGTTCGTATCAATCATTACATTCAGACCAATAACCAAATCAGAATAAAGGAAATTACAAATAGCAGCATTGTAAATCTTTCACAAGTGACATTTCAGTTTATATGATTGTGTACTGTTCTGGCAGGTTTTTCAAGATAGGCCAATGGTTTTATGACTGCGAATGTATCCTCTTGCTAGATTTCTGCAGCATTTTCCCTTAGTTTAATAAATAAGCTTTTCATGTCACTAAAAAATAAATGAATGAGAATTTATACATCTCAATATAATAGATTCAATGTGGCATGAGTATGTACTTACGGTAACTGCTTCTCAAACACAGAGTCAGAAATGTTCAGTGCAATCAAACCAATAACTTATTTATGCAAACATACAAACAAACAAGAAGAGGAACATCACTTTAAACAATCAGTATGCCATATAAAACAAACATGAACCAGTTTTCAAAAGTGCAATAGCAGACAACTGTAGAGTGATGGCATTGATGAAGCAAATCTGCATACATGTGTCATACACTGAATAATTAATCAAACATCAGCAGTAATAGTTAGTCTTTGCTTGATTGATATATAGCTGTGCTGATGTATCAAATATTCAGATAAATGCACTAAAACAAAGATTTCTTGAATTGTTTATGAATTGTATTCATGTTCTGTAGAATGATGTAGATACTTATAATGAGAGTTTACTATTTTTTTAAATTCATTTTGGAGTGATAGATCCAGTTTGTTGACTTTCATTTGGTGTTCCATACTCTCTCTCCAAATCACAGGAGTCTGTATGCAGCTGCTACAATCTATGGACACGGCACTTGGTATGTCCAATCAAGCACAATTATAAAGTCAAATGACAATGTTAAAGTAATTATGAAAGACTATTTAGTGAAGTCCAAAGATACCTCTGCAGTCATTGTGAACAGGGCCAACCAGGGCCGGTCAACCACATGTTTTTTTCACCTGAATAATAGAACCCACCTGTCTGGAAGCTTGGGCAGGTTTGCATTGTGACATGAACAAAATTTGTCGAAACTTCAACCAATGATACAGAAAGCACCAACAGAAGTTCACAACAGCATTACTCAGATTGATTTTTTTATTAAGATTCAACACTAAACAATGAAATTTCATTCAAATAATATCACAGGGAATAATTTCTTAACAGAGGATCACAGACATAATGGTGCGATCATCAAAACACATCAGCATTGTTTGATTGCTCACAAAAGCAGAACATTATCACAAATCAATTACAGTCGAATGTTGTTGTGCTCAAAGATTAGATAGAGAAAACATACTCATTGCAATAAGGTGACAAAATTCCAATACAGTAAATGGAGAAGAGTTTCTCTACAGATTCCTAAGAGAAATGTTATAAATTCCATCAAGGACATTACAAAATGACAACACAGGCAGATGAGTCACCACTACAATTTCTCGCCAAGTATTTAAATTGGAAAAAACCTTTAAGGAACACATCAATTCATTGAATTTGAAAATCGCTGATGTTTACTTGAGGTAAAAACTGTAGTGGGAGGTGAAATTTTGCTTCATTGAATGTGACGCAAATAAAGAGAAGAGTAAATTTTGATATTGATTATTGCTTTAATTAAATCAAAACTGATGGAAAATTCTTCCTCGAATGTGACAAAGTCAAACTGAAACAATATCTGCTACAAATTTGGTTACAATATTGACAAATTTTGTAACGTAAGAACAAATGAAGCAATTTAGTGCAGATTGAGGCAAAATCCCCCCCCTCCCCCCCTTCGAAGTGCAGTAATTTCTGAATGCTTATAAATACAGCAATAAAGCAAAAATACTATGTGCTTTTATTATAAGAAGAATTGACAAGTCAATAACAATTAATGATCAGAATGTACAGAGTAGTCAAAGACAGAACAAAAATAAATGTATGGTTCAAAAGATCACACAAATATTCAAGAGAAACCCATACCATTCATTTATAAGCTGTTATATTTGTAGGTAAATTATAGTATATCAATTTATCAATGACTGTTATTTGACAATTTCTAGACAATCAGAATCCATCAGAGTAATAATCAGAATCTTTGTTTCAAACAATACATAAAATAGGACGGAATCTTTTACAAGACATGTATCAAAAACGGAATTGATTTGTAGGAAATTTTCCACACCAGCTGACTTTATGTAACATAAGTACCATATATACTCAGGTCCCACCTAATGTGAACTTTTTGTTTGAATTGGGTAACTTTACACCAATTAAAAAGAATATTAACAGCATCTGAGTAACTGTAAACAACAGCGAAAATACCCCTGATCATCGAATGTTTGATTCCATGTCTGCCATGTTGTTGAAGCGACAGATTTCCTTATTTGAAATGCTTAATAATAATTGATGCCTTTTTTCAATGCATATGCTTACTGTTCAGGTGTGTTTATTCAGCATACATTTATCAAGCTTGTTGCATCCCTACCAATTTCATGTGCCCAACTGCCAGAGTTTTCTAGTATATTTCATTTCATAAACACCCGATTACAACTGTCGGAAATACTGTCGGAAATAAACGAGAATCGCAATGGATTGTGGGATTCTCTTGATATTGCTTTAGCTATAATATTTTAACAGTCGCAAATCCATGTGTGCATATTATAAGTCCTTGTTAACATGGAAGTGCCACCACATTTTGCTAGCACATACTTGGGAGGGTAAGTCACGAAAAGCTGCAATTTTAGATATCTTCATCACTAGCCCTGTGCTGGATTATCTTAACAAACCATACTATGATATCTATGTTAACAAGGTCGTATTGCTATAATTACTCAAAGTACCTGAAACTGATCATTACTAAGCTTTCAAGACTTAAAGGAGATTTCAAAGACTTAATGAGTATAATTTATATTGACTTAATGCTTTAGGCCATATACAGTGATACAGATTTGGCAGGCTGAGATATGGGATAAGACTACATGAGTCATGGCTCGAGTTAGGAGGAACATACAATTCAGACAAATAAGGCATAAGAACAATACTACACATATTGTTTTTATATGATTCTTTAAGTATTCTATATCAAACCTCGTGGGAATGAATCAGGCAGAAAAAGCAGACATTTTATCGCTTTTATTTGTCTGTAATTACGTTACTTTATGTATTGGTACTGGTATATCATTTTCCAACCATAAAAATGTTGACCAATAGGCCAGTTATCAATAGCAGAACTTTCCTGAAAAATCTTCTCACATTTACTATTAATGAACCATGAATATTGCAGTTTGCTGCTGATAATGTAACGCCAGAGTATATCTATGTAAAATGCATGCTGATATCATAGAATTTTAGGTATCTTAAGAATGAAATACAGTTCTTAAAAATCATGGACAGCAAAAAAAAATCAATGATAATGAACATCTGTGAACAGTTTTATGATTTAAGAGCAATTCAATTTTATGAGCAAATTTATGATAAGTAATATACGAATTCAAAATCCAATGTTAACAAAATCTTGCAAGATGCAACACTAAAGATATTCAAAATATAACATTAATAAACGAGATAAGACATTAACAAATGTGATATGGATCTGGTTTGTAAAACTAAAGAAGCTGCACTGACTTAAAATTGTGTTGTTGTTTTTTTGTTTTCTTTTTTAAACTCAAACAATACAAATTTAGATAATGGCATTGTGATTGTTACAAAACCATTGCTGTGCAACAGCATGATATATATAGAATTTGTTTAAATAAATAGACTATGGTATTAATATATTTATATACATGTATATCTAGCTTAATTAGCTCAGTTGGCAGAGCATTAGACTTGCAAGCAGGAGGTCACAGGTTCGAGCTCCGCATCAGCTACATTATTTTGCTTCTTCTTATACACATGTACATCATCAGAACAAAAAACATCAACACAAGGAGACGTAACTCCACTAAAAATTCATGATTAAAGGGGGAATGGCTCCTCAGAATGGGGAATGGGGCTGAAATTCGACCCCAAATCAGTGTCCAAAAAATACTGAAATTAAAATTGTGCACATTTCATGATGCTTAGTTGAAGATTTTATAGACTTACAACTAAGGCCAGAAAAAAAATATAATAAAAGTAGCCATGATCGATTCTGTTTGCTTGACCAAAACATATTAAGGTATACATAAGTAGGTCGCAAAACTTCAATTCTTTTTCTAAGCATTATTATCAGTTGTACTATACTCATTTGTTGCCAAATATTTTTGTTATACAATACATCAGGATTGGTTGCAATTGTTTGATTATAGTTGGGATTTTGCATTTAAAAATTCTAAAATATAATAAAACATAAAAAGATTAATACAGTCCCCATCACAGGTAACTGGAAACACAAGAACAGTTTGTGATCTAATGAAGCTTATGACAAAGTATTGACACAGTATATATTGTTTTCATGATGAAGGTTAGATATAAACTTGTACACAAACAACAGCAAAGTAATCAATTAACAAACAATGATGTGATAAAATCTTAAAAGAACACAATGCATTTCACGGGTCCCTCCAAATACCGGTAAGGCAAACACCTAAGGGCACAGTAAATAAATGTACATTATGCAATCTTTGTCACAACGTTTAAAAGCATCAATTAATAAATAAAAAGATTAAATTGATGTCACAATACTGATTGGGCAAGGCGTTTGATTCTAAATATTTACACACAACGACCAAGGATCTAACATGCAACAGTTTTGTCTTGACTGACTTATGGAAGTTTTTAATACATGCCCATAAGAAGCGATGATCATGGGGGCTAATTTTAGATAGCAAAAGGACACATCTTGAAGTCCTAGATTACTTGCATAACATTTATAAGGGAACTCAATTTTCAATGGACTGTGAATATGCAATTATCATCAGATGGCTACTTCAGTGGCTTACTGAACATGCACATGAGTACTATAAATATGGCAATAACTGTCAAGTTGTTTTTTTAAAGCGGAAGATGCTGGGCTGTGGAAAAAAGGGAGAAAATTACGCCAAAGAGGCGAATATGAATTTGGGTAATATTTATAATGCAATAGAGCAAACAGATTTTGAAAAAAGCTTATGGTCTGTGGGAAGATGCTTTCTTTATAGTGACCCCCCGCCGACCTGATATCAGTTGGAGATCTATAATTATATGTTAATTCATTTCCATTTATA
This sequence comes from Lutraria lutraria, assembly GCA_964023205.1. Classification (NCBI taxonomy): domain Eukaryota; kingdom Metazoa; phylum Mollusca; class Bivalvia; order Venerida; family Mactridae; genus Lutraria; species Lutraria lutraria. The sequence continues at coordinate 41,840,908 of OZ026835.1, forward strand.
GAAAGGCATTCATAAAACATTTTTAACATCTTTTTTTTAAATGCCATATTACATTGTTACACCATTATAAAACAATAAATCACAAGTTGACCTCATTATTTGAAAGGTCATTGTCAACACAGTTTTAATTAAAACCCCATTTTCTACATCCCCAGAGGGCAGACATTTATCTTAAGCCATAGTTTTCCTTACAGGGTACTATTGCACAACATGTTATCAGAATTGACAGTTCAAATATTGTCTTCATTGCATGGACAAAGAAACCATTTAATTGAAACAAGCCAACAAAGATTATAATGATAAGATATACTGATTATTCTTATTATAAGTAAACATAAACAATTCTATTCACATTTACAAGTAGGTAACATTACTTGAGTAATGGATTAATAGAAATATCATATTTCTGATGTATGAAGGAATTTTTTTACAAATTTGAGTAAACAATACAAATACAGGAGTATTATCTTGGACCAAGTGATACGTTTTGGAATAATCAATATGGTTGTGGATGACCATCAATACTACAAAAGACATGCAAGTAAGTAAACATTTTTATTTCTTGTCCCATGCTCCTGAAAAAAAGGTAGACAGGAAGGGGAATACAAATGTATATGGAAATTTATTCTCGAAAGAGTGGGGAAAGGTGACAAAAGTGAGACAGTGTATCAGCCATTCCACAAGCAGAATAAAAAGTTTACAGTCACAGAGAAAAACTAGTGTTTGTCGGCTAACCAGAAACCAACATTTTTTGTTTGCCTTGTACATGTAGATGCTTTCCAAAAGGTTTGAAATGTATGTAACAATTATAATTCAGCAAATTTCCAATTGTAAAGTCTCATATCTCAGTTCACTAAGAATGACAGAACACTTATTGTGTAGTATTTTGAAAGTACCAATAGATTTTTGGCATTCACTGGAATTGGCACTCTGGGAATTAGAACTACTATTAACTATCATATTTCATTCCAACTGGCTGATAGCACTATGAAAAATATCTAGGAATGACATCACAATGAAGGGTACTAACCTTGACAGTGTCATCAAGTGAATTATTCTGTGGTCGCTGTGACAGTGATCTTGCAGGACTAGAACTGGTTGCCATAGTTACTGGTATAAAATTCCAAAAATCACTTGAATCCAATTAAATTTGTGCCTGAAATATAAAAAAATGTGATCAACAATTCTGTGCATAACTCCCTATGGGCAGAGCAGGGCTATTTCCTTACATTTATTTTGTCAATAAAAAGGCAAAATTAATTGTTTCTAAAAAAAAGATAAAACAAAACTGCCTTCTGAAATGTTAAGTTTTCCAAGCACATTTCTCAAATGTGCTATCACAATGATTCTTGCATAGATATTACTTCCCAGAGGAAAGGTAATTAGTCTCATTAAAGTGGATCCCAACAACAGAAGGTCCATCTGCACCAAAAAAGGAGCTGAGGGAATTCTGGGTGTCAATACACCAGATAGTACTAGTTTTACAAGTTCACTTCTGAACATGGTCTGGTTTAATCACAGGGCTGCTGGAACAGTGGGCTCGGGGGACCTTATCCCCCCCCAATAATTTCGGCAATAATGGTAATTAAAAGAGCTATTACTGATACTAACCCCCCCCCCCCCATTGAAATGCAAAATCTTAATTAGCTCTATCCCAAACTGAAATTGCTTGCATCAGACCTGACCTATAATGTTAATTTCCAGCGCAACTGATCCACGCCTTCATTATCACTTTTTCTTAAAAATATTAATGGTATTTTTGCATTTTGCAGGTATTACATTTATTGCCAATTTGAGATTAAAAGGAATCGATACACGGTATCTATTATTAGAGCAAAATTGTCATGTAAAATGGTCTAATTTAAACTGCATTTCCATCTGTTGTTACTTCTGTGAACTGCTGATTTCAAGTCCATAAATTGCCAATAATTGCTTTTAAGGTTAATTAATTAATAATACATTTTTTCAGCATGTCATACAAAACACGGTCACCATGCAAATGGTTGTATAATACTGTACATTTCTACTTATATGTGTTGCATTAAAAACTATTTAAAGGTGTCAATTAAGTATGTTCAAAATTGGCTACCTTAATTGATTGTTCTGGTGTGATAAGGTCAGTTTATATAGACACCGACTTGTCTACCAATCAATATAATCAACACCCGTGTCAAAAGATCAATAAGATCAGAGAATGAAAGGTGTTATAGTGACACGCAGATCAACCACCTGTTCCTTAATTAGCTTTAATTGACAAAAAAGGAACGCCGTCACAACAATTGATGATTACATGTACCCCAAAAGTAATACAGAAGAATGCACTACTCTAAAATGCTTATTGACAAAAAAACGCATTCTTACACGAAAAATATTTTAAGTACAAAAACATGAAGCGAGTTTTAAATCGACATTTTTGACAATTATTGGTGTGGAAACTGAATTCCGTAGCGTACTTACGGTGTAAACAAGCGACATCCATACATGTATACAGTCATGTATTACTCACGAAGCACGATTTTTTTTAATTTGCAGACGAGATAATATAATTTCAAAATGATCCACATTTCTATTGTTTACATTATTTTATTATAACTGTAATTGTATTAAAAACATCTATTAAGACACGATAAATTGACATCCTTATCCAAACAATGCTAATCATACTAGATTCACACAATATTTACTTTCAACTTCAGCGTTTGTCATACTCAGCAACCTAACGCGTACTACGTCATCGATTTTGGATGTTAAATGATGCTGTACTGTACATAATGCTAATATTGATTTTAACTGTGAGTGCTTTGATTACTATAAATACTTGTTCTATTGATATTTGAAAGTTTAATTGTTATTTCTGAGTTAAAATATGGCATCTAAGTACGTATATTTTTTGTCTTAGACTTTGATTTCGTTACTAGCCAGATTTGACATGTTTTCCCGTACTTTTTCTGTGTACATCGCATAGTACAGACATGTTTATGGTCAGTGACCCTGAAAATTTGCGAATGAACTATGACCATGACAATCTCGCATGTTTGATTGGCTGAAGGATTTTTGCGTCATTTTCAGCTGTTCACTGATTGGTTAAACTCCGAGTTCTAGATAACGCCTTCGCCACATAGCTACATCATACCGCGCCAAATAATCCGTGTAATTTGTTTCCAATTACTATGATGTCGGGTTAATTAAGTCAATACGATCACACATGTGTTAATTACATAATGAATTCATGAAATATCGGTGAATATCTTTGGATATCTGAGTGCAGGTGAGAATATCTTCTATTTTTCTTTCGGATTTAGATTATGGCATGACGTAAAATGTCCAAATTTGTTCAATCTCGCCTGAAAATCTCGGATCACATTTGATTAAGGTGTTTCTGAATGTGTTTTGGTGACATTAGATTGAGAGTCGTACGATTTATTAATATTCCATAGAACCATTTCTCTGTTTGAATTACTGCTTTGAGAATTTCCTGTTCGAGCTTGTGTCGGGTTGACCTAATTTATTTTGAGGCCGACTCGATTTATTCTGTAATTCTTTCTTTCTTACACCAGAGACGCATAGAAGGAATAAATATTTACCATTACAATTTTTTTTATTTCAAATTTATTAATTTGTGTAGTCACTAATTCATTTTCACAGTTACGGCGTTTCGCAATTGACGGAATGGAGACATGTTGAATTTATTCCGCGAATTTGTGGCATGACCTTGGTGTGGAGATTATCGAAATCGAATACTTGAGCTACCATTATCCAAATCTTTATTTGCAACTATGAATCTGACTTTAAACAATGAATTCAGAAAGGAAGTTGCAACTACTTTCTATAAATTGCAAACCACCCCCTGTATCAACATTATAGTAGTTAACCCAGTTCAGTTTTAAATATGCACCAACCTGGCCCCGCATAGCATACAATCACGCGCCAATTTTAAACGCCGGTGTATCCAATACGAACAGCAACACGAATATGGAACGCATTGAGAACTAATTCCTAAAACGCATCAAATAAGGATTTCATTGAGAATTTATTTCGACAATCATTAAAGAAAGAAACTTTTGTTCAATTCTGAACGTTATGAATGTTTTACGTGAGTAGTTGCTTGTTTATAGCTCGAAGTTATCTGTTTTTGGTTCCGTTAAGTTTGGCGGAAAAAAAGGCGTTATGTTTACGATTAGCGTACGATCATAGATATTGTTCAAAATGACATACAGACGCTATATTTCACATTTCGAATGTTTTCAGTAAATTAAATTTGTTTTGTATTCTGTTTTTGATCCTAGAAATTGTTATTTTTTAGTGGGTCTGGTCACAAAGTGTCTGCTTTAGCCAGACAGTCTGGTTTCTGATTTTTTTCAAGTTAAGTCCACAGATCTTTCATTAGAGTCAGGTTTAGTAAAGTGGTATGTGTTAATTTGAATAACGATGAGGAAAAAGATAAGATCCATCGTGATTGTGTCTGTGGTGAGAAAGTGGCTCGTTTTCAGCATGTCTAAACATCCTCTGTAGTTCATGTATATTTGACCTGAATATCTCCGACTGAAATTACTGCTTTACAGAAATAAAATGTCCCATGAAACTATACTCAAGAGAATCAACAGTGCATAACGGAGGGTTCAAATTGGAGACTGGATGTGTGCCTTGTCGCTTGGCTGACAGAATTATCAATAGCCTCTCTTGCGGCCACATTTCATTTATATATTTGTGACTTGTTTCCCATATTTGACTTTTCATACTATAGTGTAATTGCCTCAAAATTAATCACTTTACTTCTTGAGAATTCAGATGAAGACGAAAGCATTTTACTATTGTATACAGGTCTGTCTTTATCCTGCCTTGCCAGCTCAAGACAGATTGTTACATAAGATGATTTTATTGCTATCAAATTGGCTTAAATTGATAGAACTTTAAGATTTAGTGTTAAGGCACATTTAATGATTGTATTTCATATATATGTGAGATCATTTGTTTAGAGAAAACATACATGTCTGTTACAGTTATCCTTACATTGTTTAAAATCTATTTTCAGAGATGAGTCAAGTAGACAACCTCATTCCTGAGCACATAAAGTCTTCTCTGGGTGAAGCAGAGATAGACAGTGAGGGAGAAATAAATATGGATCGAGTTCCATTTGCCAAAAACACAATAAGGATGGATTTAAAGCAAATTGATAGAAGCTTAAAGGCTATGAGTGCTCAAAATAAAGAAAATATGAAATCTAGTGTATCTGACGAAAATCAAAACAGATCGTGTACGCCTACAAATGAAGTTGAAGTGCCTGGACAGCCTCTTACTCCAACTGCTAACCTCAAAGTACTTTTTAATGCTATGAGCCCAGAACTCAGACATAGAGATGAATTAAAACAATCTACCTCCGAGGATGATATGAGTCCAATGGATAGCCAGGAATATCAATTTGAAACAGTTATTGAAATCAATTCTCAAGAAATGGATCCCAAGTTTGGACCATCTAGAAAGCAGAAATCATTAGGATTGTTGTGTCAAAGGTAGTGAAAAGTTATTTATTCAGGGCCCTTGCTTTATTTAACATTGGGGCTGGGACTGAAATTAAGCCCCATTCCCCCCTCTAATTGTATGTAACTATGTTTTTCCAAAAAAATGTAGAAATACCCCTCTTCACACATATGGTCATAGTCACGTATTGATGAACAAATGATATGTTGCATTTATTCTGGTAGAGAAAACATACTTGTAACACAAATCATTAGCAGTCTTCACACTAACCCACTAGCCCACAGCCCAGGGCTAGTAAATTTCTTATCAGACTAACTAGTTCAAGCTATAAGCTAGTGCTTAAAAAATTGATTTGAACACTGAATTATTCAAAATGAAACAACATTCTGACTGTATTCAGGGTGTTCACTAGACTTTGAAAGTCAAGAGTCACTGACCCTTTGGACAAAATTTTCAAGAGTCAAAATGAAATGTTCAAGAGTCATGCAAGTGTTTCCAAGAGTCGGTGCAAACTAACTTCTTGGGGGGGGGATGAATAAAAGAAATTCCTGAAATTTGCTCTTTAAGTACAGTTTGCAGCAATGTCATTCCTTTGCATGTATTCTACTTATGTATTTATTTTAAAATTAGTTTTAATAGTGTCCATTGCCTGTATTGAGTTCATTTCATAATTTCAGTGGGTATACACTTCTTGACATTATTTTGATATATTGTCACATTGTTTATTTTCATTTTCTAAATTCTACAAAGATACACACAGGCCCATATGCGCATAGTTTAACATTAACAAGCACAAGTAAGTCAATGATATTCAAAAGTAACACATGTAATGTTTATTCTAACGTTTTTTCGTAAGATACGTCACCGTATCAAAATCGGACCGTACAACGGGCGTTTGTTCGTAATTATTATAATTAGTTTTATTTGGCGATGTTTCGTCTTTATCCTTATATAGATTTATAAGTAAAGTGAAAGTATTATTTTCGGGAAATGGTTATATAGGTCATCTGGTTGATTCAAAACTAAACACATTTTTATTTATCCGTCATTTACATGCTACACTGGACAATTGAAATAAAATTAATTAACAGGTCATGCATTCATCGGAAAACGTATTGAAATCGGTAAAACAAAGGCAAAATGATTATCACTCGCCGATTGACACAACCTTCTTTGGATAACATCAAAGGACTCCGAATCCAATGTTTCTGTTGATTAAATTATCCTTCTCGCGAACAATCAACGTTGATTGTCCTAAAGTAAGTGTTACAAACATGCTGTATTATCTATGCAATAGATCCCACTGGTAAACAATCAGCTTCTGTAGTGTCATCAAACACGTGTTATAAACTAACTGTCACATATATGCCGAATGTGTACTACCTACTGTAACCTTATTAGCGCATGTAGAGTTTATTAAAATACGTCATGGAGGTCATGGCATTTGGTCCTGACGAATCAGCGATGCGACACGCGCTTACATACTGATCTCTGATGGGTAATTTACGCATTGATGATTATCTTTTGACGCTTTTGTGGAAATTCCCCCGGGTCAAAATTGACGCACACGGCATATTTTTGAAGAGTCAAAAACAATACTTTTGAGATTTTCGTGCGTCAAAACCCGGGAGCTCGAGTCAAATGAACACCCTGTGTATTGTGGAATACATTACCAGACAACATGTATATTCCCCCTTCATACTAAAATTCAAGTATTGTTAATTTTCAGATTTCTGCAGAGATATCCCGATCATCCAAAATCCGGTGAAAAATATGAGATATGTTTGGATGCTGTTGCTAAAGAATTAGGTTTGTCTGTTTTCGAAACTACTTTCTTATTTATATAAATGTTACTTGAAAATAATTCACCATGGTAAAAAATTATATACTTTAATTTTGTTAGTATTGTGCGATTTTATTGAACTGTCAAAGCTGCGTAATTCACGGTCAATGCTTGCAGGTTTTTTTTTCCCCTCGGAAAATAAGCTATATTTTTCCCCTAAAAAAAAAAATCCCTCAGAGCCATGAAAAAAATCCAAATTTTTTATGATTAAGTACACATTATCATGTCCATTCTTTTTAAAATTTGTCGCACATTGAATAATGCTTCAACATACGGCATCTAGGTAGTCTTTTGACAAGTACGTACAGTGGTTGATACTAAATATAGCTTTTTATTACGTCACGGATAATGTGTACCAGCATATGAACCTCGTTACATACGAGGACGGGAACAAATGCACTAGTTCCCCGCTTCATATTAACCACGTACGATGACGGAAACCAGTCGTCTGGCCGCACTGAATAAATCACTGCTTGCTGATTGGCTACAACCGTCATGCATTATTTTAACCAATCATATGACAGAATTACTTTACATCATTTTGCTGTCAACATGGTCGCATTTGCAGTGTTGCATCTAGGCCGCGCATTTTTTGGCAGATCGCGCATTTTCATTGAGACAATGCGTGCCAGGTCGCGCATCTGACTGCCGATTCTGCTGGTGATCGTAGTAAACGTGTCCGCCATGTTTGTTTTTGTCTAATACCGGAATCGGACCGTACAGCGGGCGTTTATTCATGATTATGTTAATAAGTTCTATTCGGTGATGTTTCGACTTTATCCTCACACATCAATAAGTAAAGTGAAAGTAGACATTTTCGGGAAATGTAAGGTCATCTGGTTGATCCAAAACAACAACATACATATATATATTTATCCGTCATTTATGTGCTAAACAGACCAAATCAACAGTGTACCATAATCGAGCCCTGTAATTATGCAAATTATGGGTAAGACTGTATAATCCATGCCTCGGTACGAAGTCTGTTGTTAATTTGTGTGGGTTTTTTTGTTTTACAGCAAATTACACTTACAGGGCTTTTTTCACAGGTAGGGGAAGGGGCCTTTTCCTTAAATTTGGGGAAAAATAATGCATAATTTTTGCAAAAGGGGAAGAAAAAACTTGATGTAAATTGAACTTTAGGGGAAAACTGCATGATTTTAAAGAATTTTCCTGAGGGAAGACGCCTATGAACGGCCCCTGCTATAGAAGGAAAAAAAGCCCTGACTTTTAAGTGATTGTATTGTTTAGTAACTCCAAGTCCCCCACAATTTTTGTATGGAATCCTGGATGCAACACTGATTTGTAATTAAAATAAATGAATGTTCAGCGATATTTTATTGTTTCCAGTGTAAATCACACATGTGCAAAATGGCTGCTTATCAAAAAGCAATAAAACATGTTTACATATTAAAGTTAGCAATGTTTGAGTTCAGATACGGTGTTTTGACATGAAAATCAACCAGACCTATACTGTGCCACCCTTAATTAATTGTTTGTTTGCCACTTCCGACCCATACTTTTTGGGTTGGGTCGGTAGGTAGGTAAAATCTTTTTTTTTATATATACTATACTATATAATCGCCTACAAGGCGATCCCCACATAGGGTGATTTGTCCAAAAACGGCGTTCGTAATCGGCAATTTATCACCCGTAGCGGCGATTTTCTTCGCGGCATCAATCTTGAAAAAACTCGAATCACCACAATGTCGCTATTCATCGCGTTTTATGACTTTTTATCAGACGGTAATCTTTGATCGCTAAGGGTCATGGTGATTCGCGAACGTCTGAAGCTGACTCTCAAATAGCTAAAATGATATTTATTGTGAATGTTTCGTGAAAATTCCCAATTTGATCGGTACCGGACCCGTTCCCAATGAGGCGGAAAAAAACGCTGCACATGATAAGTTAACTCTTACTAAATCCGTCGGCCAAGACGGACGGAATCCAGGCATTTGATTGTATTTTGTGAAGTAGGAAATCCCATTCTTGAAGTAAATATGTAGAAAACCGGTGAATTGCTAAGCGATTTTGTAAACTGTGTAGCCATGTTTTACATATGCAGCGTTACGTACAGGGCGAGATTAATATACGTATGTCTATTTTTAGTGTTTTATATATCGAGTACCAGGGCGAGAATTTAGACCGAGTCGCAGTTTCTCATTTTACCTATGTAGCTCGGTGCTCTAATCAATAAAACCAGTCCACTGTTTACATGTAATATTATTTCGCGCAATAATATACGAAAGCTGACAGATTAATTAAAGCTCATCAACTCCGTACTACAAGGACTTATATACATACTATTAAGTTCTCAACAGGCTAATTTTTCACACTTTAATATCAGGTAATAATTTGTTCACAACAGCGCAATTAAATAATGTGTGAATAACGCTGTTATTGGCGAGAAATTAGTATCATGTTAAGAGTAAAGAGGCGACATCGCCAATCACGTGCTTATGGGTTGTCGACAGAATAAAGGATGTCAAATATACAACTGTAAGCACGCGTGTCGAAGAAACCAAATGGCATTTGACTTAGATTCACGAAAGAAATATTATACAGAAGTAATAAAAAAAAAATTAATTATTTTTTTAGTAAAAAAATTTTTTGGACCAGCGGATTTTTGTCGGGTCGGTCGGAAGCGGCAAACAAACAATCTTTTAATTTAGGCCCTGTTAAGTATATTGTTTACCTATGGTATTTATGTTGATTTACCGTGTGTTGACTGTTGTGGATTTTCATCTATAAATAAAAAGTTGTGACTATGGCAAGGTCTGTTAAATGAGCAAGACTATTATATAAGTGTTAATGTCTTTTAAGTTTAGATACAAAAAGACAGCGAAATACCCCTGTATAGATAATAGAGGCTGTTGGACTAGGAGATTTAAAACTTTATATAAAATCAGTATTACATATACAGGGATTTTCCCCCAAATTTGCTTCTTTCGTGTGTTTTTCCCTTTTCACCAGCGTCCAGCGTCTTCCCCCATCCCTAAAAAAACCCTGGCTTGCATTTTATTTTTAGCTTAGGTGAGATTCGATTACTTTCGTAAGTTGTACGATAATTTTCTTTATACAAGTTGTGACTTGTCGAAAGAACATGTATTTAACAATGTGCTACATAATATTATATAAACATGCAGAATGGGACATTACATGATGGTAAAATAAACAAAAAACTACCGACTATGGTACGAAGCTAAAAATAATCACATTCAGCAACCGTGTATTAAGTTCACATCAATGCAGAGTTGTACATAGTTTTTTTTAATGTTTGAGTGAAGTTGGTTTCTTTCTTGCAGATGTTGAAAGACGTAGAATCTATGACATAATCAATGTACTTGAAAGTGTAGAAATAGTCAGTCGAGTAGCCAAGAACAGATATGCATGGCATGGGAAAAATAATTTACAAACTACATTGGCTAAATTAAAGGTATGTTTCCAGTTAGTAGTAGTACCTATAAAATTGACAAGCTTTTTAGGATCGTTGAATGTCCGGCGTCCGGCCACAATTAGTTTGTTTACACTCTAGCATCTGCAGCTCTTAACGAATCATGATTAAACTTGCTCACAATGTATATGGCCACAATGTCTCGGCTAAGTTCGATTATGGGCAAAATCGGACAATAACTTCTAGAGTTACGGGCCCTTCAATCACAAAATTTGCTATATTTAGTTTGTTTACACTCTAGTGCCTTCACTTATTCACCAATCCTAATCATATTTTCAGTAAATGTGTATAACCAAATTATATAGGATAAGTTCGATTATGGGCGGAATCGGACCAACACTTCAAGAGTTATGGGCCCTCTCAAAATCTACATAAAAATGGCTTATACGAGTTGGAAACTATATTATCTGTTCATTAATTATTTTGACTTTGTTCTCAGGTGAGCGATAAAGGGCCATCTTGGCCCTCTTGTTATCTTGTTATTAAATGTCAATAATGAACAAGACCATGAATCATGTACTAGGCCACAATACACCATTCAAGAATCAAGTGTAAGGTGAAAGGCTCTCAGAGCTTGAGTTTAACTTTTTTTGCCACTATCAATCTTTTGCTAGTACACAAAATTTCAACTAGTAAAATATGAAATCCACTAGCAAATTTTTCACGACATTTGTTTTTCAGAAATATTCGTGTTATAACAAAATAATTTGTATTCTATCTGTGTGTAATTGTATTGCATAAAAAATAGTTATTACGACACTCTCAGTTCCACTCGCGAAAAAATGCCAGTGGTCATAAAATTATTTTACAAAATATATTTTGCACTAGCATTTTGCTAGTGTTAATTTCAAGCCCTGGCTCCATGATTGGGAAGAACAAAAACACTGGACAAGGGCAGTTGCTGTTAGTAACAGTTACATTAGATTAATAAGTACAGATAATGAATGAATGAATTACTAGTAGACAAAAATACTTTTTAGCTCACCTGATTCATCAGGTGAGCTTTTAGGATCGTTGAATGTCCATCGTCCGTCCACAATTAGTTTGTTTACACTCTAGCAACCGCAGCTCTTAATGAATCATGATTAAACTTGCTCACAATGTATATGGCCACAATGTCTCGGCTAAGTTCGATTATGGGCAAAATCGGACAATAACTTCTACAGTTATGGGCCCTTGAATCACAAAATTTGCTATATTTAGCTTGTTTACACTCTAGCACCTTCATTTATTCACCAATCCTAATCATATTTTCAGTAAATGTGTATAACCAAAAGATCTTGGACAAGTTCGATTATGGGTAATATCGGACCAGAACTTCAAGAGTTATGGGCCCTTGACTTTGAAAATTTGCTATATTTGAGTTTGTTTACACTCTAGCGCATTCATTTATTCACCAATCCTAATCATATTTTCAGTAAATGAGTATAACCAAAAGATCTTGGACAAGTTCGATTAAGGGCGGAATCAGACCATATCTTCAAAAGTTATGGGCCCTTGACTAAAATAATTTGCTATATTTTAGCTTGTTTACACTCTAGCGCCTTCATTTATTCACCGATCCTAATCATATTTACAATGAATGTGTATGACCTTATGGTTTTGGACTAGTTCAGTTATGGGTGGAATCGGACGACAAGAGTTATGGGCCCTTGGATTAGAAAATTTGCTACGTTTTAGCTTGTTTAACAGTATTATACCTTCATTGTTGGTTTTGATCTCAAAATCTACGTAAAAATTAGTTTTACGAGATGGAAACTATATTACCTGGTCATTAATTATTGGCCTTTGTTCTCAGGTGAGCGATAAAGGGCCAATGTGGCCCTCTTGTTTAAAAAGCAATGATAAACTTGAAAGTTAGGTCAGATATGACTCGTAGCCTATTTTTTTGTCATGTTTATCAGTTACAACAATATTGCTCTTAGAATGCTTATCTGTCTAGTATATCTTTGAATGCACAGCTCATTTGATGGTATATTTGATTCCTTTTCAGGCATTGGGAGACAGTGAAAAGTTCGGTGAGCAGATTCAAAGACTGAAAGATTATGAATTTAACAGAGAATTGGAAGAGCAGTTCGGTCGAAGTGATCCAAGACACAAAACTCTTCCAGAACCAGATTTTACTATATTTGGAGAGAATTCTTTATTTAACCAAGGTAATTTGTTCACTTTTGAGAATACTGTTAATTTTTATGCCCCTGCCATTCAGAATCAAAGAATGGTGGAAGAGCATAGCCTTACCCCTGTCTGTGTATGTGTCCATTCAAATTTTGGTTTCTGAGCGACATCTCAAGAAATATTTCATGGATTAGTTTCATATTTTTTAAACATTAATGAATGTGTATAATAATGAAATACAGGTCAAGTTCAGTTTGCCTTAAAATCCAAACATTTTCACATGAGTTAACATATGGCCATGTTTTTTAACTTGGCTCTCAGTGGGCCATTCATGTCCTCACATTTATAGTTTTTATTGAAACTTATTTGTTTGTACTGTAAAAGATATTGGTGTCATTTAAAAATATTTATTATAAATATTACCAAAGAGTTTTAAACATTTTAAATTGTCAAGTTTTATAACTCCTTTTGGAAGGGCAAGTTAGTACTGGTTAGAATACAGTCTAGGAAAACTGGTTAGGTAAACTGGCAGCCATATATAATTGAAATATTGCAGAAGTCAATGTTAAAATTCTTGAAATTTGTCAAGTCTTCCTGTATATTATGATTGATTTAAATATAATGTCACAATTTCATTTGCTGTGATGGTATTTTTCTCTCTTTCAGCTGCCTTGAGAAAGGATAAATCATTAGGCATCATGAGTCAGAAATTTCTCATGTTGTTTCTTGTGTCGAAGGTAAATTGAAGACATTTTTCTTTTATGTCAGACTAAATCTTGTGCTTGTTTATTTGTTATTATACCCTCGCAAACGAAGTTTGAGAGGGGTATATTGGAGTCACTCTGTCGATAGGTCGGTTCGTCGGCATAAAGTTTGTGGAGTGAACTTCTTCCACATTTTTTAAGCTATTGCAATGAAACTTGGAATATGTTATCACCATGATGTGTAGATGTGCAAGACACAATTTTCATGCCCAGTGATTCACTCATTGCAGAGTTATGTCCCCCTGAACTTAGCGGTATAGAGTACTATTGCAGTATTAGCATCAAAGCGGCGGCAGGGGTATTAGTCACCTCTGTGACAGCTCTAGTTTCAATTGGTAAAGCTACATTCAATGAGTTACATTATCCTTAAAAATGCAGTATGAGATGAGAAGCAAAAAATATTTTCTTAGTTAACATGGGTAGATAAATTAATCAGGTAGTCAAGTTTTGACACTTAATAAAAATGTTTTCTTAATTAATATATATAAATATTTTTGTCAAAGAATAATGACTCTTCATTCCTTTAGATGTTTTAATTAGTGAAATAAAAGCTGTAGATATGATATGCTTTAAAATGTGTGTACATTTAGTGTACTACTTAATTGAGATTTATGCCACTGATTCTTTTCTATCAATGCAATGCACTAAAAATCTTGTTATGTTTATATGCATATTATAAATGCATTTTTAAGACGTGGTGATATTTCCTTTTAGCCAAAGACTGTCAACTTGGATTTATCAGCGAAGTTGTTAATTGGTGATGCAAATATTGACAGAACTGAGTATTCAAAGTTCAAAAGTAAGTTTTATACAAAAAAGCAAGACTATTGTTTATTAAATATATCAGGCCTAAATTTTTAAAAATATGTTTGTTTGCCCTTTACCGACCCTGAATTTTAGAAGAGAGTCGGTAGGTAGGAAAATCATTTTATTTTATTTCTGAATTTGACTTTTACCTAGCATGAAATTACACTTCTATCTAGAAGCATTCTATACTAATTTTATGTATTCTGCTACCATACAACCATTTATTGTGTGCTTTAATCAACCATAAACATGTACTTAGTGCCTTAACACACATTATTGTTTTCATTCATTACTTCAAATGATACCTACTTTAAATGTTTATCGAAAGCACTGCGTACATGTTTATTTTCCAAAGTATGAAAATAAAGTTCACCCAGATTTTGCAATAAAATGTTTTGAGTAGGCATGATTTTTTCGGGTCGGTGGGGAAAGGGCAAACAAACTTAATTTTAATTTAAGCCTCATAATGCACAGCCAGCCTCAGTTTCAGATATTTGATGTTATGACAGTGATGTTGAAGGAATTTTCAAGGGTGCTGACTAGACGTCAAAGGTTGAGGGTAAAAAAAAAGTTGAGAGTGAAAAATTACCCTTAGCTGATAATTTGAAGATTCAACAAAATTTCCTACTACCTAGTAATTGTAAATGTGACCCTTTGGTACTTATGCTCAAGAGTTAGACCCTTATTATGCTAATTTCCTTCAGTCAAAAAGTCTTTAAGGGTCAGATGAGAGTCCTGGTTTCCCATGTTGTTATTTTATGGATTACATCGACTGTTGATAATTGTATTATTTGGGTTTGTTGGGACATCAAGATATATGGAAACAAAAGGAACTGTCGTGTCCAAATGGATTAGATGCTGATTTTTATGAGATGAATTTACTTGTAAATTCTTCTCATATAGCGATCACGCAGACTATGAATTTCAACACTGCACTGTTCTCTACAGTACGTAGCTTTAGGATTGACTTCGTACTACATTTTTTCGGTCTTTTTCGTTACACAGACTCGCTAACAGAGCGGTAATGCACGCAGTTCAAACACCCATTCACACACAGTCAGTAAGCAAATACCATCGGTGCTGTAACTATATCGATTTTCTATTTTTAGCGTTAAGACCCCAACTCTATCGGATACTTCATATACGCACTCTATCGGACACTTCATTGGTCATTGTTGTTATACATACTAACTCGCTAACAAGTCGAAAATCAGATGACAACGAGTGGCGAAATATCTTTTAAAAATCATAATGGTCATATTTTAATTATCTACCTAAACATAATACCCTAACAAGTCCTGATTCATTCAATAATCAGTTGTGAAAGTCAATAACCGCTTATCGTAGTCAATCTTAATTCACACTACACTGCAGTACGCCCGGCCTCCGAATGCTACAGTGGGCCGTCGAATAAATCAATCACAGCCAATCGCAGCGTTCGTTGTAACAGCTTATTGTTATCAATAATCAGAGTGCAGTTTACATTCGTAAACTGAATATCATGAATGTCTGCTTGACAAAGATATTGCTAATTGTTGAAAAATGACAATAAATACCCGGCGTGATGTCAAAACAACGGTCCGATCAATAGATAGCCGGTCTAATTGATGCAACTGACATCTTTTTGTTCCGATTTCGTTTTTTGCCGACCCTAATTGACCGAACATAAACTTGAGAGGAGATCCGTTCGCGAGTTGAATAACTGTCAGGGTAAGTTTTGCAAACTGCGAAGAATTAATTAATAACAGCCATCTGTAATCAAAACTGCTTCTCCACAATCATTATGTATTTGCTATCCATAATGAAAACACGTGATTCAAAAATGTCGCTTGGTATCTTGGTTACAGGGCAATTCGTGATGTTTCGACTTCATCATGAAAGCGAAAGTCGATTTTCGGAAAATTTAAGTAGGTCAGTCGGTGTTCACGGCAAATAAATAAAAATCTCATCTAGATCTATGATAATTCTTACCACTTGGAAATTTAATTACCGTTAAGTGGTCATTTTTGGGAAAACATGCGACATTGACACATGATTTATGCATCATTTGTAAATCAAACAGAAAATAGCTTGTCAAATCTACCCAGTGATCTCCCTTACTTTGTTACAGCGAGTATATTTTATTCTTTCGATAAACGCTGATGTGGGTATAAAATCACGAACGATATAAAAATATACTGTAGCTAACAGCGGTCCGATTGGTGTATATTTTCGTGATTTATAGACCCAGGAGTTCTTTAATATTAAGGATATGTTACAAGGCCTTGATAATTCATATGGTGAAATAATTCTTTTTAAACAGGCAACATTATACTTGTACATTAATATTTGATTGAATAAACAGTAGCCTACAGTACTAGATCCTCGTTTCGGACAGAGTTATTGATAGTTTTAAATTTTGTATCGACTCAGAGAGATCCCTGCATCACAAAATTCATCTCATTTCAGGCCTTCAGGCCTTTGATATTACTGTTAATATTACACAATTAGGACAGCGAACGATATTTATGCAGCATGTACATTGGTTTTATGATGTTTCATGAAGCATAATTTCTTCATTCTTTTTTCCAGCTAAAATTAGAAGATTATATGACATTGCTAATATTCTGACCAGCCTTGGGTTGATATGTAAGGTGCATGTGACTGAAATCCGTGGAAGAAAACCAGCATTTAGATATATTGGGCCTGATATTGATGATCAGACAGACTTACAACTAGGTATGGCTTATTTGTATTATTCTCCATGATTCATTAATTGAATGTTCTGTTTGTTTGGGTTTTACACCCCTTTTCAACAGTCAGCGTCATATGAGGCGGACAGTTCACTAACTATCTTTCCTGAGAAGAACCAGTACTAGACTCCCATCCTCCATAGCAACTGCCTACTTTCTCACATAAAAAGACATGGTCGGTAGCTGGGCCCTCTGTCAATGAGAGGTTACAGTGATTTAAAGTCAGCAACCTTAACCACTCTACCATGGAGCCGGGCCTCTGAACTTACTCTTAGGAAGGATTTACTCTTTGTGCAGTAATCTAGTTTGGTCAACTGAAAAAATCTCTTAATATGCAGGGTGCTCACTAGATGTCAAAAGATAAGGGTCAGAATGATCTTTGGCTGATAATAATGGGAAGGCTCATCAAAATTTACCACAAATGTTATTGTTAATTTGACCCTTTGGCACTAATTCCCAAGGGTCAGAAGCATTATTTTACGAATTCCAAAAGTCAAAGTGTCCAGTTTTAAGGGTCAAATGAGGGCTCTGTATAATATGTACTAACCATTGATGAATTGTCACAATCTCTCATTAGATCTCTTAGTGTATTTCACCAATACTGATCTGTTTTAAATTTAGCCTACTTGTCAGAGGGCCTCTAGGCCTAAATTAAAAATATGTTTGTTTGCCCTTTACCGACCGTGAATTTTAGAAAAGGGTCGGTAGGTAGGGAAAATATTTTATTTTATTTCTGAATTTGACCATTACCTACATGAAATTACACTTCTAAAGCATTCTATGTCCATTGTATGTACTCTGCTACCATACAACCATTTATCATGTGCTTTAATCAACCATAATCATGCTTAGTGCCTTAACACACATTATTGTTTTCCTTCATTACTTGAAATGATACCTACTTTAAATGTTCATCGAAAGCATGGAGTACATGTATATTTTCCCAAGTATAAAAATAAAGTTCTCCCAGATTTTGCAATAAAATCTTTTGAGTCGGCATGATTTTTTTGGGTCGGTCGGTAAAGGGCAAACAAACTTAATTTTAATTTAAGCCCTATGTACCATTGAAGTTTATGTGGTTCTAGTGAATTTCGTAACATTTTTCTAATGAGAAGTTTATGTAAATTGTTGGAATAAATTGTTACATAATGCGTTTTTGAACAAGCTAAATAATTGTTAGAATGGATAATTTTTCTTCAGAAGTATTAAGAAAAACCTTCAATACATTTAAATTGGTTTGTAAACAACAAACTTGCATGCTAATTCTACTTATACTTTTTGTTCCCAGCTTGCTGTAGTGATGGGTGCCACAGGCCGTCCTCCAGACATTCCATGTTAGATTGTATACGAAATCAAAGAGGTGAGTGAATAAATTGAAAATATGGTTTAAATTCTTCTATGAACTTAATTGTATAATGTTTTAAAAGATACCTCTCAGGTCGTCCACTGACAAACACACTGTCGGGACTTCCAATCTGCAATCTCATTCATACATCTTCCTAGCTGATCAGGACTTTCAGCTCCAGCGACTGTCATCAGGATGTTGATCATTAAGTGACCTCGATTTCGCTTCCTATGGGTTGAGGTTCACAGAACAACATCGCTCGCTGGTACTTCAAGGTCGTTAGTTGCTAAGAAATATAGCTGGTCTTTATATTGAGATTTTACTGTAGAAGAGTAGACAAACATTACCTACATTATAAGTAAGAAAAAAACATACTGTTATTATATTTAGCATTCAATTATTATATCTTCAGTTGCTAGAATAATGGATACATTTAAAACTATCAAACCAGGAGAATCTGTGAAGTCAATTAAACCTGTGACTGCGGCTGCTTCAAGCAGTGATGGTAAGTAAAATACATCTTCTAAAGTCTTCATTACAAAAATCTGTACTTCTAACATAAGTAACTATCAAAAGGTTTTGTCAAATTAAGACTGGCAGAAATCCTGTATTTGTATTTCATGTTTGATAATTTGAACCAGTCCAAATGAAATTTTGTTAAACATGTGATTCTTGCAGTTCGAAATGTTCATGGGGCTGAAAAATACACACTAAATGTATGTATCTAACGGTTCCTGATTGGTTAATGCCTCCAGCTCGTCCTGTCAAAACAACTCTTTCAAGATCGTTAAATTCAGTAATACAACAAGAAATTCAACTACTGGATGGCCCACAAAACTCTTGCTAACCTATTTCAGCACTACAGCTTCATCCCTAATGAATCACACCCCTGCATTGTAAAGATTGTGTTGTTGTGTGCATACTACTATATGTGTTTTAATATTACAGATGAGGACTGTAAATTAAGATTTAGTAGGCATTCATCATTTGAGACACTCTGTGCTGTAGCAACAGTGGAAACTAACAAGATGTATGCTTCAGAGCCCAACAGTCCTGTGAAAAATGGAGGTCAGTATTTTATCAACTGTTGAAATAAGACATTGATAAAGAAAGGGAGATAATTTTGGAGTACTGCTGCAAATAAGATGAACAGTTGTATGTGAAAGCCAGGGCTGGCAATGGCCCTTTCCCATAACTAGGTAGTCTCCCTTGGAAGATTGTCGTTCTTGTTGGCAGTGCGCATGTGCTAAAAATATTATCTACTTCCGAGGACTATATCTTAATTCGTCAAGCAGAACACATATAGGAAAAGTCAATACTGGTGCATCAACCTGATAGTTTTGAGTCATTAATTAAGTTTTTTCACACATTAGGTTGTAAACCACTAATATTATTAATGTTTTACATGCATGTGATTTGATAAAAAAACAGACGAAAATTGTTATTATTAACTGAAAAACGAATTGAACTGAAAATTGGTCTATACACAGACAATTTGCGATATCTTGGCAAACAAAACATTATGTGATGTATTATATGTAGACTTTCAAAGTGCAGTAATTAAATGAATGTTTTTAAATTCGTAACATTCAACATAATTATCATTGTGTCTCTCGGAAGTGTAAAAAGTAGCAAGTTAATCATTGAGGTACATATACCCCGACATTATATTATGTCATAATAATTTAAGTTGACTGCAGTTTACACGAATATTTATAAGCAAACACAAATAATACAATGAATGCATGATTAAGTTTAACAATTAAATGATATATGTATTACTTAAAGATAAAGAAGCTGCACATGTACATATCTTATACCAAATGTGTTGAACAATTAGTTAGGCAAAACAGAGACGTATAATGTATTATACGTCTCTGGACAAACCATCTTTCAAATATAAATTTACTTTTAAACACTTTAAAATAACTAATAACTATTGCTCAATATTTTCTTTGTTCAGTAAATTAATATTCAATGATGTCTAGACTTTAGGATCTTTAGGATAGTTTTGTATATGTCCAAGTATGTTGAAATTTGTATTTTATTGTATCATGATTTTACTAATTTGGGTTTCTGTAAATACCAAACACATGACAGTTAGTACACATCCTTATTGGTAAATAAATATGAACAGTTCTACTAATTGTTTAAATTCATAATGTAAGTATTCCGCGTAGTTTCATACTTATTATTTCTTCAGTAAAGAACAATTAAATAAATCAGTTTTTTTCACAATTCTTAATAACGAATACAAGCTCGGTTAGATGTGTAAATCATCGATTTATGACATATTGCGTGATATAAAAGATATTGCATATTAATTTTATCGATAATTATGGGTCAGTATATACATTGTCATACCACAGTAACATCAACTAATCTTATCGCAGACGATCTTTATGGTATGTTTGCCACGTGTAGCGCTAATTGATGCACCCCGGTGAGAAGTCAAAGTTAATCATTAAGAATCAGTGTTTCAGTTGATACTTTTATTGTTAATTGGTTTATGGGACCTTAAAACAACATGATATTACGTGTTTATTCTGCAGAAACAGGCTATATTACATAATAGGGGGCATGTACATGTAGTAATTTCGAAAGGGAAATATTTGATTCCATGAAAGAGCGGTTTGATTCGGTAGCATTATCGGACAGCAGAACTTAACTGTAAATTAATAAATATTTTGTATTTTGAAGACATAGTCGTTTTGGAACCGTAAATAATTCTTACATAATAAGGGGAGCCAGGCTGTTTTAATAAATAATTATATGTGTGTATATATATAATGATGCCAGGTATAACGGTCCTAGATTTAATACAAGTAGTTTCACAATATTATACGAACGTGGATTTATTGATAGCTGTGGAATTGATAGATATCAAGGACTTATATATATGTATGTATAAAAGTCCTTGTAGATATATATTCTAAAAGATGAAGATGATAGATATGTTACAGCTTTTTTAGCTATTTTTGGCTTATAATGCTTTTTTATTTTATTTTTTTATGAATGATGAGTCTAAACGAGATGCCAAAAATAAGTATTCTTTTAACACAGTAGCAAATTGGATAATCAACACATTCTTCATTAAAGTGTCAATGATATTCAATAAGTAAGGGCCCATTCCTGCACAATTAATTTTTTTTTCACACCTTCATACATTTCAAATAATGAAACAACAAAAATAGCTGTGCATGATCAGAGTTTCACGTTGTCGTTCTCTCGCACAGTGAAAACAGTAGCCTATTGATAGCTTCAAAAACAAATCACAGACGATTTTTATTTAATTTATTTATTTCTTGTAATTTAAGCGGTGAACCGGAAAATAATATAATTATTGATGTATATGTACTGGATATTAGTTTAAGCATTTAATAAAACCACAAATCATATTTAGACAGACGCTGAATATGACCCTTTTCAAAAATGACTGGACTTGACGTTTTTTATACAATTTGTCAGCAAAATAATTGTATATAATTATGTTCGGAGTTCAGGTACCAGTGAGACTGTGCCACTGAGACATCATCACATACTATAACATTTATGTTTCAACATTTCGCCATCAACAGTTCGTAAATGTAAGCAGTTCAACTCTCGCCACTAGCATATATATACTACTATATATTTCAAGTTTTCTTCTTCATACACATTGCTAATATCGAGCTTAAATGACCCTTCCAAGTGTGTAATTAATTCAAGTTAATTATCATCATCATTGTTGGCCAACGACCGTAAATAACCTTTTAGCGTATCAGTTTTGCAAGTAAGTAAAACGCATTTCTTTAATGTACTAAGAATTTCTCAGTAGTCCGCCATTATCATCAATGTAGTGCGTAGTCCCGGAAGTAGAATTATTCCTTATCAGGGGACATCACCGTCGATTTACTAAGGGAAGTAACCTAGTTATGGGAAAGGGCCATATTCCAGATTCATCCGAATTCCAGATTTAGCTGTCCTGTAAGACCTATGCTTTCTGAGCAAAATATGTTATTTGATGAAAATCTCAAGTAATGGCAAAGTTATGGTAAATTCAGTCTGCTCTGAAGGATTTTCTTAGTTAGATATGGAAACAATGTGGTTGAGGGCCTCTTGTTTGCCAAAAATGGTCGGCCGCGTATGATTTTCAGGATTTTTAATTTGGCTCAAATGACATCCCTGGCAAGCCTTACTCTGACATTCTGCCTCATGTGAAACTTCATTCTGTCATTTTCTTTTAGCTCACCTGATTCATCAGGTGAGCTTTTAGGATCGGTGAATGTCCGGTCCGGCCACAATTAGTTTGTTTACACTCTAGCAACCGCAGCTCTTTACGAATCTTGATTAAACTTGCTCACAATGTATATGGCCACAATGTCTGGGCTAAGTTCGATTATGGGCAAAATCTGATAATAACTTCTAGAGTTATGGGCCCTTGAATTACAAAATTTGCTATATTTGAGTTTGTTTACACTCTAGCGCATTCATTTATTCACCAATCCTAATCATATTTTCAGTAAATGTGTATAACCAAGAGATCTTGGACAAGTTCGATTATGGGCGGAATCGGACCAGAACTTCAAGAGTTATGGGCCCTTGACTTTGAAAATTTGCTATATTTTAGCTTGTTTACACTCTAGCTCCTACATTTATACACCGATCCCAATAATATTGTCAGTAAATGTGTATAACCAAAAGATCTTGGACAAGTTCGATTATGGACGGAATCGGACCTAAACTTCAAGAGTTATGGGCCCTTGATTTTGAAAATTTGCTATATTTTAGTTTGTTTACACTCTAGCGCATTCATTTATACACCAATCCTAATGATATTTTCAGTAAATGAGTATAACCAAAAGATCTCAAACAAGTTTGATTATGAGCGGAATCGGACCACATCTTCAAGAGTTATGGGCCCTTGACTTAGCAAATTTGCTATATTTTAGCTTGTTTACACTCTAGCGCCTTCATTTATTCACCGATCCTAATCATATTTACAATGAATGTGTATGACCTTATGGTTTTGGACAAGTTAAGTTATGGGTGGAATCGGACCACAACTTCAAGAGTTATGGACCCTTGACTTAGCAAATTTGCTATATTTTAGCTTGTTTACACTCTAGCGCCTTCATTTATTCACCGATCCTAATCATATTTACAATGAATGTGTATGACCTTATGGTTTTGGACAAGTTAAGTTATGGGTGGAATCGGACCACAACTTCAAGAGTTATGGACCCTTGGATTAGAAAATTTGCTACGTTTTAGCTTGTTTAACAGTATTATACCTTCATTGCGAGGGCTCAGCGCAACACTGACGTAAGTTGTTCTAATTTCAATATGAGTTACGACACTGTTGCGTTGAACCCTCGATTGTTGGTTTTGATCTCAAAATCTATATAAAAATTAGTTTTACGAGATGGAAACTATGTTACCTGGTCATTGATTATTGGCCTTTGTTCTCAGGTGAGCGATAAAGGGCCAATGTGGCCCTCTTGTTCTTATCAGAGGCTTGATTTTTGGATGGGGTATTTTCTGGGTACAGTTGACATATTGATAAATCTTCGATAAAGCGGCCTGATAAGATATTCTGCCTAAAGCAGGTCGTGGAAGACTAAACCAGTCTAGCCTTGACCTGACCGTTTATTAGTCCCCTGCCGTACTGGAGAGGACTATAGTGTTTGTCATCGTCAGTCCATCCGTCCCTCCCTCCTTCTGTCTGTCTGTCTGAAGTGGTTTCCGGATGATAACTTCAGTTAGAATTGACGGATTTCAATGAAAGTTGGTATATGGATAGCTTAGGGCATTACCTAGAGTGGGATTGCATTTGGGGTCAATAGGTCAAATATCTAGGTCACTGTTACTAAAAATAGAAATTTGGTTTCCGGATGATAACTTCAGTTAGGGATGATGGATTTCAATGAAAGTTGGTATATGGATAGCTTACGGGATAACCTAGAGTGGGATTGCATTTGAGGTTAATAGGTCAAACATCTAGGTCACTGTTACTAAAAATAGAAATTTGGTTTCCAGATGATAAAATCAGTTAGTGATGACGGATTTCAATGACAGTTGGTGTATGGATAGCTTAGGGGATAACCTAGAGTGGGATTGCATTTGAGGTCAATAGGTCAAATATCTAGGTCACTGCTACTAAAAATAGAAATTTGGTTTCCGGATGATAACTTCAGTTAGGGGTGATTGATTTCAATGAAAGTCGGTATATGGATAGCTTAGGGTATAACCTAGAGTGGGATTGCATTTGGGGTCAAAAGGTCAAACATCTAGGTCACTGATACTAAAAATAGAAATTTGGTTTCCGTATGTTAACTTCAGTTAGGGGTGATGAATTTGAATGAAAGTTGGTGTATGGATAGCTTAGGGGATAACCTAGAGTAGGATTACATTTGGGGTCAATAGGTCAAATATCTAGGTCACTGTTACTAAAAATAGAAATTTGGTTTCCGGATGATAACTTAAGCTGGCTCGCTCATTTAAACAAAAATTGTCATCATTAAAAAATCTAGACAGATGGTGCTGTATAAACAGCAGCTAACATTCCAATGATATGTGCTGGCAGGGGACTTGTATTGCATGCAATGCTGACTGTAAGCTTGTTCAGTCTGAATTTTGAGCGTTGCGTTCTGATTCTACTGCATATGATTGAAAATTCCTGAGTGTTTATTTTCTATTGGTTCAATTTCAGATGCTTCAAATTCTATTAAGAATTCAAAATCAAGTCAAGCTGGATCTATTAGTGCTGATGAACTGCTAAGTAAACTACCTACCAAAGGATTTGTTAGACGTAAAGTACTTATGAAGAAAGATGATGCCACTTGTACGAAAGAATCTGCTCAAAATGCTGAAGCAATCATAATCAAGGCTACTAAACCTATGGGTAAAGGTAAACAACCAACAGTGATACCTCTTACTAAAGATCAGATTGACGCTGTTCTAAGATCATTAAAAGTGCCAGTACCAGTGAATAAAGGATTGGAAATTGATAATTCTGTTAGAGCTATGATTGTTCAAAGCAGCGAGACTAAGGAGAAAGAGCCTGCTGAAATGCGGGTTGTTAATGAAAATACTCCAGTAGTTACTGTAAATACTCCAGAAATGGGTGTAAAACGTCCCATAGGTTCTATTGAAGTTATACCTCCCGAGAAAAGAGTCAAGTTAGACTTTCAATCTCCTTGTTCTGAAGATGATATTTCACCTCATCCTTGTAATCATACAAATCTAGTATCTAGGTTTAGAAAGACAGTATATGATGCCGTAAAGCCTTCACCTCAGAGGGCTCTACATCTTGCACCTGAATTTGCTCATCCTGCGGAGAAAATGACACCAGAAGGGGATGCTTCAAATGTGGATTCAGGGTTTATCGAAATAGGTGATGATGAAAAACCACAGCCAAAAAGAATTGAAATAATATTCAATGACTCTTCTGTACAATCCAATAATGTCGCCAGTGTTTCTAGTGTATCAGCTAAATCCTTGGACAGTGTTACTGTCAAACAGTCGAATGCTCAAACTGGTACAATGGTAAATCAGCAGGGCCAGACTATTGTTCAAATACCAGGCCAGCCGGCTGCAACAATCCTTCATCTTCCCATTGTAAATATCCAAGGCCAGGGTCAACAGAAAATTGGACAGCCGTTAACATTGCCCATGACTGTTCCCCCCAATGTCCAGATTGTTCAAGCTGGCCAGCAACTTGTTCAGTTACCAATTACAATGAGTCCAAATACTTCTGTAGGCAGTTCAAGTACAAGTCCCCGAGTTATTACCTATACCATTCCTAATACTCAATCCAATATGACAGTAACTAATTTACAACTTGTACCTCAAAGCACAACCAGTGCAGGATCTCCCATAAGTTCCCTAATTCGTCCGATCGCCACCAAGGCTATTCCATCCCCTAAGGCGGGTAGTCAGATTGTCGCCTCCCAATTTTTAGATAAATCCTCATTCACATACATCAATAAGGCCCCAGGTGGGTTTATCCCCATTGCAAATGCTAACCTCCCAAAGATTCTTGTCTCCTCAAACACATCAGGTGCAGTGACATCTGCAGGATCTATTGCTGTTGACAGCTTGAAGTTTTTATAATGAATATTCATGTTTTGTGAGTTTATGAATATTAAATTGTGCTTTCATTGTTAAGTATTCTTTAGAGATAATTTTAATAAGTGCTTTTAATGAGTGAGTTTATGTGTGTACAATTTAAACAAATATCTAGTCCTCAGTCCAGAAGTATGTGTACTATGTATTCTATCTACTGGAATGAAATTTAGAAGATTTTATCTAATTACTTTAGCTATTTAATACAAGTTATGTGTTTTTGTTTATTCAGAAAATCTGCATGTAATTGTCCATATCTTAAATTTTGTTAATGTTTTCTGTTGTTTTTTTTGTAAGGGTGGAATTGTCTTCCATCTTTAAACCCCTCAAAGTGGGGTCTTTTTTAATGGAAATTGTTATTCCTAGCACCTTTGTATCAAATCCTAAAATTACAAGATTACTAAAGCCGGTAGTTTTTTTACATACACCATAAGGCACAAATGTAGATATTTCCTAGTATAAATTGTAAATTATCTTTAACTTAGTATTTTGTATTTTATCTTGAAAAATTGTGTCAAAAGATAAAATCATTTTAATGAAATCACATGGCCTATTCCATTGGTTGGTGTTATATGGTTTTACCGTCCAAGATACATGAATCAATAGTATATCAAATGTAAGATGTATTCGTCATCAGCTGATTGCCTGTTTGTGTTAAATGTACTCTGTGAAATTGTGACTGTATTGTTTGGTGTGCTTTCAAATTATTGTGCTTTTGTGTACCGGTCAGTACTTGCTATAAATTCATTGTAGTGAGTGTTGGATGTAGAGAGATGAAAAATATATTGTATATAGTATAAAAGAGTTATTCATTATATTTATAAGAATGGAACTGTATTATTTAATTACTAATATTTTGTAGGAATCAGATTTCCAGACTATTTGTATTATTTGTGCTTCTTAATACAGTCAAACCTGTGGACAAAGACCACTCTTGAGAAAGAAAATGTAACCTTTATTCGGAGGTCATTTTGTACTAAATAAAGGCGTTTTTATTTTAAAGAATGGTCTATATTCACTGGGTGGCCTTTATTCGAAGGTGGCTGCTAATGCAGGTTTGGTTTTATATGATACCATTTGTAAGTCTGTATTGATTGCAGTTAAAACTGCTGTAAGTTACTTACATTCAAAAATATTTCAAAATCTACAGAAAAAAAATATTTATGTTACGTGTAAAATAATTTATTTAATTAGTACATGTGCTGCGTATCTGTGACCTTTAAAGACCTGAGTGAATGTTTGAATGGGTTTATTGTTTGATCCCATTTGTGTATTAGTTTACAAACATTTCAAAAGGCAGCATATTTATTGGCAGTATAGCGTATTATTTAATCCTCTTTATTTAAGTGTTAAAAGCACGTTATATGACTTATGATATGTGTAAAGTTATGTTATTATTGATATTGAGTCATAATTATATATAGTTAGATCATACATTTATATGCAGTTTAGTGTTCTCTTATGTTTGTTTTGTTCTAATTTTTCTGAATACTACAACATGAGACGTCTTTCATTGTACTAATATGCCTTTCATTGATGAAGTATGAGCAGTGTGTCTGTTCAGTATTGGATAAAGCCTGTGGCCTACTGAAACTATATGAATTGATATGGTCAATTTGTGTATTTAGGGTCATTTGGTATTTTGTCTAAGTTACTGTTAGAGTAAGTTTGATCTATTGCTCAGTACTTGAGAAACCTGTGGGATACCTAATGGATGATCCACTTAAGGTCGGGAGAAGGTCACAGTTTTTAAGGGCTGAATATCAAAGGTCAATGTTGTAGTGACCTTAATTGTATTATTTAAAACTGGTTTAAGTCTATTCCTAGGGTTAGACACTAGCTCTGTTGTGCTGATAGGCCTTGATATTTATTATTCGAACAGATGTTGAAATTGGTGATGTATACTTTAAATACAATATCACAAACTTTATATGTTGATTAATGTTGTAAACAGATGGGAAGAAATTAACATCAATAATATCTGTATCAACTGTCAGATCTTTTCAGTGAATTGTATTGTTACAGAATAAGTGTGTATAATAATTGGAGAATTAGTTCTCAAATATTGTATTGTTCAGTATATGAATATAGAATAAAATATATAAGTATGTCCTTGTAATGTATAGTTGTTATACATAATTATGGCAAGAAATCATTGCTCAATTTATATTTTTCTTATAATTTGTAAAGTATGCGTTTTCCTCGCGCAACAAAGTGGAAACTTAATTTATGCATGAGGAGATCAAGTTACCACTTTGTTGTTCTGATGATAATTTTGTCTTTGATACGAATTATTGGCCAAATCTATATAATATCAGTCTCTGTAGAAGTGAAGGACAATTGAGAACTATTTCCTAGATCATCGTTCATGTTCACATAGAAAAAACAGTCTACTTTGATAAATTGTATTGGGGAAAAATCCATTTAAAAATCTTGATTTATCGATCATAAACAATGAAAGGACAATTCAATTAATATTTAATAATAATATGTGAATCATAGTCTGTCTTTGAGAAGCTTTTCCAGTCCGTCATTAGAAAAGTTGTGAAAGAAGTAAACTTGATACATGTGTCTTTAGAAGTCGAATTTATGAAATAAATTCAGACATACTCTAGCCATCATGTACTCAATGAATTTCAACATTGCCTATTGCACTGCTCTCTTATGTGGGAAATCGGACTTCCTTTGAATTTTTCATAAGTTCACCCATGATTTAAACTAAAATACACCACATTCCCGTAAGATTCTGTTGAATATCTTTTTTCTATTGTCTAACAGGCTGTGTGAAAATGATTCGAGAAAGTGTAAAAAACGAGTATGTTTGATTACTGCATGTGAATTAGCTACAAATAAAATGTATTCACTTCGTTCAAGTTTTTGTCAGCACAATTTGTTTGAAACTTGAAGATAAGTTAAATTGATGTGCTTTTTTACTCTTTTAAATGTATGATTATACATGGTTAAGGCATACTAGAATTCTCTGTAAAGCATTGGTTCCATTTTTTCTGTCATTTTTGTGCGTGTTTTAATTTTGTTCACTCGTGTCTGTAAGTAACAGTACCGTATCGTCAGTTCTTATTGTAATGCACAGGGCTCTCTCTGGTTCATTGTCATGCATTCAAGATCCCTATGTATTAAAACAATTCTCCTCAAGGTTTTTCGGTTTAATACGTGTTGTTTTTGAGACTTAAGCTTTTTTTTGCTTTTATTGTTAACTGAATAATTTATTGTCTGTGTGACGTTGTTTGTCACCAATCTTCAATTGTCTTACATAAATTGTATAATAATTTTCCTACCAATATTTTCCCATTTTATGCTTTTATCTATGTATGTAAATTATTTTATGATTTTGTTTTTAAATCCTTGTGCGTAAGTGTAAAATGAAGAAATACATGTGTATTCAGTTTTTTTTACTAACTATGTATTGGCTAGGGCAATTTTATCAGTTTTATATGACTAAGTAGTATTAATTTCCACAACATTTCTTTTTAAATCATTGAAGTGAATGTCCAGTATGTATGTGAACATTTTGTATTGAGCAAATGTAAGCTTATGATACATGCCGAATTCAAGATTTTGATTTATGAGTTACACATTTTTTTCTCAAATAAAAAATTATATAAATAAAGGTAAAATTTAATTTTGTAAATGTATTTCATAACTTCTTAAATTTACGTAATGTCGAATTCAGAATGTTTCCATCTATAAAGCCCATTCAATTAGTTCAGTGGTTAGAGGATTTTTCTACTGATCAAGAGGTTGTGAGTTTGAACCCCAGGCAGGGCTCACACTGTCTGTGACAAAATTAACAGAAGATATTACTTCTTACGTTAAAATGTCGTCCACCTCTGAATTATGTGGGGTAGCTTGGTACATGTAGTTGCTTGCGGATAGAATGTGGTTAGTAATGGTTAAGGCCTAACTGAAGTCCAGAGAAGCTGATAAGGATAACTGCCTGCCACAATATAACTGAAATAATGTTGAAAATGGTGCTAAATCTGATGAAATAAAATAAATTCTGACTATAAAGTTTATAGTCAGAATTTATTTTATTTCATCAGATTTAGCACTTTAAACTAGGGCTGGGAACGAATATGGTTTATGATATTCGAATATTCGTTTTTCATATTCGAATATATTCGAATATTCGTTTTCATGGCTAGTTTGTTCCAATCCGATGAATGTGTCTGTTCCTATACATCGTGTCCGAAATCGGTTGCGTCCGAATATTATGCATGTTACAGTAGAGAGCTTAACTATGAAGTTAACTTTTTATCGAAAACTAATTACAGTGGTATTGTATATCTTTTTTATTGATTCTAGATGTTATGAATATTTCTGTCGACATTGCACTAGATAGAAAAAACATACAAGTGTTTGTGTTCCGTTGGTTGTTTATACGTACAACTATAATGAAGGGAGGTATCTGTAACGAGTTGCAAGTAACGTGTTTATATTTTATCAACAGAAATTATGAGTACAAACATGTCTTTTTAAAACATCTACATTTGCAAGAATTAATTGTTTCCAAGTTAAGTTTTTAATTTCCCTTGAGTTAAAACGAGCAAAACACGTCGTTATATAAATACCTGTCAATTTGATGATGACGCGTATTTGGCACAATGTTACAACTTGCACGATTATTTACTGAAACAAAAGGGCTCCAAAATTGGGCCATAGAATGTCGGCGTTCTTAATATCTTTGATACCGACTTTTAAAACAACTTGCCGCCTTTGATTAAACCGAAACGATAGTTAAATGAAAAAAATGGTAGCGTGTAATCTGCGTTTGAAGTCCTTAATTCGTAACATAAACACGTGTCATTAACAGTGATTCATATTTTTAATTGATATGGTGCAAGCACATCATTTAACGCAAAAGACCAGTGCATTAAGTGTTTTATTCTTGTCTATCACGTGTTTGGACTAATTATCAGTTGAACGGATTAACAAATGATCGCTCCGGGCTATTGGTTATCTTGACGTGTTTATGGGGGTATTGAGAATGGTGCGATCAACAAACAGTTGGTTTGTGACATTTTGTGCGTACTTACCAATTTTGGACCGACTTTTATGGAATTTATTCACCTTTTAACGACAGAGTTTTAAACATTTTTTTGCTACTAAAACTGGCTCGAGACGTTGAAATTTCATATTATTATTTTCGAATATTCGAATTCGTTTTTCATATTCGAATATTCGTCGAAGTTCCGAATATTCGAATATTCGAATAAAATTCCCAGCCCTACTATAAACTGACACTATTAGATGGTATTAACATTACACTTTTAATTGTTCAATTCTTACTGTATGTAAAAATATGAATCCATGAAAGAAGAAATTCTGCAAATAGATAATATTAAATCAGTGTTTTATAGTCTTTTAAGTCATTCCTTATGCATGCTGATGAGTCTCAAGTTCTTAAAATCACTTCTTTATTTGTATATGAGTGTTAAAAGTTCAGGATTCTGATTTAAATTATGAGTACATGTAATTGGTTTGGGTGACAATATAGATTATCTTGTAGAATGTATATTTCAGTATTTGCTTGGATTGAATTTTTACATTTATTTAGTCTAGTTTGAATGTGCAATTGTACATATTATTTGTAATCAGTTAACATTACTAGCAAAATAAATGTAATTTATTTTTGAAGTTATTTTATCTGTTGTTTTTGTCGAGTTTGCCACCAGTGAGCATGACATTGTCTCCACTATAGCGGTTTGCTCAGTGTTTGTGCGTCTGTCCGGATTATATTTGTTTGAACCATATCTTCATCATTAGATGGGGACTTTTGTGTAAAACTTGGTACCAGTGTTCACCAGGTTGAGACATGCTCAAGATCTGTGTGTGTAGCCAAAATGTCAGGGTCAAACTTCAAGGTCAAAGCAGTCTTCGAATTAGTGGGTTTCCCCCTGCCCGAAAGGATTTTTTTCCTTCTTGAAGAATTTTGGGGGACAACTTAGTTTTAGAGTTTTGTTCATGAAGTATATAGTCGGGCAACCTATCACAAAAAATTAATTCAAAGACTGTCAAAGGTAAATAATAATACAACTCTTTCATCTCATGATATGTTGCTCTTAAGCCTCTTGTATGTTTATTGCAGTAATTTCCTCTGTAATAAAGTACTGGTATGGTCATTAAAAATACATTAAGAATGTGTTTGGAAATTTTTTTATCATAATACATTTGAAAATGTGCAATTTGACCCTTCCATTGAAACAATTTTGTAAATACATGTAAATATAAATTTACAACTTTGCTGTATTCTTTGGACAAAATATTGACTTCAAACTTAAACAGTTCATTTCTTATTACAGAGAATTAAAAAAATGTGAATTTAAGATGTGGATGAAGACCAGCAGTAAAGTTATTTAGGCCTTATACTAACTACAGATAGGAGTATAGATAGTACACTGTTTCAAGGAAATTGAGAGTTCTCTTACCATTGTGATAATACATGTAGATTTTCATTCCAACCCTCAGCTAACCTCTTAGGTCAAGTAGTTACCATCTCTGACTAGTAATCACTAGTCGGTCAAGTTCAATAACCAGCCCAGGCTTTTCTGAGTTATGCCCCTTGACCCTTTGAAAAATTAATTTTGACAGGCATATTTTTAATATGACCTGGCACTCTTGTTTGTTTATATGAGTTAACGCCCCTTTTCAACAGTCAGAGTCATATGAGGTGGACAGTTCACCTAACCATCATTCCTGGGAGAACCTGTACTGGACTCCCATCCTCAGTAAGCAAATGCCTGCTTTCTCACATAAAGAGACATGGTCGGTAGCAGGTCTCGAACCTACGACTATTAGTGAGAGGTCACAGTGATTTAAAGTCGGACAAGACAACAAATGACTCTAGCTATTAGTGCAACATTAAACCCCTGACAGAAAACAAGCAGTCAACTCTGGTAAACAATTGTCTTTGTTTGCAAAAACTTTTACATTGGTATTGCCACCACCATGTGTGGAACTATAACCTAGCATCTAAAATTTCATTAAAATTATAACTAGAACTATTGCATCAGTATGCAAGTGACCTCCAGTTACATTTTCATCAGTTAATATTCAAGTACAAATGTATGGCCTAATTCCATTTAAACTAATTTTTAACTCACATGTGCTCAGGGTGAGCTTTTACCTTGTGAACACAACAGAGGCCACATTTTTGGTTAGATTTTCACAAAACTGGGTCAGAATGTTTGTTTTGACAAAATCTTTGACAAGTTCGATTATGGGTCATTTGGGGTAAAACAAACAGGTCAAAATGGCAAATTAAATGAAAACCTTATGAACATTTTTTATTGGATCTTCACCAAACCTTGTAGGAATGTTTGTATTAATTAATGACATCTTAGACAAATTACAGGATGGGTAATCCGGGGTCAGAAACTAGGTCACCAGGTTAATTAAAATCACAGGAAAACCTCGATAACAGCTGACTTCATGACACAGACTCAAAAACATTGTTTTCATCAGCAAGCAATGATTCTCATGTGAGCGATATAGGGCCATCTTGGCCCTCCTGTTCTTATCTGAAATTAATCCATTGTATATTTTTGAATAACTAGCAATTGATAATTTGGAGAAACTATCTCGTTGGTTTAAAAATCTATATAGCTTCACATTTTTTTCTTGGAAGATAAGAAAACGGTCTTCAGCTTTAAACACAGTCACAAGAGTCATTTATGCTGCATTATTTGGAGGCAAAGAAACTGATACAATGTACAAAGACCTTGTTATTGGAAATAAGATATTTACTTGCTTGACTAATGACAAGCTTAGATGTCTTATTTTATAATAATGAGTAACAGAAGTAAGGTACATGTTTTAATTGTCTATCTGCACGATTCACTCTGAACAAATCAATATAAATTTACATTGTATTCAATTTCATTTTCGTGGTTTTAACGCCATTTCAACAATATTTCAATTATATATACGGCGGTCGGTTCCTGGACGAACTAGCCTTAGATTACTCAAATTACCCTTTCATCCACAAGGAGCCGGCATCTCTACATATGAAGAAGAAAAAATCGATCTTTTAATGTACATTGACTTCGCCTTCATTTACTATATACAATCAATACTTAATATAGAATATAGATAAGACTTAGCTTCTTTTTTGTGAATTGATCAAAATGTTCTCAGAAAAAAGACATACATCTTTGCAATTAATAGTTTGCGGTATTGTCAGCATCGATTTTTTATGCATAATATTGCCGACAGACAGCCTGTAACTCGATCTACCCTACTGTGTCCCCGTGACCATAGTTTTTTTATCAGACCCAAGAAACGGAAAATTTACTTTCACACTTTTTTACCTTTCCACACGCTGCCAAGAGCAAAAAAAAGCTTACCTATTTTTAATGAGCATGTAACCAGAAACGCCTTAATGAAAGACATCTCGTCTTTCAAATAATTTGTCAGAGAAAAAAAATCAAATAATCAAAGAGAGGATAATTTTTTGAAAACTTATTTAACAGACCTCGTATGTGCACATATGTAGCCAATGTGCTGATATTGATCAATCAAAGCACTAGTCAAGACTATAAATAGAAATTATTGACTTAATAAGCATATTACATTATTTACAAGTTACACGTCATACGTACAAACAGAGGATTTATACATACAGAGGATTTATGATATGAAGGTAAAATATCTACCAATACAATTCAAATATGGGATAATCGACAATATTTCATCAATACATGTATTTGGTGTTGCTAAGGAATAAACTGAAACCGTATAAAGCGCGTAAATAAATTCGCCGGACCGGATTGAAAAAAAACAATACTGATAGATGGTGCTTTCCATTAATGGATTAGTGCTTTCTAACCTATGTTTAGGGTTTATTGGGAACAAATTAGAAATACTACGTGACTGTGACTGACTTCATTTGGCGTGTGTGATTATATTGGAATCCTACGATAAACCAGTCAGTGAATAGCCTTCTGTGCATTGTATTGATTTCTACAATAAACATGCTATGGATGTTTCTGTTTTCGTCAGAAAAATCGTTCATGTAGCGGACAAATTCAAACAAATAGTATTGTATGAATAAAACTCGGGAGAGAAATAACTTTCCGTGATGTGATACATTTTTTGGAGTTTCTGTCAGGAAGTTTCTCATCTTTATAAATTTCTTGTGACTAATTTGATAAGTAACGTGGATCTAACTTCAGATGCCAAGCATTGATGTCAAAAACATGCGAGGGAATTCGTGCCTTCATTCATAGGAGATTGTAATTCACGTCGAAAAGCTGTAGAAATGAAATTGTCATTGAAAAAATCGTGGTTATGTAGTTTGATCAAAGATTTGAGCCCCACTTCTGTAGGGAGTTCAAAAGGGATCGTGTGCAATGGTGTGACAAAATATGGACATATTGATAAGTTACCCAATGTTTACAAACTTGTCGGGTACGTATACAATATTTTTGTAAAATATAAAATGTACATGTATATATGTGATGTACCTTATTCATTTAGCAACTACGAGTTAAGCATATTTCCAGTCCATTAAGAAGCAATGTCAGATGCGGGGGGGGGGGGGGTAATTTTAGCTATCGTTACTATTACAGCAGAAATTAGGAATCGGGCTAAGCCCCGGTTCCTATAGTCCTGTTGTCTCCGATTTTTTAGCTTAAGCATTGACGGTGTTTACTAAGAATCATTAAGATATATTCAAAGCTTAAAGATCATTATTCATTTATTTAGCTAGTACAGTATTTATAGACATTCACAGGATTTAAAGTGATGTTCTTCTTCAGATGCGTACAGTAATCAAAATGTCACCTTTTCACTCCTGGTTCACATCGCGTAGTGACACATCAGGCCCGTAGGAAACATTTTCAGATTGGCAAGGAGGGGGGCTAATGTTAGATTTTGACTGACAATAGGGGGTGGGGAGAAAGATGGCTTTCTTTAATTACCATTACAGCCCCTAGCCCACGGTTCCTTCGACCATGTAGAGGGCGTATATATAGCTTGTCCAATAACAGTAATTCAAATTTTAAATGCAGCTTAATCTGTCTATTCCGAAGATTTCCGCAAATCAATATTTCAACCTGAGTATTAATCTACGGTTTCTGGTCACGCAGCTAAAACCTTCAGATACGATCACGTGGCTTTGATTAAGAAAAAAAATCAACAACGTCATGCCAGAATCGATCAGAAGATTTCCTCTTATTCAGAGGAATATCCATACATATAGTATAAACACTATATTTCTTGTCACCTGTTCCCGTTGCTTAGTAACATTTTAAAGGCATCAATCATTAAAGTATAACGTATTCCCAAGGAGACCTATAGATACATCAATCAAAGTACTGAAAGTACTCATGGAAACTGAACTTACATAGACATGCACTGCAAAAGGAATGGGAACTAGTTTATCAATTGCATGGCTGATGAATTAAACGTAGTGCTTAGGTCCGCATCAAATTTTATGCGCACCGAGCGAGTGACGGCTAATGAAAGCTGAACTATCGTTCGAAGTTTCCCAAAAAGGATTCGCTGTATTTAGGAGTTGTTTTTGTTGTTATGTTGTTGTTTACTCGTTCTTTATGTACATGTGCTATGCTTCTGTCTTTTCACCATAAAAAGGGTCACTAAACCTGTGGATTACTATGGATTCACCATCGGTTTGTTTTTTTGTTTTCATTCCTTTGAGTCACCAGTAGTCAGTGCGCTGAAAGATCAATATTAATTGTTATAGTGTTTTCATGGAAAAACAATAATTATGCTGAATACTGACTCATTAACATGAAAGAGCAAATCGATGTTGAGTTTTTAGAGTAGTCACTTTGAGTTCGTTCTCTGTTAATTCTATAATTACTCGTATATTGATTGCTATTTTAAAACGGTCCTAGGTTCATACATTATTCATATGCAATCATTAATTCTACTTGGATGAACATCGTGAAGGCATTCCTGGGCCATTGACTGTTAATAGTTACTCTTTAGGACATGGGGTTGTGTTTGAGACTAAAACAGTTCCTAGTAAACAACACACGGCAGACTTTTCAATTACAAATGTAACTGTAATTGTTCAAAAAGTTTATGGAGATTAAGTATAATGCTTTGATTGCATTTTTAATACGTTACACAGATGTTCATAAGGCGTACATGCGTTTTCAAACACAACGTGTTTATTTAATTTGTTTAAATCATATTCCAAGGACTAAAGTACGTGGCCTTTTTCGCATCATCCTAGTAATTTTTTTATGTACAATGAAACCTGTGTTAACGGTCACTTCTGATTAAAGACCACCCTGTGGATAAAGGTCATTCTTATAAAAACCGTCATTGATTACTAAGAATAATGGCTTTTTTGTACAACTTTTGCTACTTTTCTCTTTCACAGAATTATGTTCGCCTTTGTTGGAGTGCTGGCTACGTTCAGATGGGTTGTAATATTTCTAGTATCATTGTGCAGTTCCTCGCTGGTTCTACAAACATCTTCACTTTCAAATAGCGAGACCGAGAACCAGGGAAGCTCAGATCCAATGGCTAGTTGTGCTCAAAGTTCCTTATTCACAGAAATCTCGGACCGTGTTCAGCTACTCGAACTCGCCTTCAAAGAACAAGTATTTGCACGAGAAACAATCGCACGTGAAATTAATGACCACGCTGATGTGTATGGATCTATAGACAGCAAGTTGATGATGTTCTTGGAAAAGCTGGACAACGTCACCAGTGCTTATGCTCAGCTAGAAACTAAATATAAAGATCTTGCTAACCGGGTTTATTCAGATGGTACGATTGTTTACTTTAATTTAAAGAAAATAGTATCAGAAGTGTTTTAATCAATCTATTAACCGGACTGAAGTTTATATTATTATCTGTATCTGTAGGTCATGATCATGTACATTTGTATTAAGTCTACCATTTGTCTGATAACAAGTAGGTCAATAAAAATGCTCGATTAATACAAACGATTGGCATTTTCTTTAATAAAAGTTAACATTGAAAAGAACCGTAAATGTAGCTGTATAATTGTCCCTGGTAGATAACAGCATGCTGACCGGTGAACCAGATTATTGAAATGGAACTACATATCGTATATTCAATGACGAATTTGTGATTAACCGCTTATCTGTGCTAAGCAATGACCAAGAACCCCCAATGGTGTATACAATTACTCGGCATTGTATAAAACATTTTAATACTTCGGCAATTAAATGAAATCGTGTCCTCGGCTTCATTCGGCAGAATAAATATTTTTGTGTTGAGCTTGTCTGTCGAAGGCAGACCATGGTAATCTGTTCTCATGTAGACGCATGCGCGTATAATCAGAACATTAATTAATCAGTTATGGCGTCGTCTGCGATCAGACGACGACAAGAAAATAAGAATTCTAATGAAATCTGGGAGATTGATACCACTCTCTAAATCGGAACTCGACGCTTGTCCAAAGAAAACTCATCGGACGTAATAGGCAGCCCGCCATATTGTCGTTGTTGCTCTCGTTCATGGCTGACCCTGGGAATCCACTTATGTTATTTATATAATACGAATATATTTTCAGCCACGGGAATGTCCGGGAATGCCCGAGTAATTACGATTATGTCATCATTTTCCATGTGCTCGTATTTCAGAAACTCTTGGCACTGTCGTCATGGTTGTGTTGATGGTTCATTTGTTTTGTATTCTCCGTCCAAAAATACTTGAATTGATCGGACCAATTGGCAACCTGAAACCTGCATTGAAGAAACTTATATCAAAACCAAACACAAGACGGGTTAGTTATTTTTTCTACTTTGAATATATGATGTTGAGCTATAAGTAACAAAATCATTCCTATTTAATGTAATAAATGTACTATAGAAGCAGTTGTACAATCTAAAGCAATCTAAAATCTTTGAAGAAGTGTTTATCATCTCCAATAGGAGTGGTGAATTAACATTTAATGATGCTTACTTACTTTACTTAATCCTCATTATCCCTACCCCAACAAGCTTACGTCATTTCTCCTATCTTTGGCACAATGTTGGGACACAAGGCATCAACAAGCTTACGTCATTTCTCCTATCTTTGGCACAATGTTGGGACACAAGGCATCAACAAGCTTACGTCATTTCTCCTATCTTTGGCACAATGTTGGGACACAAGGCATCAACAAGCTTACGCCATTTCTCCTATCTTTGGCACAATGTTGGGACACAAGGCATCAACCAGCTTACGCCATTTCTCCTGTCTTTGGCACAATGTTGGGACACAAGGCATCAACCAGCTTACGCCATTTCTCCTGTCTTTGGCACAATGTTGGGACACAAGGCATCAACCAGCTTACGTCATTTCTCCTGTCTTTGGCACAATGTTGGGACACAAGGCATCAACCAGCTTACGTCATTTCTCCTGTCTTTGGCACAATGTTGGGACACAAGGCATCAACCAGCTTACGTCATTTCTCCTGTCTTTGGCACAATGTTGGGACACAAGGCATCAACCAGCTTACGTCATTTCTCCTGTCTTTGGCACAATGTTGGGACACAAGGCATCAACCAGCTTACGTCATTTCTCCTGTCTTTGGCACAATGTTGGGACACAAGGCATCAACCAGCTTACGTCATTTCTCCTGTCTTTGGCACAATGTTGGGACACAAGGCATCAACCAGCTTACGTCATTTCTCCTGTCTTTGGCACAATGTTGGGACACAAGGCATCAACCAGCTTACGTCATTTCTCCTGTCTTTGGCACAATGTTGGGACACAAGGCATCAACCAGCTTACGCCATTTCTCCTGTCTTTGGCACAATGTTGGGACACAAGGCATCAACCAGCTTACGCCATTTCTCCTGTCTTTGGCACAATGTTGGGACACATGGCATCAACCAGCTTACGTCATTTCTCCTGTCTTTGGCACAATGTTGGGACACAAGGCATCAACCAGCTTACGTCATTTCTCCTGTCTTTGGCATAATGTTGGGACACAAGGCATCAACCAGCTTACGTCATTTCTCCTGTCTTTGGCACAATGTTGGGACACAAGGCATCAACCAGCTTACGTCATTTCTCCTGTCTTTGGCACAATGTTGGGACACAAGGCATCAACCAGCTTACGCCATTTCTCCTGTCTTTGGCACAATGTTGGGACACAAGGCATCAACCAGCTTACGCCATTTCTCCTGTCTTTGGCACAATGTTCGGAACAAGGTCTCAACATGCTTACACCACTTCCTCTGTCTTTGTCACAATGTTTAATGTTCGATGCGTTGACTGCTATGTGTATCTTTATAAGATCTTCGATATTAAACAAAAATTGTTGCTTCATTTTCAGAATACTTCAAATCCTGGGACACCCAAACACTCACTGTCAATAAAAAACGAGGTTTGTGTTGTATGTTTTCAACGGGACAGTGCCAACAGCCTCATTATAAAACTCACGGAGTCCATGATGCGCCATCTCGAGGGCGTGAAGATTTCCACCAAGCCGTTTTATGCTATATTTACCATGGAGGATCTCCGTGGTTTACCACATGTTCGCCTTTATGTAGTTATCATAGATTTAGAATCAAGGGGTTTATATATCAATGGTAGTGAAAAAGATTTGGTTGTGACAACTTTAAAATATACAAAATCCTTTGGAGGTGAGTTATATATCTCGTGACAATACATGTACTACCCATTGTCACCGTTCATGCACATAATTATAGAGTAAAACATTGTAATAGAATTCCTTGAGTCTCGACGAATTACTGAATTATATGACCACATTCATATTAATCGAATAAAGAAGTGTAACTTTGGGGGAGGGGGGGGGGGGGTAAAAACTTCTCTGTATCCGAATTTTAGCTATATCCGAGAGTTAAGCGTATTTTAACTTGAAGACCATTGACATGGCATAAAATAAGTACATTTGTATAATTATGAATCTGATTCTTGGTAATGGGTGCTCTTTATCTTAATGCTGAAATCGTTATTAATCATGTTCATTGATTATTAAAACCTATATTTACGAGTTAAAATGTATACACCATCCCTGTAAAGTACATGCACCTTACTAATTGCAATGATCAAAATTCAGCTAGAATTATCTTCCCGTTCTGAAAATTATAGCTAATGTATTGTTTAAATACAGAATGGGCTAGCCCATTGAAGGGTTGTTGCATAATGTTGTATTAATGGACCAAAACACATTTATCTTTACCACCCTCGTAAATCCAAAGTGGGTGTCGGGAAAGACTGCAAACCACTTGTCCATGGTAGCTGCGTTGTCGTTGTAGCAATGCACATGTATTATTGCTCGGTGACACCATTTTATGCCTTATTATGTCATGATACAACATCTAT
Organism: Lutraria lutraria; assembly: GCA_964023205.1. NCBI lineage: Eukaryota > Metazoa > Mollusca > Bivalvia > Venerida > Mactridae > Lutraria > Lutraria lutraria. Next base: position 41,882,855 of record OZ026835.1, read on the forward strand.
TCGACTTATCGGAACTCCTCGGCGTTTGTCTTGAGAAAAGTGCCTCGGACATAATAGACAGGCCGCCATTTCGTTGTTGTTGTTCATGTGCTACTTTCCATCATGGCTGACCTCGGGAATCCAACGATGGAAACAATACAACCTGTTTCTCTTTCAATGGAACGTGATGCCCATTTTATCAATCGCGAACGAAAACACGTTTGAAAGTCGGTAATTCTGAGAATGATTCTTGAAAACGAGTACGTACCTTGTGTTGAAAAAGTAGTGACCGGAAACCGCATAACCAACATGTGTAATCCTACACTTATGTACATGTACGAGGCGTATTTCTCAGTTACGAAAATGCCCGAGTAGTTACAATTGCTATCCCCTGTATATATAAATGCTCGTAAATGCATGTATTTATATGTATATATTTCCAGTTCACACTGTGGCTGTCATTATCAATGACGAAGGCTCCAAGAACTTGACAGCACACAGCATATACAACTCCACACTTCGTATTATTAAAACCAACGATATCTTACAAGATCTTGCATCTGATGGAAGACTGTTTAGTATGTACCAGGAAATGACGTCACATCAATTAAGTCATCTACGAAGAATGGTGAAAACAGTTCTTAATGCGAAACTTATTATGAGATGATTCGATGATTATAATAAGTATTGAGTATTCTGACAATTGGATTATTAAGATACACGTGCACGTATCGTGAGCTCACTCCATGAGAAAGTGATGGCTTTACGCAACCCAGACCAGAAAAAATAGTCCTGTTATTTTACCAAAAATAGGATTGAATGGTCGAACATCTTTTTTTTGGTCCTTTTTTCTAAGCATACTTAATCCGTACTTTCTGTGTAAGAGAGCAATGGTTTAATCCTAGTTGATGAACTTTGTTCTCATATCCAACTGCTTTTCACATACAAAGAACACATAATTCCGCCCTCAGATGAGAGGTTAATATCAAAATAATAGCACTAGATCAATTGAGGTTAATATCAACATAATAGCACTAGATCAATTGAGGTTATATCAACATAATAGCACTAGATCAATTGAGGTTATATCAACATAATAGCACTAGATCAATTGAGGTTATATCAACATAATAGCACTAGATCAATTGTGAAAACATGTAAAATAGGCAAAATAATAATAAAACCAGTACATGACAATTCGCCCTCGCTTAGCTTTTCACGAAAATCACTTCGCTAAAGAATATGCTACATTTGTATTTACATGTACGTGTATTTGAATTGAGATGAGCATAAACACAGTGTTAGTCATTTAGTTATTATTTTCTACTCGTACCAATTCAAGAAAATATATATATGTGTAGAAGGAGTCAACGGGTACCAATATTATCAAATTGTTGGTATGAGTCCTGCTATGTTTGTAGATGATGTGTGTACATGTATATTTATCATTTAGTACGCGCATACCGGTATATGTTTTATTATGAAAAAATGGTTGCAAAAAGCGCAATACAAATTGGCTACTTAAAATATCGACTAAACATATCATCTTAATTAATTGAACAAGAAAAGTGCAATGTACCATGTAAATTATTGTCTCTAGTCACTTGCCAGATCCCCTTATACCGCTTATTTCTTGTTAAAACGGTTGGTGCATTTTTGGGAGCGATAGCTCCTGTAGCTATACACTACTTTTTCTACATACAATTAAGTGACGCCTCATATACACCCGCGTTGAAAAATAGTACCACTTGTTGTATAAGTATACATAACAGACTATGCAGTTTTGGATTAATAGACGGGTTTGCATATTTGTATTCGTAATAAGTTCTTCCACTAGAAGACAATGCTTCATTAGATTGAAGCTAGACCAGTACAAATTGCGGTCTGGATATTGGTTGAAGTCATGAATATTTATGCTCAGAAAAAAAACGAATATAATACAATTGTAGACTTGTTATATGTAATTTTACAAATGGCCTTTATTTTTTCCATGTTTTTTTTTCTTATGAAGAAGAAAATAGGAATGTTGAAAAAAGTACTGATGATTCCTACTAAAAGCCTAGAGGTGTTTACACTTACGAGTATTATATACATGTATATATACATTTGTATGTGTATTTTTCAATTTGTCAATTATTCTTACCAATTTTTACAGTAATTGGATAAAAATCAAATATATCTCCATTTCTTAATGTTGTTAATTAGGGGAGGGGCTTTCATTAATGAATATTTAGATTTTTCTTCTTTTCTTAAATTACGAATTTAATTTATTTAGTGAATATTCAGATATTGTCACATTTGTATACATATTGTTACTCAAGTTCTATTATTAATTTACATAATTCTTCTCTGTGTGTGTGTGATGCCGTTGGATTACACTGATTAAATTGATATTAAAATGATAAAAATAAAAACTGAATGTCAGAGTGATGCTGTGTGAATTTAATCATTGATAGATATATTTACAAACACATGTAAAAATGCGTCTCTTGAACTAGATCAAGCATAGATCGATCCACATTTCGAAGCCTGATAAATACTGTGGAAACATTAATTTTCGTTGGAAATTTAATTTCGTAGATTTCGTGGGTCGGCTCATCCACGAAATCAAGTTCTCAAGAATATAAATGACGAGATTTCAGTCAACCATCCGAAAATGATATCCGTAACTGGGCTACTTACAATACAAGTATAAGTTTTATGTTTTGGGAAATCCAGATGATCATGGAGCGTTTTATTTTCATTTGAATAATTCCTTATCATAATCAAACAATTCAAAGTCATATTTATAAATATTTGCTATTTTATCTAATAAGTTTTGAGGAATTTTACTATATGCTTCAAGCATCATACTTCGTTTTTGTGACTTGATATCTGCAAGTTGAGTGTCAATTGTCTCTGTCGCGATTTCTACGAATGCCTCAGTAGGATTTTCATTGAAATTAGATTCTTCAAATACCATAATTGGAAATTGAGTATGACGATCTATGTAACCATTGTATTGAAACGCTTTCCAAAGCCTGTAAGCAACGTCCATTTTGAAGAAGCAATCCTTTCTCTGCTTGAATTTGTTTGCTCAAGGTGAAAATTATATTTAGCCAATGTTTTTATCTCTTCAAGAACCATTCCGCGCTCTGTGACATTCATTTCTAAATGAATATCATATTTCTTTAAAACAAAATCAGTGTCTTTTGCGAAATTCTCCATTTTACCAATCGAGGCAAATTGTAAATTACATGGGTTACACATCAAGTAGATGGGTTCCCAATGTTCATTTAAACGATTGGGCCAAATCTCAGTTATGGCTGTGAGAAACTCTTTAAAAGTCAAACCTGTCGCCAGAAATCGGGCAAAAGAAATTTGTCTATATATGCTGACCAAAGTCTTGAATATGGATCGCGAACGAACATAAATGCTTCGTTTGATACGTTTTGTGCTTTTTCTTTATCATGAATAACAAATTCTTTAAGTTGTTTATGGATGGAGTTATGAATGAAAACTCTGTCAATGTCTAAAGGTCTCCGTATGTTTAAATCCTGGGGATAATCGCCACTAATAAACAGGAAGATTCTTTTGCAGTATGTGCAACCAACTTTTGGGACGAGACAATAATGTAGGTTGTTATAATTCATCACACGCCCGTGAGGTTTTAACTCTTTCAATTCTGGAATTTGAGAGAAAATTTGGCATTTTTCTTGAATAGTCTTCAACCTGTCTGCCATATTTTGCTCTCGTTCGATGAAATCGTCAACTTCATGAGTTGTAGTATTTGCTGAGACTTTTGTCAATGTACTTGCAACATCTCCAGTCGACTCCTTGTAAAGGTTCGGGTCTATAGTTGATTTTGTCTACAACAAGAGAAAGACCAAAACAATATATCTGCCGTTTTAGAAGATGCTCACAAAGCATACGGAATTATTGTTTTACACTTGTATTTTAGTTGTCTGCCCATTTTCTCCCATCGCTTAACGGCTTATATTATTTTATACATGAATCATTTGAAATCTATTTTCGTGAGTAGAATATGGGTCTCTTTAAATGCAAACAAACGGGCACCATCCTGGATTCTATTTATACATGGTAGTTCATTTGCATATTAGCGTTTATATGATTGTGCATGCCTAGTGAAGTCTGGTAAACATATGCACTGGAATATGTATCACGTTAAAATCTTATCTAAATTCAAAAAGCACAGTGGACGGCCATCGTCAAAGGTTAGTGTTAATCAGTTTATACTGCTTATAAAATAACCATAATACAAAAGACCAGTTTTCACCCCAAAGTCCAGTCGAGGTAAGTTATTACATTTTATTTGACATAATAATTCACTCATAGATCAAGTGTAATAAAGATGGCTTATTCCAGTTTTTAGACATTGTCTATAATAAATATTTTTCTCATCGGGGAACATGTTAAGAATGTAGAAAAAATACAATACTAGTACTAGTATTGGTCAACTGATGATCTAAACATCCTCACTTGTAGAAATAACTGTTTATGGCTACTGCACAGTCATGACCATATTGGTGTTGATGGTTCGTTGAGAAAAAAAACTTTACACATGTTGTTAAGAGTACGTGATCAGTTTTTTTGTTTTTGTTGTAAACAAACGCGGTATCTCGAAAATCATTATGTACAAGTCAATACATGTAACTTAACATTAACCTACCCTATCAAGAGAATACATGACATTCTAGAACATTTCAGCAATCAAAGAATGAGTTTAAATACGAAGTATGTAAAGTAAATTACATTTGCACTACATATAAAAAATTAAATGCTAAATGATACATACATTATCACTAGGCTCTTGTCTCGCTGTCAGATTACCTGAAAAAAAAAATGTCACGACAATATGATATTTTTGTTTCAATTAAAAACAGTGTTACTTCCCAATACCGATTGAACCAGAGGGAATTTGGATTTCTGGTCGCGGCAGGTCAAACCCTCCCTTCCATAAAAATGACGATTGTCCTCTATATGTGGCTAGTACTGGTCCGAATATTGTTCTAAGGGAATTCTGAGGAAATCACCTTAATTTGTTTTATTCATTCATGTACTTATCGTTGTTAATCGTTTAAACTTAGATCTATCAAATCCACCATAACACTGAGCACCATGAAATCGTATGTGGTGGAAAACAAACTTTAAATAAGCTTAATATATATGAACCTTCCGGTTTACTCCACTCGTCATGTACTAACACATTTCATTCTTGTACATGCATATAAGTCTGCTAGAAAGGTTTCACGAATGAAAATTTTTAAACTTAAGTTATCGAATCACATCAAAGCTAAAAATACATATTTAGCATCGACCGTGAAATGTTGCAGCTTTTAATAAAATTGTCCACTAACACCTTGTCTATATATCAGCAACAAAGTCAGTTAAAATTACGATTAACAAATGTTAAAAATAAAAATATTCAACTTAATTTTTTGTTGATTGAACAAAGCAAGTCAAAATAACACTATAAACAGAATAAAAATATACACCAGTGTACGTTTTAAGCACTTCATAGTTCAGGTTATATATAATTATAAATAACCTTATTCTTATTTATTCTTCTTACAACATTTGAATGCTTCTAACTTTGATAAGATAAAGTCTGTATTATACATTATAGTAATAACGAATTAAGCTTGGCTATATCAAGGTCAATAAAATCAGCTGAAAGCAAAGAATAATAAGAAGTCAATTGAAAATGATTTCAAAAGAATGTTAAATAGGATTTTTTTCAAAGAAGAGCTATTATGCTATCAATTGTATCGAAGTTTTAAACCTAGTTTTGGTTCAATAATTTTGTATCATGAATGCATGTATTTTAGACCCAGCACAGGAAATACTCTCACAGTATGCAAGTAGTAAATGTTTGACATAGAACAGACATTAGAAAATATTAATTAAACAAATACATTTACAATGTTGTTTTGTTATATGCGACCAATATACACAGTCGGTCCCAAATGTAACCATTCTACCCCTCCTTATTGCGTATTTTTTTTCGTAAAATTTGTCACACACCCTAATTCCGATTTAAGACATTTTTCAACATTGAGAATCAGATTGATCATGTCTGTAAAACATACTAACATTTCGTACTTTCAAACACTACAGAGCTAGCTGTGATAGTGAGCAGAGGTGCCTGACGTTGGGGGCGTGTCAGACCAGATGCGTCAGGCACCTGTGATAGTAAGTACATGCATGTGTAAAATCGTAGTCAATATTAATTGGTAAAGTGATGATTTGATGAACGATCCAACCCAATTTCCTAAAACGACATAAAATCATCAAGGATTACAATCTACACTTTGTCCAGTTTAATATGTATTCTATGTTCTATGTAAATATTGAAGAAAATGAATTTTGCCACATTTCAGACTAAAAATTGGTAAACAATACATAAGTTGCCAATCAATTACCACATATGACATTTTAGAGAAAATATATTCCTTTAAATTGAGATAAACCTAAATAAAATAAATGTGCATCTTGTACAGTAGTTTTGATGATTTGTAACACCATGCTTTGACAAATATTGGTTTTGTTTTAGCTCGACCTTCGGTAATTTCCGTTTTGCCGATGTTTACCGATGCATGTACCAGTTTAGCACAACAGGTGGCTTATACACATTGGAAATGTAGATATATCCTTACATGTGCAACTTTATGGTCCCATTAAAAATCCCTTTAATATAGACGTATATATTTTATGTTCTTGTGAACACGAAATAATGCAAGAAAAAAATCGTTATATTTTTTATAATAACGGTTTTGTTTACCATTACAGCCGAAATTATTGGGGTGGCTTACCCTCAATAGACGCCGGTTCATATGGTCTTTAATAAGACGGTCGTAAGATTGAGCATACGATGATCGCAGATAGAAAATCGTACGACAATATTCTGAAAATCGTACTATCTTTGATAAGACGCCGCCCAGATATGTTTCAGTAAGTCCATATGTCGATTTCATCGTGATCCGGAATTTACTTGGTACCGAATGGTTTGATTTTTATCATAGACATTTTCCTATGGAGTTACTTCCCCTTAATAAAAAAACTGCGCGCTCGAATAGTCAGATGTGTATTCGGATGTTAATCTTCGGATAGTGGAGTATCTTTGATAATACCTGTAGATTAAAACCGGTAAGTTGACCATTTACTATTTTGTATATTGAATTGAAGATTTTTCAAATGTTACTTATGATATTGTATGACAGTTCGATTGTTGTAAGGTGTAATTGACCGTATTTAACTGATTACCAAATGCCAGTGAAATATTTTTATAAATACTAAATAGTGTCCAGTACAAATAATTTCATTCGATATTTTAGGGAGATTTATTTCACTACAACCAAATAAATTTTCCATGTCTTTTAGTATATATTTTTCCTATGGAAGTGTATTGACTAGTCACTTAGATTCATGAAGACAAATGTTTTTGCTGTTATTTTGCAAGTGCTCCTTCATCTATAATAATTATATAGTATATTGCTCTGTCAGCATGTGTGTTCATTTAACTATCATTCATTTTTTACCTAAGTTGTTCAGCTATTCCTTAAACTGACAAATATTAGATGACAGCGATTCTTAATGATAAATTTGTTTAAAAAATTGTTATTACAGGGAACTTTGGCCGTGAGTTGCAACAAGACAGAAACCTATAGATGATTAGATCAAGATATTTGTTATTTTCTGTGTTTTGGATCTTGGTCGAGACAACAAAAAACATACAGTCAAATCTGTATTATCTGTCACCTCTGGATAAAAACCACCCCATGAATAAAGGCCGTTCTGTTAAAAAACACCATTTTAATTAAATTGAACAGAATAAGTCAAAAACTTCCAGATGAAGTCTTGTCAATAATGGCAACACTATATCTTTCCCATGAGAGGCAGTTGTTCACAGGTTTGACCGTAGTCAAATTATATACTTTCAGTTTTCACCAACTTACTCTTACTCTGATTGCATAAAATATTAGTTTAGTGGCCATTTTTTACACAGACCTCACACAAAGGTAGAACTCCAGGTAAAACTGATAAGCCACTGCCTTATTGGGGATCCTTCTAATTATAATACCACTATATTTTGATATTTTAGAGCTTACAAATGAATGGCTGGCAAATCACTCCTTCAGCAGTTTGGTTGGAGTTGTGGTAAAAACAAAGTCAAAGACGTCGAGAACGTATTTTCAGGCAAACCAGGAAAGATGGAAGGTAGTCACATGAAATCAGGTAATTCTGATTAGTGTTTTAAATCTTAAATCGCCAGACAATGTCTTTTTACCACCATTTTTCTGTAAAAATGAATGTGTTTATGCTCCCCAGAAGCTCCAGTCATTTAGTTTCTGTGATTCCAGGGTCTCAATCTATCAAATGTGCCACCGAGTTTTGGTGGTAGTTCCCCCCTCTTTTAAAGTGTTTCCCTGCTCAAAAAATGATTTTCCCCCTTAAATAAAGTCATTTTCTTTTTAAAAAGATCCAGTTCCTGCCTGGTGCCATCTTTTATACTAGATCCATCATTAATTTATGTTTAATCATGTGTATAAAAGTAAAAGTGAGTTTCTTATTTGTTACCCTCCCCCTTGCCCCAAAGTAGTGTGAGGGCGCTGGTGATACTATTACAACAACTTCTTTAAAATACATTGATAGATAAAGGACCTCCTAAAAAGAAGAGGAAGACCGAAGATGAGTGGGGAGAAGAAACAGAGGGTCTCTGGGATGATAGTGTAGATTTTACTGAGGATGATCTGGATAATATAGAACTACAGGCTTCTCAGGTATGTGTACAACTTCTGTTAAACTTTTGTATGATTTTGAAACTGATATGATTTGTTGACTGTTCAGGCTATCAGGTCTTTGTCGTAATGATGACATTCAAAAGGACCATAGTTTCATAAAAATGAGAATGTCATATTTTGTCTTACTGACTGATATATACCCTCAAGTAATCAAATATTCCATTGCACGAATACATACATGTGGTTTGAATTATCTATCATTGATGTTTTAAATCATAAAGACAAGTTTCCAGTATTTCATGTATACATGCAATGATGTATATCTAACAGAGTTTTGAGTTTTCGGAACATACTTGAAAATCTTAACAATACCAAAATTATTTCAACGATGAAGCCTTTTTTCTATGTTCTGTTATTTAGAGCTGTATCTGAGTTTACTGTTATTTATTATGAAGGCCATCACTCAGACAAAACAGGAAACAAAAGTAGTTCCTTCAACATCGGCCTCAGTGCAGCGTGTGTTACAACCATTACAACAACAAACTATCAGTGAACAGAGCAGATTTGTTAAGCCTCAATTATCCCGCTCTTCATCGTCGACATCGAGTCGAAGTCATTCACTACAGAGCAGCAACAATGCATCGGGCCAGTCTAAGACATCAGCACAGTCCAGTAGATCTTCATACCCAGAGTCACTGAGTGGATATTCTAATAAAACTTCCAGTTCTTCAAGTCTAAGATCAGGTTTACTAATTTAAATGTTTATTAGTATATTATTTGTACTTATTATGCACCCCTTTCGAAGAAGTGGAGGTATATTGTTTTGTTTTGTACAGTCATGTCAGTCAGTCCGTCAGTCATAATGACCTTCAACACCAAAACTGTCTGACCAATAACTAGAGAAAGATTGGGCCTAAGGTCCTCAGACTTGGTTGGGAGGTTGGTTATCATATCAAAGGTTTTGATTTTGAGTTCTGTGCATCAAAGGTCACGGTCACAGTAACCTTCAACACAAAAACCTGGACTATGGTCCTCAGACTTGGTTGGGATGTAGTTGACCCCTATTGATTTTGATGTCAGTAGGTCAAAGGCCAGGGTTACAGAGACCTTCAACACAAAAGCTTTGCTTGCTTATAACTAAAGGTCGATTTGGCCTACTTTCTCACATAAAGAGACATGGTCGTTAACTGGGCTTGAACCCATGACAGATAACAGTGATCTGAAGTCGGCGACCTTAACCACTTGACCACGATGGCGGGTCTGTTCAGGTCATGACTCAAGCTGAATGATTAGTGTAGTTTACAAATTTTATCATGTCTGTTTATTAATCCAAGGTTCATCAGTTGAAAGTGTTCAAGGTCAAATGTCAAGGACACATTCAAGACTAGGGTCAGAGGGTCATGATGTATCATCTGGTAACCAGGCAACTATAACAGAACTTAATACAACCAGACAGGAATGTGCTTCTTTGAAACTTCAGGTATGTGCTATCATTGTTCAGTACATGGCTTTACAACAAAGAGAAACACATGATCTACCATTTACGGTACTGTCAAACCGGTGAACAAAGATCACCTTTGAGAAAGAAATAATAAAATTATTACCTTTATTGATGGGGAGCCTTTATATGAGGTTCATTTTGCTCATTACGAAGCGTTCTCTTGAAGAATCAGATTAGCAGGCTAAATTTAAATTGTAATGGGTTTTATTCACTGATTAAACATTTTTGGTGCAAATTTTTGTAGCCGGGTCTAGGTTTTCAAGTAGAAGATGATATCGCCGGGGCTTCTGGAGAATACTGGTTAATAATATAACCTGCAGTACACTGTTTTTTTTTGTATTTCAGCTTGAAAACTTGAAACAAGAGGTATATATGAAGGATGGAGAGAACAGAGTGTTAAGAGATAATCTTACAAAGAAGAATACAGAACTGGATACAATAAAGATGGAGAAGATTAGTCAAATACATCAACAAAATATCCATCAAAGTGAAAAGGAGAAAAATTTACAGGTACCTGTTGATTTATTATGCCCGCTTTCAAAGAAAAGGGGTGAATTGCTTTGCACAGGTAGGTCGGTCGATCTATCTGTCGGTCTGTCCGTCCATAGCCAAACCTTCTCTGTGCAATGGCTAGAGAACTATTTGAGCTAAGATCCTCAGATTTGGTTGTGAGGTTGGTCATCACATGTAGATGTAGTATGTCAAAGGTCAAGGTTACAGGAGGCATCTGAGTTTCACAAACACTTGTTTAAATGTTGTTTTTGATTTTGCTGATAAAATAATAATGAATCCAATGTTTCTCACGTTTCAGAGTGAAGTGTCCAAGTTACAAACACAGCTTCAGTTTAAGAGTCAGGAGGAGAGAGAATTAACAAATCGTTGTAAAGAATTACAGGTCCAGCTTAGGAATTATCAGGCAGCTGGGTCGTCCACACAGGTTTCACTTCAATCTTTTCAAATATTTTTTTTAAATATTGTGCGATTTTATTAAACTGTCAAAGCTGTATAATTTCACAGTCAATGCTTGCATTTATTTTTAGCTTAGGTGAGGTACGATTACTTTATAAGTTATACGATAACTTTCGTTAGATCGGTTGTCGAATGTGCATGTATTTAATGATGCGCAGCATAATAATATATAAACATGTGGAATGGAACATTCCATAATGTTGAAATAAAAGAAAACTATTGACTGTGGTACAAAGCTAAAAATAGTCAACGAATTTATGCCCCCACAAAATAGCCATTTTAGTAAAAAACACGAAAACTGTGCCCAACAAAATAAATGAGAATACAGTATCATTAGACTCACTACAGCTTATTTATATATAAATGTAACAACTTAGGGTTAATTACTTTCTTCTGCTAGATCCATTGACTTGTCTTACGATATGAAAAGTCTGTTCATAAAACAGCATAAAATCAATTAGAAAAGTCTATTGATTTACGGTTGGACCTTGACTTTCTGACGACAGATTATTAGAATGTCAGGTGTAATCTGAAACAAAATTTTGGACCCAATTATTCACTGTCATGACAAATCCGGACACATCAGGATTGAACATACATGTACTATGGATTATTCGGAATGATGGATTTTCAAAAAAATATTTCGGACTGTCAATTTCGGATGATTGAGGTTATACAGTATATGGTTAACCTTATATAGTCAACACTGTGTTAGCGGCCACCTCTGATTAAAAGCCACCCTGTAAATAAAGGCCGTTGTTTTAAAATCCATCATTGATTATTTAGAACAAATTGACCTCCAAATAAAGGCCACCTGTCAATGAAGGTCATATTTTGTCTTACCCAAAGGTGACCTTTATTTACAGGTTTGACTGCATTTTTGTTTCAGGGATTTCTGTCTTCACAGAGTGTAAGTCCAAAACCTACCCGTGTTTTAGTTGAAGAAAGATCGCCGAGAAGTCAGCCAGCGTTTCCTTCTCGGAGAACATTCATGGCTGAGGAAGTTTCCCCTGTTAAAAAATCACAACCAACAGTATCTGGTGACAATCAGAGGGCGGAGTCATCAACATCAGATACAAGTTCTGGTATGTCACTCTTGTAAGCCTTTCAGCTTAGTTATATATCAGTTAGTTTGTTAGGCACCTAACTATACTTATGGACAAAAGTCTTGTTTGGTCTACAAAAAAATACAATATCTTTTTTGTTTATAATCGCACATTGATAAAAATGGTACCATTGGTAAGAAGATGCTACAAGTCATTCATTGATACAACTTGCTAAACAGGTTTCAATGAGCAAAAGTAAGCTAAATTACAGAGATGTAGCTTTACTGGTTTTAAAATACCAGTAATCACAGACTCCCAAACGGGACAAGACTTTTGTCCCTAAGTATACATTGCTTCAATGATATACTAATGTTTTAATTGCAAGACATTTCATTATGATGTCAACATGATTTTACAAATTATTATACCCCCACAAACGAAGTTTCAGAGGGAGTATATTGGAGTCACCCTGTCTGTCTGTCGGTCGGTCCCTCAACATAAAAGTTAGTGGAGCAAACTACTTCCACATTCTCTAAGTGATTGCAATGAAACTTGAAATATGTTATCACCATCAAGTGTAGATGTGCAAGACACAATTTTCATGCCCAGTGATTTACTCATTGCAAAGTTATGTCCCCGTTAACTTAGCCGTATAGTGTACCATTGCATTATTAGTATCAAAGAGGCGGCAGGGGTATAAGTCACCTCTGTGACAGCTCTAGTTCATGTTATTATATTGGTCAGTCATTGTTCAGATTCGTATTGACATAAGAATTGTCATGTCATGTTTATTTTATTGATCTTTTCAGCATCAAAGGTTCACGACACGCGTCGAAAATGTGGTTTAAAGTTACGCAAGAGCACAAACACTAGTACTGGTACCCAGCTTGTCTCGAGATTGTTTGATATAGCACCTAGTAAAACAGGAACCGTCATTGACAAGGGTATCCTTGGCTTGTTAAGTACAACGTCAGCTAGTGTTGCTTCATACAAAATACAATTTGAAAGAGACAAGAATACCAGTTTGTTATCACCTATCAGAGGGAGAAGGTATGTTTATAGCAATTTGAAAACCAGTCTAAAATATCTTGGTTCTGATTGGTTAATCTTGAACAAATACCTAAGGCCCAGAACAAACATAATTGTTTCAGGTTACATGATCATTACAAATAGGGAAGGTAGGTCAGAGTGGTTTTTTTTGCTCTTGAAAGTGTGTGGAATGGTTAAAGAATTGAGTAAATGGATGTACCGTTCCTCGGGCCTAATAAAGTCTACGGTCAAGGGGAAAGTTTAGGGTATACCAGAAACAAACATTTTTTACGCCTAAACAAAATTGAATTCAGAGTCTAGTCTCATAAGTCAGTTTGTAACTATGAATGTTTCATTTGATGGACATTAGATGTAAAAAAGGGGGAGAATTAAACATGTTTTAATCTACTAGAATGTTTCAGCTGCAAAAATATCTCTGTTCGAAGACTGATTTCCGTTCTAATTTTGTAATGATTTTGGTTACTCTGACCATACATGTATGTAAACAGTAAAGTGTATTGGTTTCTATGGAAACCTTAAAAATTCCAAGCCATCTTTAAGAGTACAGTCAAACCTGTGAACAAAGGACACCTTTGGAAAAGACAAAATGTCACCTTTATTGACTGGTGGCATTTATTCAGTGGTCAGTTTATTTCAAATAATCATTGACAGTTTTAAAAAGAATGGCCTTTATTCAGAGGTGGCTGCTAACACAGGTTTGACTATACAGTAAAGTTCCACCTAACGACCGGTCCGATAATATGACCGTTCCGCTATTACGACCGCTTTTCTAAAGAACCTAAAATTTCCCTTCTCATTTCTATGATTCAAAGGTCCGTAAATACGACCGGTCCGCTATTCTGTATTACGACCACTTTATTGGACCCAATCTGGTAATTATACCCCCAGATATGAAATATATATAATAATCTTCAGCCAATTAAGTTTAAAATAAATTTATAAATTTGTTCACTATTTCTTTTCTGAATGTAATTTGTATATGCCACAGTAACAGATATAACAACAACAAACACTAATAGTATTTTTCTACAGGTATTTGGTAACTTTATGAAATACTCTGTATACATATAGACTGATTCGCTATTAAGACCGACTCACTATTAAGACCACTTTTTGTCAGAACGCCAGGTGGTCTTCATAGCGGAACCTTACTGTACTAACAGTTCAGTTGTATCAAGTTTACTTGGCGACATTATTACATATTAGATTTTTTTTTCAGACTGTCTGACCTTTATGGATTACTGACACGTGCGGACAAACCAGACTTTGTTAGTCTGGTTTCAGTCAATCACTTCAACATGGCTGTACAAGGTTTATCCTGCTTAATAAAATCAGAAAACCAGTCGGCAGATAGGAATATATCGGATTCAAGTCAGTCGACTGGTTCTGAGTCTCAAGAAAATTCAGCTTTACATGATGCTGTTTTAGTACTTCCATTTATAAATGATTATTTAAAACATTATATAGAAATGTTTGAAGCAACTTTAGAGACTTCTGAAGGGTCATCAACAACAACAGCTACACTTTCATCAAGTTCTTCTGGAAGCTTTGATACTTCATCAGAGTCCCTTACAGGATCTTTTGGTTCATTTATAAGAAGTTCAGCAAGTTGGGCTAATGAATTGGAATGTTTAGCAATTGCGTCAGTAGAAACTTTATATGAGTTACTGTCCAGTTCTGCAGTAAAGGATATTTTATTACATTCAGAATGCAAACCTTCACCACGGACGCCGTCCACTTCTGCAGAATTTGAGGTATGTGGTAATTGAATCTTCCTTAGGAACGGTGAAAAGGGAATTCCTGTGGGCCCAATATATTAATTCATTATGTTCATACTTCACTACATCTCGATCAAATATTTGAATATCATTTTAAGCTCACCAGAGCACAATGTGCTTAAGGTGAGCTTTTTTGGTCACTCTGTGTTTGTTGTGTGTCAGTGTGTTGTGTGTCATCAAGTGGCGTCCATGTTTTATTTAAACATCATCTCCTCCTAAATCACTATGCCAATTGCAACCAAACTTTGCTGTAATGATCCCATGACTCACTTGGCTTGATGTAGGGAAAAATTGAAAAATTCTTTAATTCCAAAAAAGCAATGTGTTGTTGAATTATCTACCCTAATTTTTACTCTAAAATGATCTCTATGGTTTGGCAGTGTTATACTCTCCAAATCAAAGATTAAAATCTTTAAGGCCATCATGGCCCTCATGTTTGATATTCTTTCCCATTTTCATATTTTGAAATAAAGGACTTGATAACGGAAATAATCTCTTCACTATATCTGATTCACTAGAACTATGTAATTGCTTATCTTACCTTGCACAGAATACTTGCTGTTGATTGGTTGAACCGGGCCACATGCTGATCTAAAATTTTCCCAAATTAGGTCAGTAGCAGTTCATATCCAGTCAGTTATTATAATTGCAAAATAAACAAGAAAAAAACATAAAAGTTGGCTACCGGTAAGTTGATTGATAAATGGTACTCGGAAAGATGAATTTGTTACAAGGCTTCTTACTGTCCCAAAACAGTGTGATAAAGTGTCAGTAAATTAATAGACCCTGTATCACACCATATTGGGTCATGTTGATGACCCCTATTGATTTTGAGGTCAGTTAGTCAGTATTATTCTATATTTAACTTTTTACCTCTTTTTCAGAGTTCTGACAGTGATATGGATATCCAGTGGAGAGAATCTCCTACAAAGTTGTCTTGTATCAGAAAATATGTCACCAAGTTAAATATACTGAAGAAAATTCTCAAATTGTCCAATGCTGGAAACAGAGTAAGTCTTTGTTTATGATAATGATGTTGTTGGTGGTGACGATGTTGAAGCTGCTGCTTGTGTTTGTAATGAAGTTATTATTTTTGTTGATGATGATTTTTTGAAACTGATCAATTAGCTTTCCATAGGTTTCACTTGCTCAGCGCGCATGAATTTTGATGTGGACCAAAGTACTACATTTTTCTACATCCGCCAGACAATTGTTAAACTAGTTCCTATGCCATGTTGCAGTGCATGTCTATGAATACATTCAGTATTTAGATGTTGATATTGCTGCTGTTGACAGGGACATCGTTATCATTTTATGATGTTTAGTGATGATGATTATCATTATTATTCTGGTTCAAACTCGTTAATTAAGAAATGAAGAAACGTATTGGAAACTGAGAGTGAATTAGATCTAGAATAGGTCTGAATACAGTCAAACATTCTAAATAATCAATGACAGTTCTTAAAAGAATGGCCTGTATTCACGAAAAAGCCTTTATTTGGAGGTGGCTGCTGACACAGGTATGACTTCATCTAATTCTTACTCTACTCTACTTCTTAAGACCAGTTATTATCCAACCACTGCCAAAATTATGACATTTTTATCTAATATCATATTTCATTTTTTATTTCAGATACGATTATGTAATTCCAAGATGATAACAAGTTGTTTAGAGATTCTACGAGTTTTAGCTATACACTCTGATGAGAAACAAATTACATGGTAATATGATACATTGATTTATCTGATATTTAAATTAAGATACAGTTAATTAACCATTTCTAAGCTTGACCCTATGAATGCAAACCCTTAGGTAGGCTTTCATTTCTTATTAGCGTAATGAAATAAATCCAAAAAAATTATATATTTTCAAAAAATTAGAAGTTTATATGATTTGTCAGGGTAGCTTTACCGGTAAACCATACATTTATTGTGGCCCTTCTCAGTAATTATTTAACATATTACTGGATTTAATTTTGAAATTAAAAAAACAATTGAAATCTACTATTACTAATTCCATAACCAACTTAAATTCAATTCAATGTTATTGTTAATATGGAATCGTGTGTTGTATTTATGTATCATAATTCCATATATGGTAAAACCAGTGATCATATGTTGTCTGTGAATTGTGACAATTATGCTTTAAAAAATTCAGTTCTAATATTTCAAATTCAAGATTTTGACAATTTATTGTAAATGCTAAATTCTGACCCTTTTGAGTAAAAAATAATTATTAACTTTTAAAGATGGTCTTTATGAACAGGCTTAACTATAGACTAAAACCTCGCCAGAGCGGCCAACTCTTGAGCAACAACCTCCTTTCAACAATAGCCTGATTTTTCCCCACTGCACGACTTAACTATTTATTTAATCTCTTTAGAGCAACAGCCTCTCAACAAAATAATTTTGCTACTCCCATTGGGAGTTGCTTTGGAGAGGTTACATTATATTCGTTATTATAAAATATAAAATTTTAATGTATTATTTCAGTTTGTTACCCGTTTTATCAGAGGAATGCTTACAGAATTGTTTGGACCACGAGACAGATACACATATAGTTATAAATTCTCTACAACTTTTTAAAACATTACTTAAAAGTAACCAAGTAGTCTCGTCTCTGTGCTCCAATGCCACAGGTAATGTCAAATATCAGTTTTTCTAAACCATTTAACTTGTACACTTTGTTTTTACTATTTTTTGTAGAATTGAGTTTTTCCTAGGTAGATAAAATTCATGATCACAAGTTTTGTCCATAAGTACAAAGGCCACTCTTGTGAAAGACAAAATGCAGCCTTCTTTGACAGGTTGCCTTTATTTGGAGATTATTTTGCTTTTAATAATCAATAATGGTTTTTAAAAGAATGGCCTTTATTGGGAGGTGGCAGCTAACACAGGCTTGACTGAACCTTATGGCTTGATGTATTTCTTACAGCATTCAATTCCCACATTTTTTATCCTTTCTGTGTAAAGGTTGTTGTAAAATAAAATATCTTTAGGTGTCTATATAGTTTAAATCTCCCCTTTATGTACATGGTAGGGTTTTCACTTGCTGGCAGACTAATCATCTATCATTTGAGATACTCTGGAAAGGTTTGGTTTATCATGGGAGGGGATTAACATCTGACTTGTTTCTGTAACAAGTATTTAGAAAGATGAGCTACAATATACTTCTTATGAACATTATTAAACAATAATAAGATAATAAAAAAAGTTTGACCCATTATACATGCTTAACTTGAGTTCACATGCTGGAGAGCCTTTATCTGCTAGAAAAATAAATATTATAAATATTTTGTTTCTTTTACAGGTTGTGTACTATTGACAGTATATAATTTATGCTTAACAAAGAAGTTTACTAATGTCCGTGTAAACACCAGACTTACCATCTCCTCTTTGGTGAGTTAGTTTTATTATCATGGTCTTATTATACCCCCAGATATGAAATATATGGGGGCTATATTGGATTCACGCTTGACGGTCGGTCGGTCGGTCCGTCCGTGCGTCTGTAGACACAATTAGTCCGGAGAATTTCTCAGCAACTACTTACAGGATTTCAATGAAACTTCACAGAAGTGATCAGTAGTAAGCCTAGTTGTGCTAGCTTAAAGCATTTTTCGTTCGAATTAATTTTCACTGAGTTATACCCCTTTGTTGTTTTTATTCAGTATATACAATAGGCAAATTTTGTCCGGACAATTTCTCAGCAATTACTCACAGGATCTCAATGAAACTTCACAGAAGTGATCAGTAGTAAGCCTAG
The DNA here is from genome assembly GCA_964023205.1 of Lutraria lutraria. Classification (NCBI taxonomy): domain Eukaryota; kingdom Metazoa; phylum Mollusca; class Bivalvia; order Venerida; family Mactridae; genus Lutraria; species Lutraria lutraria. The sequence continues at coordinate 41,901,682 of OZ026835.1, forward strand.
TTGTGCTAGCTTAAAGCATTTTTCGTTCGAATTAATTTTCACTGAGTTATACCCCGTTGTTGTTTTTATTCAGTATATACAATAGGCAAATTTTGTCCGGACAATTTCTCAGCAATTACTCACAGGATCTCAATGAAACTTCACAGAAGTGATCAGTAATAAGCCTAGTTGTGCATGCTTTAAGCAATTTTCGTTCGGATTAATTATCACTGAGTTATACCCCTTTGTTGTTTTTATACAGTATATACAATAGGCAAATTTTGTCCGGACAATTTCTCAGCAACTACTTACAGGATTTCAACGAAACTTCACAGAAGTAATAAGTAGTTAGCCTAGTTGTGCATGCTTAAATCATTTTTCATTTGGATGGATTGTCACTGAGTTATAGCCCTTTGTTTTTTTCTACAGTATAAATAGGCAAATTTTGTCCTGACTATTTCTCATTGACTACTGCCAGGAATTCTATAAAACTTCTCAGAAGTGATAAGTAGTTAGCCTAGTTGTGCATGCATTAAGCTTGTCTTGGTTGGTTAAATTTTCACTGAGTTATGGCCCTTTGTTGTTTTTTAAACAGTGTATATACAATATCTCAGTAACTACTCATAGGAATTCAATGAAGTTATGGCCCTTTTTTTTATACAATTAGGTAAATTTTGCCCGTACCATTTCTCAGCAACTACATGCAGGAATTCAGTGAAACTTCTTAGAAGTGATAAGTAGTTTGCCAAGTTGTTCATGTCCACAATAGGTTTTGTCCAAGTAAATTTTAATGAGTTATAGCCCTTTGTTATTTTTTATATAATGTATATTTAGAAACTGGTCAGGATATATCTAAGCAACAATTTGCAGGTATCAAAAAATGAAAATGCATTATATTTCCCTCTGTAAAATGTAACAATAACTGTGTCAAGGCCGCATCTGGGGGTATTCATCACCTTTAGTGATAGTTCTAGTTTCTCCTTTTTGGTTGCAGGGTTTTTATTAAGAACTGATTGCCAATGAAAACCATCGGTTAAAACTGCAAAAAAGTCAGTTACAATCCCCAAGTTCGAAATATTTATAAACTAGGCCACCGGTGACCCCCAGCCGAATCAGTTACTTTCACAAGAAAATCTGTTGTACTGAATATTAATGAAAACCCTGTGGTTATCTCCCAAATTTAAAGTTACCTAAAATCAGATTGTGTAAAAGTTAGATGATCGTCGAAGGGATGTAGGGTGTTATCATCTCTTAAAGGTATGTATCTACTTGACCAGAATGAGAATTTCCACTTATCCTGGATTTCCGCTTTTTCTGAGCCTCCCGAATCATTTTGAGATTGGAATGAGGCCCATTATCTTCAATCTAGACCACATCTGTTGTAGTATGTTAAGTGGTAAACCTGAGGACTTACCTACTGCTGCCATTATTTAATGGTTAGTGGCCTGGATTTGTAACCTGGTCATCCGAGTTCAATTCCTGGTTGCTGCAGGTCATACCTTACCATGAAAATTTGACAAAAAGTTTGATTTTCCTCGACATGTGGAGAAATTACCGGTTCCTTGTGGAATGGTTTGTACTGGTTAGAATACAGTCATGGAAAACTGGTTAGGTGAATCAGCCCCTACCGTATATAGGACCAATAAAATGTTAAAAAATGGTATTAAACCAAATTGAAAAAAAAGACTCCCTAGAATGACTAGTTCCTGTCTTTTAGTTTACCATGTGTGTATTTATTGTATATTTCAGATAATTGATAGTTTATTATACATGGCCAGTTCACATAGAGGATGTTTTACTTTGGTGTTAGAGTCGGATTGTTTATGTAGTGCGGAGGTATACTCTTTACACATTGTTATAAAATTTTATTAACAGTCAAAACCATACTTAAGACTGCATTCAACAGCTATGCTCATTTCAGAGCCGCCCCAGAGAATGGGGAGAGAAGATACATGAGAACTGTGTATTTCTATCCCTAATCTTATTTCAAATAGTCTTTCCTGGTTCTTTATTGTACCTGGTGTAAAGCACTGATACACGCCTCACACCTGGGACCTGATAAATTTCACATGAGAAGAAGCTGTCCAGCTAGTTTATGGATGGTTGATGGTTCTACCAAGACTGTTGGTGTGATGTTAAACCACAGTGAAGACCCTCCTTGCTGACTTCAAATCACTGTAACCTCTCACTGATAGAGGGTCATGAGTTCTAGCCCCGCTACCGACCATACTCTTTATGTGAGAAATTAGGCAGTTGCTTACTGACGATGGAAGTCTATTACTGGTTCTTCCCAGGAACGATTGTTAGGTTAACTGTCCAGTTTGTATGACTCTGGCTGTTGAAATGGGTGCATAAAACTCGATATAAACAAACAAAACCTCAGTGAAAAAATTGATGTTTCATGTGTTTGACCACTTTTTCACCACAGATGTTGTTCTGTAGGCATGTTTTAAAGTACAAATGATGGATAAAGTTTCTGTTAGGTTATTAGGATGTTATCTTGTATTCCAACTTGACATTTTTCTGTTACATATTTTCAAAATTAAGTATAAGTCACTGTCTATACCTGGATTGTATTTTTGATAGTTTATTGTTTGCTTAAATCTTTTAGAAACTGTAGGGTCTAATATTTTTTGGAAATGATTACAGATCATCAGTCTCATGACAACTATATCCTTCAAGTTATGGCCCCTAATATGGCAGTTTGTCACACTTAGTCATCATAAAAATCTTTGCTATTTTGTTTTTGTGATCTCGGCATCGTCTGCGTCAGCATCGTGCAAAAAATTTAACATTATTCAGAAACTATAAGAGGTCGCAACATGAAACTTCATTGGTGAATAGATCTTACTGAGACGGTTAACGGATGAGCGTTGGCACTGCTTATGGTGCTCTCGTTTTATCCATAATTGTATTACATTTTCTCATCCAGTATCTTCATGTTGTTTCAGGTTGTTAAAAGCGTCGTTACTTTATTACACTCAGTGATGAAAATTCACAAGGTGTGCAGCTCAAAAAGACAAAGAACACCAGACCATTCTGAAGTACATTTGAAACATAATGACAGTCTAATTAGTAACTACGAAACCAGTCTAAAAATTCTACAGACTGGTTTACATTTATTGCATCTAATGTCTCAGTTTGATTCTGAATTCGTCAACAGACATCAACCAGTCCAGCATAAATATGTTCAGCTGATCTGTGGATTGAGTCACATGTTTAGAAACATGAAAAATGAATCAGAATGTAAGTTGTTGAGGAGTTAGTTTCGGTGGGTTTATCTCCATTGTCAACGATATTTCAGTGATATATGGCGGCTGGTCTCACGTAACCAGTTTTCCTGGACTGTATTCTAACCAGTACTAACATACCCTTCTATAAGGAGCTGGCAACTTTCTGACATGGAAAGGTATGATCAGCCGCAACCAGGAATCAAACCCAGATTGCTGGGGTACAGGTCCAGTGCACTTATCACTTGACCATGGTCGTGGCCATTTGTTAAGGAGTGTTATTGCACTTTCTTATGTTTCAGTTAATCTTATCTTGGATGATTATTGCATACATACTTCAATAAAAAAAAAACTCAGTTTTACTTGGCATTAATTCTGATTTTAATGGTTTTGGGGTTTTATGTAATAAATAATTTCTTTCCATATTTTGGAAATTGATCAAGTATGAGCAGTCATTTAGCTTCGATTTGTTCGATATGAGTTTATATAAAATAAAAATTATGCTACATGTTTGTGAATTGATCCTGTATGCCAGAACTTATAAGTATACTTATAAATGTGGAAGCATATTTTTAATACTTAAATCATCATTTAAGTGATATTGATGCATGTTTTATACTTATTTATTTATATTTTATATTTATGGACATAGATTAGTGCAAAATACAAAAATGTACAGGATGCAAGTTTTCTGGTTTATGACAGAATTCTGGTTTTTCGAAGTTCCCAGAGGTCATTATCAGCCTGTAAGCACCAAAACATAGTGCTGGTGTAGTCTTCAAGAATTATTAATTTTTGGGGCTTTACACCCCCCTGGGCCCCCTACTAGCTCAGGTTTCAGGTTCTTCAGTTTTGTAAACCTTGCATCCATGAAGACCTGTACCTGTGATTAGAAAATTCAAAGTTCTAAAAAATAGTTATTATATTGCCTGCAGTAAAACTTTGTCATTAAGAGCATCAATATCACAAGCACACACCATGTCTCGAGGTGATTTTAAAATCCTGTAAATTTTCAACAAACACATAATTATTAATTAATAACCTCGTTTTTACGAGCACTTAATTTATGTCGAGCATTTTGTCTGTTTTGATGACTCCTCGAGATAATGAAGTTTTACTGTATGTAAATCTTGTCTGTTTATAGGACTTATTGACTACAGGTAGAATAACTATGTATGTGATGTCATGAAATCATTATGAACAACTTTAATGTGAAAATATCTTTACTTTTCAGTAAATGCTGTTCAAGATTTATGGGACTTTAATCAGGATGATTCTGAATTGTCACAAGATAGTGATTCAGATGAAACCATGGATCAGTGATGCATTATGGGGGTTTTATGCAACCATGGATCAATGATGCATTATGGGTGTTTGATATAACCATGGATCAATGATGCATTATGGGGGTTTGATGTAATCATTGATCAATGATGCATTATGGGGGTTTGATGTAATCATGGATCAATGAGTTTTATTAGAACCATGGATACATATGTTTTGTTTGGTACCATGGATATGTAAAACTAGCAGGAACCCTAGAGCAGTAATTTGGACAAAGCCATGGAAACAGTAATTTGTCTATCAAAAGTGGAACTGCGTGTCAATTATTCTGTATGATTTATTAACTCATGAGATTTATTAATACAGATCAGATTGTAACAATAGCTTTAATATAAAGCAGACTGACATGTAATTAAGAGAACCTGGCCTCAAAGTAATAAAACTAATTGATCTTAGAGCTCAAATCTTTCATTTTTATCTTTCTAAGTTGATATAATGATATCATTGAAATTAAATTCTGACAGCATAATTGATTTGGAAACTGTGGAATCATTAATTTTTGTGGGGGATTTAATTTCGTGGGTCGGCACATCCAAGAAAACAAATCCCCACAAATTAAAATGCGGAGATAAGGCATTTTTCTTTCAAAAATCAAAATCCACAAATTTATGTCCCCACGAAATAGCCATTTTAGTAAAAACCACGAAAATTGAGCCCAACGAAAATAAATGAAAATACAGTATGTATTTAAACATTATTCAGTTCTATCTTCTCAGCAATTAAAAAAAAGGATTTGAGCTTGGAAACTGTTCTCAAATTTTTATAACCTCTGGGCTTGATTATTTTTCCTAGGAGCATGCAGCTTTGTGTTTTCTTAGCATTGATATTCTGTCATTGGGCTCCATCCCAAAATTGCACAATATGTCTTGCATATGAAAAAAGAGTACTTAATGACATGGTTGAAAATTCATTAATGAGATTTGCACAAATTTTAAGTAGTTTGCAAAATCCAAAGATCTGCTGCATGCAAAAATAGCATTTTCTACAGGCGCTTACAGGAGTTTCTTATCTATGTATGTATAGGTCTTTGGTTAAAGATACATATTGTGTCAACTGCTTTCTTTGTATTGTAATGATCTATTTTTGTTGAAGTCTGGTTAAATTAGAGTACTGCTTTGTTATCAACATTTCAGCAAAAGACAACCACAATGTTAAGACCTTTTTCTTTGGCACTAAAACTAGTTATGATGATGTGGTTTTGTTGCAGTATGAATTCACAGCTCTGATTAATGGTTGGTTGTATTACTGACAATACAGTCAAACATGTGAATAAAGGCCACCTTTGTGGGAGATGGAATCTGGCTTTCATTTATAGATGGCCTTTCTTTGGAGGTCATTTTGTTCTTAGCAGTCAGTGAAGGATTTTTGTCGAGCCCGCCTGCAGTGAGCTCGACTTAGTCGCCACAATGGCGGTTGCGTGTCTGTACGTTAGTTAGTTAGTGAGTGAGTTAGTTAGTGTGTCCGTCCGGATCCTTGTCCGGGCTGTATCTCCCTTATGCATTGACACTTTTTATAATAACTTGGCATAATTGTTAAACACCATGAGACGGTGTGCAGTGCGCAAAAACCAGGTCTCTAGCTCAAAGGTCAAGGTCACACTTAGAGGTCAAACGTCAAAAATGAGCATTATAGACCTTGTCCGGGCTGTATCTCCCTTATTCATAGAAACTTTTTAAGATAACTTGGCATTATTGTTGAACACCATGAGACGGTGTGCAGTGCGCAAAATGCAGGTCTCTAGCTCAAAGGTCAAGGTCACACTTAGAGGTCAAACATAAAAAACGAGCATTATAGACTTTGTCCGGGCTGTATCTCCCTTTTGCATCGAAACTTTTTAAGATAACTTGGCATAATTGTTAAACACCATGAGACGGTGTGCAGTGCGCAAGATCCAGGTCTCTAGCTCAAAGGTCAAGGTCACACTTAGAGGTCAAACGTCAAAAATGAGCATTATAGTTTATACACCTTGTCCGGGCTGTATCTCCCTTATGCATTGAAACTTTTTAAGATAACTTAGCATAATTGTAAAACACCATGAGGCGGTGTGCAGTGCGTAAGAACAAGGTCTCTAGCTCAAAGGTCAAGGTCACACTTAGAGGTCAAACATAAAAAATAATCATTATACACCTTGTCAGGGCTGTGTCTCCCTTATGCATTGAATTAAAACTGACTTGCCATAATACAATGCGACCATGTGTCTTGGGCAACACCCAGATTTTTATAGGTCAAAGGTCAAGATTACATATTCGGTCAAATATATTTTCCTTGTCTGGGCCGTAACTTCTGTTTGCATTCAAGGATTTTTAAATAAATTGGTATAAAAGTTTATTTCAATGAGATGATGTGTCATGAATATCACCCATACTTGTAGTTCAAAGGTCAAGATCACAATCTGGCTAAACAGGGGCTCGACATGTTGCCCTTGGGCTTCTAGTTATAGAATGGTCTTTATTCACAGTATGGTCTTATTCGGAGGTGGCTGCTAACACAGGGTTGACTGTTTATAGTAATATGTGATGTAATAGCGTTGCATTGCTTTACCACTTTCGTTGTTTTGCTTGGTTTCGAATCTAAGTGCTAGTGTTTGGATTTTTTTAACCAGGTTTTCACAAAGTGAAACCTGGTTATTAGAATGCCAAAAATGGCGGGCGGGCGGCATGGCGGGCGAGTGGGCTGGCGTCAAACAGGCGGTGTCCGGTCAATAACTCAAGTTCTGATGGACCAATCTTGACCAAACTTGGTATGTAGGATCCTTGAATGAAAAGCTAGCCTGGGATTGTATTTGGGGTCTGTGGGATCAAGGTCAAGGTCACTGTTACTAAAAATAGAAAATTAGTGTCCAGTCAATAACTTAAGTTTGGAATGACCAATGTTGACTAAACTTGGTATTTAGCATCCTTGAATGAAAAGCTAGCCTGGGATTGTATTTGGGGTCTGTGGGATCAAGGTCAAGGTCACTGTTACTAAAAATAGAAAATCAGTGTCCAGTCAATAACTTAAGTTTGGAATGACCAATGTTGACTAAACTTGGTATTCAGCATCCTTGAATGAAAATGTATTTGGGGTCTGTGGGATCAAGGTCAAGGTCACTGTTACTAAAAATAGAAAATCAGTGTCCAGTCAATAACTTAAGTTTGGAATGACAAATGTTGACTAAAGTTTGTATGTAGGATCCTTGAATGAAAAGCTAGCCTGGGATTGTATTTGGGGTCTGTGGGATCAAGGTCACTGTTACTAAAAATAGAAAATCAGTGTCCAGTCAATAACTTAAGTTTGGAATGACCAATGTTGACTAAACTTGGTATTTAGCATCCTTGAATGAAAACCTAGCTTGGGATTGTATTTTGGGTCTGTGGGGTCAAGGTCACTGTACTAAAAATAGAAAATCAGCTTTCAGTGAATTACTTAATCAAGGATTAAGATACTGCAATGAAATTTTGTGTGTAGGTAGCTTACATGCAGTCCATGGTTTTGAATTGCATCTAGGTTCAGTAAGGTCAAGGTCACTGTTACTAAAAATAGAAAATCAGTTTCTGGTCAATAACTTAAGTAAGGATTGAGATATTGTGATGCAATTTTGTGTGTTGGTAGCTTACATCCAATCCTTGCTTTTGTATTGAATTAAGGGCCAGTATGGCCAAGGTCACTGTTACTAAATATAGAAATCAATTTCCAGTCAATTACTTAAGTTTGGAATGACTAATCTTGACTCAACTGGGTATTTAACAACCTTGCATGAAAGCTTAGCTTGGAATTGTATTTAGGGTCAGTTTGGTCATGCATGGTCACTGTTTCTAAAAATAGAAAATCAGTTTCTGCAGAATAACTTAATTAAGGATTTAGACATTGCGATGAAATTTTGTGTGGAGGTAGCTTACATAGAAACCAAGCTTGGGATTGCATTCTATGCCAGTAGGTTAAAGGTCTATGTTAACTTATTAGTAGCACTGGAAACTGAACCACTGATGAAGCCTTAGCGAAGAATTCTAGAGTACTGTGGTATTTAGGCTTGGAAAACCTGGTTTCGTGGCACTGCCGCATTTCTTGTTTTTAAATCAGAGGTGGATGTAAAAGAGTTTCTTTAATACAAACTATACTGCATGTTTTTAAACACGGAACAAGTAGAATATATATTCCAAACTTTGTTATCAATTTGTTAACAATGAAATATGGTTATTATCATGCTGATTATCATAGATTTATTGAACTCAGAATTAGTTTGTGTATATAGATTTTATTCTAACAATTTACTCATTGTTAAGTCTTTTTTACATGTTGTTGAAAATATAAAACTCGATTAAAAAACTGATGCATTAGTTATTTCTTATTCCTGAATCAGAGGACTGGTAATTTACTTATTATTTTCCACCATTTTCTTATTTGTTCAATGGACAACAAAGAAGTGCAGAGTTGTGTGGAATAATTAGAGTTAAGATAAAAGAAAAGGACAGTGCAGTGATATTTTGGGATCATGGTTGTAAATAAGTGAAGATTTTTTGGCAGCTTTTGTCGAACAAACAAAAAGTAATCAAATTATTCAAATAGCTAGGCATCTGTAGCTTTGGTGTACTCAGAAACAGATACACCCCTTGGAGTAGTATGTTCACTTGATTAAAAGCTGTTCAATCAACTTTTTCAGCATTTTTCCTAAAATGGGGTTGATTGTTCGGCTTCAAACTCTCAAGGCAATAATAAAAAAAAGTTTCTTAATCTAATTATACTGATCCAGATGCTTGGGCTACAGATGATGCAAACATGAGTTCAACACACGCGATAGTTATAGCTCCAATTTGTCCAACTTGGATGTGGTGGAGAATTTACATCCCTGATCAAGGGTCCATGTTATTTGCTACCAAAGCCACAAGATATTTTAAAATTTGAACACAAAAGGAAAAATTCATACCAAATCACAAAAACACGCCAGATTGCTTTCATATACCCAGAAAATATTGTGTAAACAGAATACATGCAGAAGCTCAAGACATTATCATCACATCTTGGAGTGACAGCACACATGATCAATTTAACATGTATATTGTGCAATAGTTATCTTATTGCTAGAAACAAATGAATCCCTTTAAACAGTCTGACACAACACAATTACTAACCAGTCCGTACAATAAAGGATAAGTAACACAGTTCGTTCAAAAATCAACATCCATTTTATACAGGATGAGATTAATGATTAATTATATAAATTATAGATATAAAAAACATTAAATATGAACATGGCTTTACTTTTTGAGCTTCAAATTCAAGCATCTTATTAATACAATAATTAAACCATGGTAAAAATGATCTGAAAAAAAAAGTGCACTTCAAATTTTATATCTAAGGGAGGTAATTAAAATTTTGACTTTTGAATCCAAAAAAGATTTTCCCACGGTCCCCAGAAACTTATTTAGATTATTTCTCATTTTTCATTATATCCCTATTATAAAAAGTTTGATGATTGAATAAAGGTATTGATAAGTATGTTAACTTTTGAAAGCCACAAGCTAATTTCCTGGTTTTGAATAAGGGAGATAATTACAATGTATATATGTAGATGCTGTTTTCAAGGCATTTTCTCCGTAACTGAAATTTTCTTAAGCCTCGCCTGAGTACATTTGTCATTGTTTGTTTAAAATAATTATCAATTATGATGTAGACATTGTTACATTATCATAAAATAAAAAAAAAAAAATATATATATATTTTTCCAAGGACTTGTATGTATAAAAGTCCTTGATTTTTCAGAATTATATAAATTTATCATTATGATAGAAATCTGATATAGATCTATATGATATTATTGATGTAGTCAGTAATATAACGCTCCTGACAATGTATAATATGTTCCAAATTAGAAGTCAATGACTTCATAGACATTTGTTGTCAGGAGCGGAACTTTTACAAAGCGCCTGTACTTACAGTACTTTGATAATTATGCTAACGGTGTCGATGTAAAATTGTCACGATAGATTTATCTCGAAAACAGTTCGTAGCTGTCAAAAACGTCGCTCAATAAAATCTAGTTATTTAAGTGAAAATAATGGATGAAATGCGTGATGTTGCTTGCAACACAATCGATCAACAGAGTCATGACCTCAATTTGATCAGTCAATCGATATGGAGCATGCCAGAGCTGGGATTCAACGAGTTCCATGCACATACGGTCCTGACGGAATTTCTAAAGAAATCAGGATTTTATGTTGAGAAGGCATTTAAACTTGAAACTGCATTTAGAGCGACTTACAAACCTGAGAACAGTAGCGGTGGTCCTAACATCGCTGTGCTGTGTGAGTATGATGCTTTACCTGGAATTGGTCATGCGTGTGGACACAACCTTATAGCGGAGTTGGGGGTAGCTACTGCACTTGGAGTAAAAGCTACAATGATTGCAAACATGGATACACACTCATTTGGAACAGTAAGTTTTTCTTCTTCTTTTAGTAATGACTAATGTACAAGACTCTCTCTGGATCATTATCATGCATGATGAACAGTACTAAGTTGTGGTGTAGTCCAACTAATTAGACTGTTTGTGACGACGAGATACTTTTCGACTTGGTCCCTTCCCGCACAGGGGATGGCCCTTCCAATTCATCCACGAAAATCGGCCAACTGAAAAGCCGAATTAATAGGGCTAGTTCTGTTGAAGCTTGTGCAAAAATGTGTGCATCATTAAAAAACCATTAATCAGGTCAGTTTAGAGTTACTTTCCAGCCTTTCCAAGTATGCGCACATTACACATTTCCTACTGGTCAATCTTATAAACAAATTGGGCAGGGCTGCCCTCTCAGACTGTGCAGGACGGGTCAAATAAAATGTCTTGCTGTCACAAACAGTTAATTAGTTGGACTCCGTCAGATGCTAGATACAAACTGTGCTTATCAGGCTGGTTAATATCGCAGCCAATTTATTTATACCAATACTATTGTAATACTAACAGGAGGAGGAAAATAATGTACCCGATGCGGGGCTCGACTCCTGATTGCAAGTCAGATGCTCTACCAACTGAGCTAATCCGGCTGGTGTATATCCCATGCAGCCAGTTTATAATACAATATACCACACCACTACATTCCTCCTTCCTTTTTATTCAAAGTACATGTATATTAATCGCGACAACCACATGTAGGCTCTTTAAACTAACAAATGCTATTTGCTTCACCCTAGCTCTAGGATTCCAAGGTTAGTCACACTCTCACGGCACCAAATGTAATACGAGGAAAATAATGTACCAGATACCTCCTGCTTGCAAGTCAGATGCTCTACCAACTGAGCTTATCGGGTTGGTGTATATTCCAGCCAATTTATAATACAATATACCACACCGCTACACCATACTGTATACAACACTGGTGCAGCAGACTATGTAAATCATGCATTATTTGTGGCAATCAGTCCGGGCACGTATACTCAACAAAACTAGTTTCGCTTGTCAAAGATGACTTCAGCTCTCTTGTGTGAAGAATAATTTCATTTGATTACATAAAATCATTGATGCTTAGCCTACCAATGCTGACTGCTCTATACATGGTAATGCCGTACAAACTTATATTATGATGTATAAGCAATGTCATCGTAGTTTTATTGTTTCATACATCTACAGTTGACTGTACTTGGTTGCCCAGCTGAGGAAGGATTATGTGGGAAAGCTGATTTACTGCATTTAGAAGCATTTGATGGTATTGATATTGCAGTTATGGCTCACCCATCACAGACTACTCTGGCCAAGCCTAATTATGTATCAATGACTCCGTACGTAATCACACTATTTGTGTTTTTGTATCATATATGCTGAGTTAAGTTTGCTTCTTGTTTACCAATGCAAAGTTCTTATTTCTGTAACCAATTTGGCGCATGCGTTAAATTTGTGATAATATCTGAATTAGTCACAATTGTTTGGTTGTAAGCTACGAATCCACTATCTAGTGATTAAGAATCCTTTTATACCAAGCATTTTATCAAACTAAACAGTATTAGTTTGACTTCTTAATACTAGTAACCTTTCATGCATAGGTCACTAGGTCTACTTAAAGACACAGTTTAAAATATCCACCTGTACTTATGTTTTATACAATTATTGACAGATTATCGTATATTAATAATTACTTACTTCAGATTATCTATACTGTACCATGGTAAAGCATCGCATGCCTCGTCTTACCCGTGGGAAGGATTGAATGCTTTAGATGCAGCTGTAGCCTGTTATACCAACATATCACATCTCAGACAACAGATGAAACCAACATGGAGAGTCCATGGTATGAACTTTTAAATAGGTTTTCTTATACAGACTACAGTACAACCTCTTAGAGCAACACCCTGTGGGAGCTGCAGATATTGGCTGTTGTTTAGAGGTTGTTGCTCTACAGAGGTTAAATTTATAGTAAATATCAGCTCAGGGAAATTTTGAAAGTGTTGTTATAGAGAGGTTGTTGCTCTACAGAGGGCCGCTCTGAAGAGGTTGTACTGTAGTTTGTTTCTGGTTACATACTGGTTGGTTGGTCAGGGATTTTCTTTTTGCTTTTGAAAGTGTGTGGAAAGGTAAATAAAGGGGATTCTCTGCTCCTGAGCACAGGGAGCTAGTACAGATATAGTACTATATGTATATATATGATAAGTGTGTTTTTGGTCCGTACTAGCTCCCTGTGCTCCTGAGGGCTAATAAAAAGTCTAGTTAAGGTCAGGTAACCAGAAACAAACATTTTTTTGGCCTTAATGTATACATTTTGTATAGTCAATCCAGTCTGTATAGATCACCTTTATAATGAATATAAAAGCGGTCCGTATTGGAGGTGGTCTTCATTCAGAGGCTAAATTAGTCTGTGAATACTTGTACTGATAATACAATTACTGGCCTTCATAAGCAGGTGGACTCTATTTAAAGATGATATATGATGTATACTGATAATATATGTACTTTTGATTTTAGGTATTATCAAGAATGGTGGAGCACAACCGAATATTATCCCAGAAGAGACTCAGTTGGAATATTATCTTAGAACTCCGAACAATGCTGATATGGTGATCTTAAAACAGAAAGTTGAAGGCTGTGTCCAGGCTGCAGCTCTAGCTACTGGTTGTAAGGTATTGTACCCAAATATTTAATCATGTAGCATTCAATGCTAGAACTGCAAGGGTTCATACCCTTCTTGACAAGGCAAATAAAATTTTGCAATATAGTGACAAATTCAAAATAGAATAGCTGCTTTTTGTACATACAGTCAAACCTGTTTAGTGACCACCTCCAAATCATGGCCTCCCTGTGAATAAAGGCCGTTCCTTAAAACGCTATTGATTGCTTAGAGCTAAATAGCCCCTAAGTAAAGACCACCTGTAAATAAAGGTCACATTTAGTTTTCCCCAAAGGTGGTCTTTGTTCACAGGTTTATCTGTATTTACATTTTCCGGTATTTCAGGTTTCTTTCTCATTCGGTGAGAAATCGTATTCTAATCTCATCTCAAACAACACGCTGGCTGAATTATTTATGAAGAATGCTGTGTCACTGGGTGTTGAGTTTGAAACAAATGAAGAAAAGATACGTAAATTTGGTGGTTCAACAGACATGGGAAATGTTTCACACGTAATACCGAGCATACATCCGAAATTCTACATCGGTACAACTGTGAGCAATCATTCCAAGGACTTCACTGGGGCGGCGGGATCAGAAACGGCTCAGAAATACACGCTAGATATCGCTAAATCATTGGCAATGACTATCTTAGAACTTTATAATGATAGCGGCCTAGTGGAGAAAGTGAGGCAAGATTTCAAGAAAGATATGGAATCTGCTTGTTCTTGAAGTGATGATAAAACTTTGCAGTGCTTTGATTTTTCTAAGACTGATATTGCCCTACATTATCAGATGGGATGCTCCTATATTATTAAACAGTGACAGTCTGCATAGAAATTGAACTGATGTAGTCCCCCCTTTTGTGTAAATGGATGCATAAATCTTATATAACCCAAATTAAAGCATGCTTGCATCATAAAACCATTTTTTCGGCATGAATACTGGTCAGAATCCAGGAAGCAGTCATCGAGAGTAGTTGTTATATTGTTATCACTTTCAGCTACCTGCTTGTTAAATGTTTAAGTTGATAACAACATGATTTTTCAATCATTTGTATAAAACAGGTACAGTAATTGATTATTATAATGGTATAACGCCAAATATTTATCTACTTTAAGATCTGTGATCAGCTGATATTGTGATGTAATATGATACAAGTTAACAGTGTAATCATTGTTGTATATGAATCATATATTACCTAATTTATTAGCTGGTGTGATATATCAAGGTCTGATCTAAAAATATTGGCTAGTGTTTAGTTGCTTATTATAGTTTATCTGTTGAACATTAGTGTTGTATAGAATAGACTTGAATCTCATTACGGTGCATTACCTTGGTGCATTACCTTATTGTATTTATCTGGTTTATTGATTTAGTGCCTTATTAAGTATTTAAGTGGATAGTGGTATTTGAATGGGACAAATTGATCAAATTGTTCACAAATTTGTTATGAAAATCATTATAGAAGGTGCTATAATTTGTTTAGCCAGAGTTAAATAAAATAAACTTATATTTGCTTTATTTGTTAGAGGTGTCTGTAGAGCTATTGCTGCCAGGTCTGATCAATTAAACATTTTATGGCATTTATTTTATAGGTTGTGGATTTGAGACTGCTAATATATTTAAGACATCTTTTATTATTTCTTTGCATTTAGATTTTGCAAATTTATAAATAAATGTCATGCAAAAGTATTGGATTTAAAAATGAAAAATCAATGTTTAAAAAAAAAATGAATCGTAATATAAGATTAAAAAACTAGTTTATATCTGTTCAACTTTGTTCAGTGAGTCTTCAGTGCTGGGCTATGAATTCTGATTACATATAACATTTAATCAATAAAAAGCTAAATTGAAACTATTTTTGTATATTTATGTTTCTATTTTTAGCTTCACCATTTTATTTTGGAGTACTTTAAAGTCCCATTAGCTTATAAATTTATTGGTCGTAATAGTTTCTGTTTGCCCTATAACAGAGGAATCCGGTGTGTTTTCCTCCAGTGCATACTTTATAGAAGAAAAATTGTTTCTGAAACCACCATCATATTTTTTTCAATATCATTGAAAAAAATACTATTGATAGAACAGCTGTGTTTACCCGCACACATCATAAAGTGACGTCACACGCTCTATATATTTACAGTTTTCAAAAGCAAAAATCACTGCGAAATGAGTGCTTTTAGAAGAAAAAGGGCTTGTTTCGTCAGCAATTATTATCTTTGGATAATATCAGCAATTGCTTGTTTGTTTTTTTTCATATTTTCTTTTAGAGCAAAAAGCTAATGGGAATTTAAGTTCATTAGTTATAGATATGAATTTAAACAAACAATATTTGTAAAATAGAAGCTACATGTTTTATAGCAAGTATGTGTCATGATATGCTAGTATAATTTCTCACTGGATTTCATACTACGCATTTTTTTTTCAAAAGTCTTAAAATTTAACCTTTTATTTGATAAGCAGGAATTAATAAGTAAATGTACTTGATTTTACTAAATGTGATTTTACTTAATTTATTGTTCCCACTCATTTGAATAATTATCTCACTATCTACCCATACACGTACATTATAAACTACTATCTACCCATACACGTACATTATAAACTACTATTATTCAGTAAGCTATATTCAAATAACATTAATATTTTATTTAGTCAGCATTATTATATGGTTGTTGATTTTTACTCTGTATTGTTATTACTTTATTTTCTCTGGATAATATTACATTTATGTTACGACTTGGATCTACATTCAACATGCATTTTGTAATAATTTCACTTATTTTGTTTTAATGTTACTTATTGCATTTACAGATTTTTATCTTGTACAATGTACATATCTATTATCAGGAAATAATATTATTACAACATTATTGTTAGAATTTGTTCTATATTACACTTGAACCATTGTTTTATTATCACAGTATAGTACAGTAAAACCCCGATTATCCGAAGTCGTCGGGACCGTAAAATTACTTCGGATAATCCGGGGTTTCGGATAATCCAGGGTAAGGGAAATCTAGACAATTGCAAGAAAATAAAGGGAGATAACTCCCATATATATATGGCGTTAACATATAGATATAATAACAACAAAGTTAATGCGTTATATTTCATAATGTATTTACGAAAAAATACATTTTACGACAAACATGTGTATGTTTAAGGTAAAACAAATGTATGAGTAGTTTGTACCATTATTAATTCGTCAAAGTCATGAGGAATCCAAAGTGAAACTACGAATACAAATGAATACCCAAATGGTAGCACATGTCATGTTAAAAGCACATTAATCCATCAATAAAATGATACTGTGAAATGAAATATACACGGGATATAGAACAAGAGGGCCACATTGGCCCTTTATCGCTCACCCGAGAACCAAGGCCAATAATCAATTTTTACGTAGATTTTGAGATCAAAACCAACAATGAAGGTATAATACTGTTAAACAAGCTAAAACGTAGCAAATTTTCTAATCCAAGGGTCCATAACTCTTGAAGTTGTGGTCCGATTCCACCCATAACTTAACATGAACATAACCATAAGGTAATACACATTCATTGTAAATATGATTAGGATCGATGAATAAATGAAGGCGCTAGAGTGTAAACAAGCTAAAATATAGCAAATTTGCTAAGTCAAGGGCCCATAACTCTTGAAGATGTGGTCCGATCCCGCCCATAATCGAACTTGTTCGAGACCTTTTGGTTATACTCATTTACTGAAAATATTATTAGGATCGGTGTATAAATGAAGGCGCTAGTTTGTATGTAAACAAGCTAACATATAGCAAATTTTCAAATCAAGGGCCCATAACTCTTGAATTTTGGGTCCGATTCCGTCCATAATCGAACTTGTCCAAGATCTTTTGGTTATACACATTTACTGAAAATATTATTAGGATCGGTGAATAAATGTAGGTGCTAGAGTGTAAACAAGCTAAAATATAGCAAATTTTCAAAGTCAAGGGCCCATTACTCTTGAAGTTCTGATCTGATATTGCCCATAATCGAACTTGTCCAAGATCTCTTGGTTATACACATTTACTGAAAATATAATCAGGATTGGTGAATAAATGAAGGCTGCTAGAGTGTAAACAAGCTAAATATAGCAAATTTTGTAATTCAAGGGCCCATAACTCTAGAAGTTATTATCAGATTTTGCCCATAATCGAACTTAGCCGAGACATTGTGGCCATATACATTGTGAGCAAGTTTAATCAAGATTCGTAAAGAGTTGCGGTTGCTAGAGTGTAAACAAACTAATTGTGGACGTTGCGGACATTCACCGATCCTAAAAGTCCAACGCGGAGTTTCATTTTATTGCTACAGTCACAAACACTTACGAGCGTCACACAAATCGTTGTCGTCCTAAGAATCGTGTTCGTATTCATTTTCTGAAAATGGAATGATTTTGAAATCGAGTATATATTGGTCATGTGTATTGTTTGTCAATTTAACAAACTTCGAAAAATAAAATAATCCATTGTTCTCAGTGGTTTGATAATTTGTTGTTTACACCTTTTGACACGTTAAAGAAATCCTACAATGAACTTCTCTGATCGATCAGAGTTAATTGTCGACTTCGGATAATAGGTGCGAAAATACGCGTTCGGATGATTGTGGGGACCTGTTTATCACTTCGGATAAGCCATGGTATTGGGATAAGACGATTCGGATAATCGAGGTTTATTTACATTGAAATATATAGAGGGAAATTCGGGACCGAAATTTCACTTCGGATAAGACCAGGTTTTCAGATAATCCGAGTTTGGACAATCGAGGTTTTACTGTATATTGAAATCAGTGACAAGTTAAGAGATAGAGATAGACTGATCCTATTAGCCACAAACAATTAACATCTCTAATTAATTGCAATAGATTGATTAGTTAATCTATAAATAGCACTATGGGGAAAACCCATTTCTGTGAAGGCTAAAACATTACTTCATAGTGTTTTACACATTGAATTCTTAAGCAGACATTGTGGGTATTTTTGCTGAGTATATTATCAATTAAAATGTAATACATGATGAAGTAACAGCTCAATCCAACATTGGTTTGGTAAAGAAAAACAAAATCTTTTATAAAACACAATTTTGATTGGCAAATATAATTCATAGCACTACAAACAACTACAGTACAACCTCTCCAGAGCAGCCCTCTGTACAGCAACAACCTCTCTAAAACAATACCTTAAA